>JAJSOF020000015.1:116789961-117138619 GCA_025594305.2 Periplaneta americana | reverse complement strand
AATGAAATAAATCAATATATATTAGCTTCACATGTGCTGTTTCTGCAAGGAATCAAAATTGTAGTATAATAATTTCAGTTCAACTTAAGTTTATTTGTCAAATTAGGAATATAATATATGCATAGGCCAGAAAGGTATCTGAAAACGCAACACGGATTCATCCAATATGCAGAGAAACTAAAAGAAGAACTCGATATACACAATCTCCTTCAACCTCTAACGCTTCCACAAAACCCACTTCAGATAGATATAATTCAATCAGAAATAGACCTCCTAGAACAAATTACCAAAAATCAACACAGTAAAGAAAATTTAAAACAATTGGCCCTTGAAACCGTCAACATCAGATATCCGGAAGACTATTGGATAAGAATTTATACTGATGGCTCGAAAACAGACCCTCAAGGAAATGTAGGAGCTGGTATTTTTAGTAATCTATTTTGCTTCTATCTTCCAGTTGGTTACAATCTATCTGCCTATGATGGAGAATTTGAAGCTATACATGTTGCCTTAAATCAACTTTTATTCCATATGGCTAAATTTACAAACGCCGTCATCCTCTCAGATTCAAAAGCAGCCATTTTGTCCATAAATAAAATTGACCACCCCTACACAGAAAAAATCAATAATTGTCAAAAAATACTTGTAAATTTAAAAGAACGTGGCAAAACAGTTGTGTTACAATGGATCCCAGGACATTGTAATCTACATGGGAATGAACAGGCTGACACATTAGCTAAGAAGGGTGCCAATCTCAAAATAAACCCACGGAAACCTTTGTCATTTAGCTCAGTAAAACAATATATCAAGCAACTACAAAAAAATAATCACCAACAAGAACTGGACATAAACATTTCGCAACAACGTAGGAAATTACTGAAGGATATACCTCCTGAACCCAGAAGTTGCAAGCTTTCGTCTTAACACTGAACATGACATCCTGGGTAAACATCTCAATCGTCTTGGCATCCTTCCATCAGCATCCTGCATTTTGTGCCATCAACAGGAAGACATGGATAGACAGCATCTTGCAAAATGCCCTGCTCTGAAATCCTCCAAGGAAGTCGACCGCTACTGGGAAGCCAAAGCCCGAATGTTTTTAATTACTTAATCTGTAGTTTTGTTCACCACTTTCTTGTTTTTCCCTCAGTCTATGATAGTAAATATCATGTACTAGCCATTAGACAAATAAATAAATATATGCATAGGCATACTGTGTACTTAATATATAAGTTCAGCATAAAAATGAACTTATTTTTCCACAATAGACCACTGAAGAATATTATTGTAAAATTCTTGACATTCATATGGTATGTGCATTAGTTTGCGTATATCGTCAAACTTCTCTCTTTGAATTGGGACGACTTTGTCTGGATATGCCAATGAAGAAGGTAAATATGGTATTCTCCTTTGCACTTACAAGCAAACATTCTCATGAGGGGGTCCACACCTATGAAGTAACGGTTAGCGCGTCTAGCCGCGAAACTAGATGGCCCGGGTTCGATTCCCGGTCGGGGCAAGTTACCTGGTTGAGGTTTTTTCCGGGGTTTTCCCTCAACCCAATATGAGCAAATGCTGGGTAACTTTCGGTGTTGGACCCCGGACTCATTTCACCGGCATTATCACCTTCATTTCATTCAGACGCTAAATAACCTAAGCTGTTTCATTTCATTCAGACGCTAAATAACCTAAGCTGTTGATAAAGCGTCGTAAAATAACCTACTAAAATAAAAAAAAATAATAAAAAATTCTCATGGGGCCAGATAAAAATTAATATTTTTTCTTCCATCATTTTAATAATGTCAAAAGAAGTGCTTACACAAATTTTGGCCACTCGAGCGCAATTACGAAGGCCGTAAAAAATAAGTTTCCCTAGAGCCGTTTACAGAAAGAGAACAAAATTTCATGGAAAGTTTTATTGGAACAGATATAGCAATTGTTGAGTTATTTTTCAACGCATTCACCACCAGAACTGAGACACTTGCCATTCAGTGGGATCAATTTTTGTATCCTTGTGTCGTAGATGTCTGCCGTCTGGAACCGGAACCAATGTGTCGGCACATGTCTTTGACGCGCGCTTCCAGGGTTTCACAAGTCTCCAAATGTGAGACGGCTATACTGACATATGTGGTTTCTGCATGGAATGATAGCCCTGTATCAACAGTAAATGAAACTCGAATAAACTCATTTCGCCACAAATAGTGACAAGTTGTGTTTCTGCACTTCCTGATTCATATATTGGTGATAGAGCATAAATTTCTGAACAAAAAAGTATAATAACATTTTTCTGTCATTTTTGTAGTTCCCTAGAAAAAAAAATGTTATCTGTAAGTCTAATGTTTTTTGGAAATGATAGTAGACAGTCATTATTTACTTCGATCCGTCGGATAAAAAGCATCGACGATAAGGGCTTGCAAATGGTGTTGGGGGAAATCAAGAAATTTCAAAATGTCCTCCTGGTAGACCTGCAACTTAAGTTGACTCAAGGGGTAAAAATCAAAGTGTGTGAGATCTGGGGTGCGGGCTGGCCACATTGAGCACACTATGCGACATTTTTATTTTGAACTTACATTTCCTATGTATGGAGACTTTTAGGACACCCTGTATATTACGAGACGAAAGAGGAGTGTGTTACCGGCTATGTTGCCAGACTGCTGAAACTCCCAACTCAATTTTCTAATTAACCGTGCATTTAATCACAAAACGTAATATAGGTTTTCTATTCATTTAAGTGTACCCTATCTTCCCTTTCAATCTGCAGGATTATTTTACTTCCATCCTGTACATCAGTGGTGGGCAAAATGAACACAACCCACAAGACAGGATTTAAATGGCAACTACATACTGTGGGAGGGGTTGCACTCTACAGTGCAGTGACGGATTTACAGACAGTTGCGCCACTACACTCTTACCTACCATATGTAATTAGAATAGTCCATTGACGTGATATTTAATTAATCATTTTCAAAGCAATTTCTTCGAAACTGGGATTTATATCTGTGCATGCTATTTTCAGTTGCGCAAGGAGATGAGCATCGCTTAAGCGGGATCTGTGGCTGGACTTTATAAATTTCATTTTAGAAAACAGCTGTTCGCACTGGTAGGTTGATGAATCATACCGTTTCCCATAACTATGGTCCTGGAACACAACTATGGTCCACGATACAACCATTCAAAGAACATTGTAGAAGTAACATAGACCGTTCGTAGATAGCTGCAGTGACTTGAATTCAAACTACAGTACAGCAAGACTATAGATAAACGACGTACTACGTTATGGAGTACAAAATTTGAATAGTTGTATCGTGGACAATAGTTATGTTCCAGGACCATAGTTATGGGAAATGACGGTACTCATTATTTTTTAATCAAACTGTCTAAGCAGTGGATATGCAGTACTAGACATCTTTTAAAAAATTTAGTCCCAGGAGACCTTCACATTCTGCTTTCAAGAAGCCATCATTCTGCAAATCCAGTACCTCTAACTGCAATTCTGGGATAACATCTTCAATTTAAACATGAAATGAGTGGCAAAAATGTTAAAATTTTTCTCCATCCTTTGAAAATCACTGAATCTGTGTTCTTTGAACTCGTATAACAGGTGGTCTATTTTAAGAATGTATATATTTAAGTTCGCGTCCTGAATATTTGTAACTGATCCTAAACATGAGAAATGAAAGAACCGCCTTTCGTGTAAGTGTGATATCCTCTCGATTCATATAATTCTGCGAAAGACATTGTATCACTAATGAAGCTCCGAAGTACAGCAATCCAGTATAATCCGCCACGTACACGCGCAGTATTTTCATGGAGTGGGGGGAGGGGAATGTAGGGGGTAAGTTTGATGCTTCGCTGAGGTCTAACATCACTGCGACAATGCCGCAGGAATGCCCGCCATTCTGTACATACATAATTTTAGTGCCTATAAATCTGATTTCTACTTTTTGAGATACGATGGCCAAGCTGTTAACTTAATTATCACAGAGTTTACTTGTCAGTGGCTGACAGCTAGTTAGCAAGTACTCTTTAAGATTGCTTTCGGGATGAATGACTTTCGAGTAGGCTTATTATCAACTCCAGTTTTGTTTGTTGTAAATTAATACCGTTGAAGTGCTTGTAGTAACGGTAATTCAACATTCCAATTAATTAGTAACCACGGAAGCGTCGCGTCACACGTTGTAGTCACCACGCAGTTGCAGGAAATGCACTCCCCCACATTTTCGACTGCAACTGCAGCTGTGTGAAGTAGGCACGCGACCGAACCAGGTGTGATGTCGCACCTAGCAGCATCACCTAACAACACACCCCCATGTGCAACAAGCCCTTCAAACAGCACTCAGGCAGAAACATTTCGTTGCCAAATAATAATAGACAATAATTATCTCGTATATCTTAGAGATTTAGGCCAGGTTTCTTCAACCTTTCTTAAAATCCACCTAACATAGCGTTAATTAACTGTAAGTTAAAAGTATAAATTGCTGTTAAAAATATTGCGTTTCTTCAAATTTACAGTTCACATTTCAACATTCTGTTTGTTAACTCTCTGTTATTGTACTGTATTGTATTTATTAACATTCCATGGTATTCATACATGCTTACAGCTAGAATATGGAACAAGTCAAAAAACTTAATACTATTATAAAATCTTAATTTATAGTCACAGTCTAGATTAAATATAGCCTATACAGACGAGATTTACAATATAGTCTACTAGTACAACACAAAGTTTTAGTATCAATTTCATGAAGTGTTATTGAATGTCATGAAATCACCTACAGAATAGAAGGCGTGAAAAATTAGGTACTTCTTTAATTTGGCCCTAAATAATTTTATGTTTTGAGTTTCATATTTTATGTAGATAGGGAGGCTATTAAAAATGTTTACTGCATTATAACGCACTCCTTTTTGATAGCACGATAGACTAGCCGATGGAGTACGAAAGTCCTTTTTTGACGTGTATTTATGCTATGAACTGTTGAATTAGTTACAAAGTTTTCACGATTACATACGAGGAAGATTATTAAAGAAAAGATATATTGACAAGCCATGGGCATTATTTGTAGTTTTTTTTTTAAATAGTCCTACACGATTCCTAGATTAGGACCAGAGATTCTAGAGTTTAACCATAACCTATAACCAAGTATAGACTCAATTCTGTTTTCTGAACTCTGACAATTGCGATTCTCGCTTATTTCCGTTGTTTGATTCAGAGAGGATAGAAGTCTTTCTATTCTCTCAGGTTTGATTTATGATTCTTTCCTCGTATGTATCACAATAGCGTGGAGCGGCGTATTGGTATTGCTGTTGTGAAATGGAAAACACTGGAACATAAAGAAATCATGGGAATAATCTCTTCGTTCGAGAGAAGCCTTCTGCTGGAAATAATTTCGCAGTATAAACCAATTCTTGATAATAAACAAACAAACGGATATACGTTGAAAGCGAAAAGTGAAGCTTGGCAGAAAATAGGCTATAGCCTATACCTTTGTATGAACTGTTCTGTCAAATCACAGGAATCATCTTCTCTGTTTATGTATTCACGGATATCATTTCCTAAATAATCAAGATATAAAAGTTCAGAATCAAACGCACCAGCCATACTGAATACTTCAATGCTAACAGAGAGTTACATAATTTAACTGCACGAAATTGGGCAATTAAATTAACATAGGTTTTAACAGCCTGTTAGTTCTAACAGTAGTCGAAGAAATGCTTGAACTGTTAAGTTTACAGTTAAAATGGAATAACACACTGTTATAATTTAACAAAGGTTGAAGAAACCGGGCCATAGACCATAAGCCTACATTCTATCTCAGCCCGAATTCAACGTTTTTCTTCGTCTACCCAGGTTATAACGTTCTCACTCAAAATATCTTGAAATACATTAATAAATATTGTATTAAAACTCTACGCTGTCGTCCTTTAAAGATACTTTCTTATTATGTTCGTTGCTTATTCCGAATGAAACAAAACAAATTAATTAATTTCAGGAATTGGAGATACTTACATACTAATATATCATATTATCAGAAATATAAGAAGAGAAAATAACTCGATAAAACACAATCTAACGATAGAAGCGATTAGAAGAAATCACGAAGACTAAAATGTGTAACATTCACGTGATGATCACTGGATGTTATTTTTTAGTTGGTTATATTTAACAACATATAACCAACTAAAAAATAACATCCCTAACATATTTAACAACAGATAATGGAGAAAAAATGGCAGTATAACGGTATAGTGCATCAGTTATTCATAGATTTCAAAAATGCATATGACTCGGTCAAGAGAGAAGTTTTATATGATATTCTTATTGAATTTGGTATTCCCAAGAAACTAGTTCGATTAATTAAAATGTATCTCAGTGAAACGTACAGCAGAGTTGGTATAGGTCAGTTTCTGTCAGATGTGTTTCCAATTCACTGTGGGCTAAAGCAAGGAGATGCAATATCACCTTTACTTTTTAACTTTGCTCTAGAGTATGCCATTATGAAAGTCCAGGATAACAGAGAGGGTTTGGAATTGAACAGGTTACATCAGCTTCTTGTCTATGTGAATGACGTGAATATGTTAGTAGAAAATCCACAAACTATTAGGGAAAACACGGGAATTTTACTGGAAGCAAGTAAAGAGGTAGGTTTGGAAGTAAATCCCGAAAAAACAAAGTATATGATTACGTCTCGTGGCGAGAATATTGTACGAAATGGAAATATAAAAATTGGAAATTTATCCTTTGAGGAGGTGGAATGGTTCAAATATCTGGGAGCAACAGTAACAAATATAAATGATACTCGGAAAAAATTAAACACAGAATAAATACGGGAAATGCCTGTTATTATTCGGTTGAGAAGCTTTTATCATCCAGTCTGCTGTGAAAAAATCTGAAAGTTAGAATTTATAAAACAGTTATATTACCGGTTGTTCTTTATGGTTGTGAAGCTTGGACTCTCACTTTGAGAGAGGAACATAGGTTAAGGATGTTTGAGAATAAGGTGCTTAGGAAAATATTTGGGGCTAAGAGGGATGAAGTTACAGGAGAATGGAGAAAGTTACACAACACAGAACTGCACGCATTGTATTCTTCACCTAACATAATTAGGAACATTAAATCCAGACGTTTGAGATGGGCAGGGCATGTAGCAGGTATGGGCGAATCCAGAAATGCATATAGAGTGTCAGTTGGGAGGCCAGAGGGAAAAAGACCTTTGGGGAGGCCGAGTAGTAGATGGGAGAATAATATTAAAATGGATTTGAGGGAGGTGGGATATGATTATAGAGACTGGATTGATCTTGCTCAGGATAGGGACCTATGGCGGGCTTATGTGAGGGCGGCAATGAACCTCCGGGTTCCCTAAAAGCCAGTAAGTAAGTAAGTAGTATATTTAACAACAGCTGATATGTATCTCTATTATCAGGCAGTACATCTCACTTGGCAATATGTGTCAGAGAACGAACAATTGTTTGTATGCATCTGAAGTCTGATTAGTGTAACATGTAGCTAATCGGCAATGTATGCAATGGAGGAGGAAAGAAACTGGCCACACTATCCCATTATCTACTGGTCTAGTTGCCTCATAAGTGGTGCTTTTTAGTGTCACTTGTGAGGGTCAGACCTGTCTTTGGACAGTTGACTACAAACAACAACATATTAGCAACGCTGTATCAACTACTAGGTTATATAGCATCGATGGGACTGGTGATAGCGACATGAGGCTGAGGATTCGCCATAGATTACCTAATATTCGCCTTGCGATTGGACAAAATCTCGAAAAAAAAAAACGAACCAGGTAATCAGCCCCAGTGGGAGTCAAATCCACACCCGAGAGCAACTCGGGTCGACAGGCAAGTGCCTTAGTCGACTGAGCTATACCGGTGGGCAAATGGATGTTATACGAACCTCTATGGCGAGTCCTCGGCCTCACTTCATTTCCCTTTGATTTGATTACCTGGTTGGGTTTTTCCGAGGTTTTTCCCAACCAAAAGGCAAATGCCGGGTAATCTTTTGGCGAATCCTCGGACCTCACCTCATCATTGTAGAAAATTACTAAGTTGTAAAACTGTAAAAATTGTAAAATATTGTAAAAATTTGTAAAAATTGTAATTGTAACATTGTAAAATTTTGACTTGTTCCACATCTTAAAGCAGTAGTGTCAGAGTTGTAAGCTCCAAAACCAGTTGTGGAGCTAGAGAGTGCAGTCGGAGCGTGAACTTGCTTATATCTGTGGAAACACCGGAGCACGCAACGAGTCATAGTGGAGCGCTCCGCTCCGTTTAGTCTCTGTCTGACAACGCTGTCTTAAAGCTTCATTGCTCATGTAAGATCTAAGGAATATAATAAATGAATTAATTAATTAATCTGATCTTACCTGTGAAACCATTACATACTTTCCACATAGCTCGATACTATTTTGGGCTGCACAAACAAAAAAACCGGTTTAAGTCAGACACCGTGTACAAGGTGGGGGAATAGTCTCATGTGACGAAATGATCTGCAATTTCAGCACGTAACTGTTAAGGCTTGAATAATGCTCAATCATGCACGCGCTACTGAGAACAAAAAATAGTCCTTACAATATGAGATTAGTGTTAGTTTTGAGAACTTGGAAGCAGATCCCTGTTGAAATACCAACATATTACACAAAAAGTCTTCATCATTATCAAAATCAGATATTATTAACATAATATGGTTATGATTAATTATAATGATCATGATTATAATATTTTCATTCTATTATTCATAACCGACATCAAGGGTAAAATTCGTGGAACAGTTTCATATAAAATTTAACAAAACTTGAACACAAATACTAATTACAGATTGAGAAATATTTTGAGCTTGTTAACGTGATGCAAGATCCCTACTAGTGACAAGTCAAAAGATATACTGTACATCCAATCAATAAAGGAGAGAGAAAGTTTTCACCGCTAATCAAATTAAAAGACCGCACGGCCGTGCCGTGTCTGACATAACCATTAAAAATAAGTAGGCTATTAATAATTACATGAAGAAAACAGGAAATCATCCCAAAATTAAATTACACTCTTTTTTTAGTTTATTCAACGACACTGTATCAATTACGAGGTTATTTAGCGTCAATGGTATTGATGATAGCAAGATTAGGCTGAAGATTCGAAATAGATTACCTGACATTCATCTTACGGTTGAAGAAAACCTCGAAAAAATTCGACTAGATAATACATGTTGAATCTTTCGTACACTACTAACACTTTAATATAAATAATTGATTAAATGGCAATCTTACTCGTGTTAATTATGTAAGCATGTGCGGCTTACAGCTGTTTCGGTGCTACTTGACACCATTCTCAGAGCCTTCTGTGTCTCGGAGTCATCTCAACTTCGCTGCCTGTTGTGTGGGTGCGTTCGTGTGATGAAGAGTTGTGTCAAATAGTGTGTGTGTGTGTTGTGAAATTAATCTGTGTGTTGAATATTTGATTAGGGTGTGTTTTAGTGTGTCTGTATATTTCATATTGTTCTAGTGTGTTAAGTTTTTGGTTTTTGGGTTGTATGTGTAGGATTTGCATGTCTGTTTTTATATAATATGCAATATGTAATATGTATGTATTTATGCAATAGTTGCGACAGTTTCTACATTGGACAGACAGGCAGATCATTCCAAACTCGATACAAAGAACACATTAAAGCAATAACGAGAAGACACAATACATCTACATATGCCGAACACATAACTAATGTCAACCACACATACAATAACATAAATACACACATGGAAATCCTACACATACAACCCAAAAACCAAAAATTTAACACACTAGAACAACATGAAATATACAGACACACTAAAACACACCCTAATCAAATACTCAACACACAGATCAATTTCAGAACACACACACTATTTGACACAACTCTTCATCACACGAACGCACCCACACAACAGGCAGCGAAGTTGAGATGACGCCGAGACACAGAAGACTCTGAGGATGGTGTCAAGTAGCACCGAAACAGCTGTAATCCGCACATGCTTACATAATTAACACAAGTAAGATCGCCATTTAATCAATTATTTATTTCGACTAGATAATCAGCCCAAGCGGGAATCGAATCCGCACCCGAGTGGGACTCCGAATCGGCAGGCAAGCACCTCAGCCGAATGAGCTACGCCGGTGGTTACACACTTATCTTGGTTAGATTCATTTTTATAAAACTCCTCAATTAAAGAGATAATATAAAATTCCCTGGAATTGTAGCTGTAGATGTAGTTCCACATTTATTTTCCTTGTGAATACATTGTACAATAATATAAATTACAAGGTAGGTTTAACCAACTCTAAAAATAACCAATTTCTCAAGAAATTATTATTGTCAACAAGCATGTAGATTGTATTTATATATCTAACATGCCAGATAAAGGATTTTGTCATGTAATGCGACGTCATGAAATAAGAACACAGAATCCGTAACAATTATAACTTTTAACAACTTTCTTAATTTACTTTCCTTTCTTGTGCCTAAAACGTCTCGAGAATTTCTAGAGCACCAGACACCAAACGAAACAGAGTTTTCCAGGTAATGAATGAACTCTTTAAGACAAGTTAGCATTCTCAGAACACTTCAAAAGCTTAGTGAAGAAGTAAAAGGATTAAACGAAAGAATAAAACATGAAAAGGAAAATATATAGGGGGAAATTAATCAAGAGAACAATAAAAGAAACTTGGGAAAGAGAAAAAGGCAAAGAAAGAAGAAGGAGAAGTAGAGCAAAGAGGAAAGTGATTTAGAGTAGGCCTGGGCGCTAATACCTCAATCGAGTCACTGCAGACTACCCTTTAACTCCCGACACTGTCTTTGCCTCTGACTGTGAGCTGCTTGTTGTTTATATCAAGTACTCTTTGTATTCAGTCAGCTACAAAGAGTGTGGTGTAGTGTGTATGCCATTTCAGTATACGTTTCACACGTATCATAATTAAATCCATTTTAATATTACCCTCCCATCTACACCTCGGCTTCTCCAAAAGTCTTTCACTCAGGTCTCCCAACTAACACTATACCCATCTCTGGATTCACTCATACGAGCTACATGCCTTGCCCATCTGGATTTAATGTTTCTAATTATGTTAGGTGTAGAATACAATGCGTGCATTTTTGCGTTGTGTAACTTTCTCCATTCTCCTGTAACTTCACCCCACTTAGCTCCAAATATTTTCCTAAGCACCTTATTCTCAAGCACCCTTAACTTCTGTTCCTCTATCAAAGTTTGTTTATTACATCTATTGAACGGTCTCTCCTAAATGATTGTGCGGATTTTGTTCATATTCAATTCAACTTTAATGCCAGGTATGTGAGGACGATAAGGGGAGTGTAGAAGCTGATATTCACTCGCCCCCAACGTTCATTTTAAATACTGTGGCACCTGACAGTATTTTGAATTTCTGGTACCCTAATTACTCTTTCTATCCCAGGTCTGAGCACTAATGAGTCACTGCAGATTTCCCCTTAACTCCCCACTCCACCTTCCCCGGCTGAGACGAGTATAACAGGAAGGCAAATCTTGCTCAGTGACAGATTGTACTTAGCTTTTACAAACTTTCGCCTATCATTGGTCTCCTGAAATCCATCACTGATGCACACTGTGCGTTTGTTTATAAGGCGGTGTAAGCGAAAGAATATGGGCGGGGGTTTCTGAGTTTCGTTTCACTTCCCCGTTGTGCCCAGGGCTATTCTATCCTACCTTATGAGCTGGCTTCGAGAATTTGGACCGGATACAATAAGTTTACTGTGCATGCACTATAGGTTGTTGACTCGCTGCAGGTCAATAGAGATGTGTTAAGGTAACAACGTTGCTATTTATGGGGAAACACACATACATGTACATTCTGAAAGTAAACATACATTACACAATGATAATGTCAAAAGAATGTGAAAAGCATTTATTCTCCTGTCTTTTATAAGCATTTGTGTTTAATTATAAACAGTGTTAATGGTGGAAATAAACATATAGCAATTTTAATTTTTTCATTTATCCTATTGGTCGTCTTTAGGAAATGCAGTTACAGTACCGAAATGCAATGTACCTACTACAAGATACATTCTCAGTGTCTCAAACGTAAATCTTTTTCGGTTATCTGCCAAAGTTTGTACTGTAGAAAGCTGCGCTCTACGTCGCATGACGTGATAGGAGTGAAACGAAAAAACCTAACATCATTGCAGTCTCTAAGAGACAGTCCTTTATTCTCGGGTGACTCTATGTCCACTAATTTGTTACACAATGTTCCATATCCGTTATTTTTATATAAAATTGATTTCCACTTCTGTTTTACACGTTTAGTAACGGGTGTACTTGGTGTCTCATTAATTCTCTGCATCATTTTCTAAATTAATTTGAGAGCTTCCGGCATCTCTTGCTCTGACTTTCCTAACCGTGTAATAGTTTCAGACACAGTTTGTATGAAAACCAAATTACTCGTCAGAACCTTCAAATCCAGAGCGTTTTCCTTTGCATATTTGTTGGCATCCATTCTACAGTACCCTAACCCACTGTACGCTTTACCACTATACTCAGTACGCCGTTATGCGGATTTCCCACTGAACTGCTCTATTGGGTCCGAAGTGTCGAAGCCTGCTTATGAGTTTGACTTGATAGAATAGGTAGGCTTACTAGCTAAATCGAAAATCAATTACAGAATCGTATTATGAAAACTACAATAGCAACAAGCATTATGTATGAAAACAATAGACGTATGAATTTCTGACAAAGTTATAAAAAAATACAGTCTAAAATGTTTCAATTTACTATATTTTCATTAAAGGATAACTTTTTCCTTAAAGCTGAAATTTAAGTGATATTTACAAACAATATTCAGAATAAGCTCACTATAGAAAATTCATTCTTGAGAACAGAAAATAAAAGTAAATTTACAGCAAAGCAATTTCAAAAAAATATCGCTATTCAAGCCGGTGGTAATGTGGTACTACAGTATGCTAATGTGGGGTTTTCTATAGCACGCTACATTGTAGGTTTTTTGACGAAAAAAGTGAAGAAGAAAAAAAAGCCAAAATTCCGGAGGGAAGGTAGTTTGGAATGTGAAGAATTCGTATAGGACGTCGGTTGAAAACATATTAGAAAATAGGAAAAAATTTGAAAGAATTGATCGGTATAGATAACCTAAACGTGATTATTTAACATATGAAATAAAGAGGTAGAACACTTCAAAATATAACGCGAAACGTACATTTCACTTTACTTAATATAAGGTAATTCCGGGAGAGATGCCCCACGGGGAGAGTCGCCCCACCCTCCTTTTCTCCTTATCTTAAAACCTCTAAGGAATCAACGTTGGGACCATTTGTTTAATTCGTATACCACCCTCGAAGGCAAGCAGTGCAATCTTTGTGACGGTTTTTTTGTGTGTGAAAAGTGAATAGAAAAAGGAAATTTTTTTTTCGTAGGCTTTGTTATAATATTTATAATTTTTCAAAACTCGTAATTGGGATAATGGCTATGTATATGTTGCTTAATCCAATATATTTGAAAAGTACATGCATTGTACTCCATTCTAAAAAAAAAAATAAGTAATTATCCATTACGGTTACCCTTAAATACATAAGGCGTAATGGTCATGCTAAAGGGAGAGATGCCCCACCTGTTTGAGGGAGAGACGCCCCATGTACTTAAGAGTAATATTACAGTACATAACTCATTATTATTAGTGTCCTTGCTGAATTTATTGGAATTTTAACTGAATTATTATATTAGAATAGAATTATTGTATATTAGAGGCCAATAATTTTAAAGGGTGACCAAAACTTGCTAGAGGATCACATATTTTCAAGAGGTGTCCAAAGTTGAAATCCATGAACATTTTAAGGAATACCGGTATTCTAAATTTGTTGCAGCGACATTTTCAATAGATGCCCAAAGTTGAGGGCCTTCAAAATTTTAAGGGATCTCCAAAGTTGTGTTTGAAAGACACATTTCACGACCAAACGTTAGTCAATGCAATCCCAGAGATTTCTTCGATCTTACTATAACTTTTTGGGGAATTGGGAATTAATGAAGCATCGTATTGTTATGGAATTATTTAGAGAACAATCCACCGACTGAAATCTTATGGAGTCTTCAAGAAACATCCAATGGCTGCAATTCTTCCTAGAGCGAAACCTTGAGTTGCCTGTCAAGCAGTCAGAAGAATCATCCATCTCTCTGAAGAGGTCAAGGTATGTCGAGACAAGCAGTATTTTGACCTACTGGAAACAACTCTATGTGAAGGCAATTTGTAGGAAAGCCACATAAAATGGAGGAAAGTGGCATCCAACTAAACAAATTTACAAGGAAAAGTGGTTGAGAAAAAGGGATCCAAAGATGTTCAAGTCCTAACTTCAAGCGAGAAAGGTGGAAGTGATTCTGTTATAACATGTTGCAATTCGGAGGAACATTTCTTCCACCGGCAATGTTTGAGAGGAAAATGGAAGTTTTTTGACGGATTCCTAGCAGAAACGGGGGTTTATATGAATCCAAAATCGTCCTATGTTCCATCACAATTATTTATGAAGCGACTGAAGGAAAATTTTACTACAAGAAAGAATCCTGGCAAGATTCTCTTAATTTTGGATGAACATTCAGCACATTTAGATAACATAAAATGCTAGAATGAGGATAATGAATCACAATTGTTTGCCTACCAACCTATGCAACTCAGGCACTTCAATCTCTTGATCGCTAACATTTTAAGTCTCTCAAGAATTATTTTAAGAAGAGAATCACATCAATGGATAGCTTATAAAAGCAAGCCTGACTATTCATCTAGAAAGCTGCGTTGGTAGTAATAAAACGGTCATTTGGATTTCGAGCCAGAGGTGTCTATCCTTTCAATCCAGATGCAGTTCCTGAGCGCCTCTTCAGTATTTATGATGCATCAATCAACAACACAGCTGTAAGAATTCTTTCTGTGCCTCTTCAGGAAATCCCAAAGAAAAGAAAACTTTATCGGCTACAAGTTCTAATGATAACGGGATAAGAAGTTGTAATTTCGGCTCAAGTGCCACAATGGCAAATTCAGCGATAGAGACCTTTCAAATCCCTTCATGAAATAAACTATGTGCGAGCAATATCTTTTGCTGTGAAGAAAAGAAAGCGATCGGTAGAACGCGTTACAGGTGGAGATAAAAATGGAAACACCATCTTTGAAAGCCTCCCAGTTCCAAAAAGCTCAAAGTCAAATTCTTCAAAATCTAGTAGATATAGAAGACACTTTTGGAGAAAATATTAAGAGAGTGTCGTCAAATGAAACAAAGTAGATAGTTCCTACTTTGTTGAGTGCCTTGAACATTTTATCAAATGAAGGAAGTTGTTGATTGGATTCAGTGACTTTCCTGCAAGAAGTTGCACAACATGTGGGCTAAGTGCCATATGTGTGGTCGCACCGAAAAACGAGCTCAGAAAATGAACTTATTGCAAAAATAAAATAAGCAACATTAGAGTGTTATTTATCAAATTAATAGTTTAATTTGGGAATTACCACAGCGGGACATCTCTCCCCTATATGTGTGTATATTGCAGTGATATCTTATCTGATTAATTTTTATTTTACCACTTATTGTGTACGAATTATCGATTGTTTCATATTTTACATAAAACTTTAATGTCTTTCACTTGCTATAACACATGAATAAAATATCTGCTTTGGTTTGTTTAATTTTTAAACCATAAAAACTTTAAGTGGGGCAACTCTCCCGGAATTACCTTATGCAAAGCATACAAAAAGTCTAAACTAACGTAACCTAACCTCCCATGCCACAGATTGCTATATGCAAGGCATACCAAAAACCTAAACTAACCTAACCTGTCACAGATTCGTATATACAAGACATACGAAAAACCTAAATTAAGCTAATCTAACCTAACCTGACACAGATTCCCGCACCGGAGAACGTAGAAAAATTCAAGTTGTAATTTTCAGTGTCAAGTGCTATAGAAAAACCCAAATGTAATAAGTTCATTATAACAGAATCGAGGAAACAGTTTGAAAAAACGAGGCGAAGATGGACATTATCAATATTAACTGGAATATTAAAAGAGTATTGAGATTAAAACAATAACTATCAAAACATGAATTGTCTGCCGTTGTTATGGGAAAATGTAATTACTTTTTCTTTCACATAAATATGTATTGTTTTATTTTGACGCCATATTCCGATGCTGGAAAAGTTATATATTAATGTAATTATGGAAGAAGTATTAGACAACGTGCCAGAAGGCACAGAAGTTCTTTTTTTTTTATTTTCATATTATGTTTTTTTATTTTATACACATTAAATTAAAGAGGTACATTAAAAAAACTATTACATACATAAAACATAAATATAAATTAAATAATTTACTCCCGTATGAGCGAACGCTCGTGGGAATTCAAAACCACACTGATCCGGATGTGTTAGTTTAGTACCGGAGAAGTCTAAAAGAAGGTACCTAAGAATTGGTTATATAGTACATTCCAAAAATTATTGCATGCAAAACTTGCAATAGTTTCATTACACGTGTGCTTTTTAAAAATAAAAGTTGGCTTTGTAATAGTTTGTGCTTTTTATTTATTTATTTTTTTCAAAATAAAAGTTGTCTTTGTAATATTTCACTTACCGCACGTGTGCTTTATTTAACAGAATCTGGGGGGAAAACCAGAAAGGAGAAATTCTTATTAGAGTTCGGTAATATTCTCTTCCCCACGCATTACTAAGAGTTAAACCAGTGAATTAAAAATATAGTTTACTTTCTTTTGGTACCGTAATTATTCAGTAGTCGCTTGCACAATTAGATTATAAGAATAATTCACTAGCTTTTAAATTAAATAGTAATGGAGTTCCGTTTCTTTCTGTGTGTAGGTGAATTGGTCTCACCTTATGTTCTATAAATTTAATTCCATTTTTTTAGTGGTTGATATCTTCTCAATAACGACGGAGTTCGTAAACAAATCAAAGGGCTAATAAGATGCAAGTAAACAAAACTTACGTGTTCGGAGCCCCGAAGATCGCTGGATAGAGTTGTCGGCACACGAGACAAACACACATCACAGACCACACCACCAGCGTCTCTCTGCAACTTCCATACTTGGACTGACTGACGTAGCAGAAGTCGCCGGTCGACGTCTGAGCGCCCTCCCTCGACGTGGACAGTGCACGCTACACCACAACTGACCAACTCCCCCCCCCCTCCCTACAATGAGAAACTATAGTATTCGGATTCGCAGCGATGCAATGGGGAGCTTCTCATTCCAGCAACAGAATTCGTAAGACTGGAAGGATAAATGCTGTACACTGACAGTGAAGAGTTCGTAATCAATATCATTTAAAAATTCATGCCAGATCTTAACCTTAGAGCCAGCTGTACGCAACCACCCAGGCACGCAACTCTACGTTCAGTGAAGGCCATGGCCGTGGATTCCAATTCGACTTGAGGCATAGTTACTTGTCACTGAAAGCGATATCCTGTATTGTTTTAGATATGATCATGGGTGGGCAACTCGTGCTCTCGAAATGTGAACACAACCTCAGCGCAGGTAGAACGGACTCTGTACTGTAGTGTCTGTGTACAAGTTTTCTCGCGTCTGCAGTAAGTGGCGGCTCGTTTTAAGTGAAAAACAATATAATCCCCAGATCATTTTCTTTAATGATGAGTCGAAAGAGAAAGATTTTTTATTAAGAAAGGAGATAAAGCTTGTATTATGTTCTATTACACTTTCTTACGCATGAAATTTATGTAGTGCTCGGGAAAAGTGGCACAAGTCGAAAATGTTAATTTTATAAGAGAAGGAAAAAAACTATCTTCACATTGGTTTATGTCGATTTGATTTTCTTCTGTATGAATTATTGTAATGGGAGAAATACTTATGTCTCTTTTCCCAAGCGAGCAGATGTTCCGAAAGTTGTCAATAAATTAATAAAAATGTTTGTGATAACTGACTTATGCCACTTTTCCCAAACACTGCAGATTTTATGTTACAAATAAGGTTTTAGTAAAGATCGAACTGTTCGTAATGCTATCTAAGTCAGAATTTCCAAATATACTCCTTGGTTCCATATATACTGTATATGCTTCGGTCAGAGTTTAATACAAAAAAGAAGTATAAAAGGTCTCAATGTACAGAAAGAGCTTAGAAGTAAGTTTATTTCATCTGCCGTGACATGTGAAAAATAATTCCTTGAATTTGTGACTGTTTGCGAATACAACTATTACCTTTCTGAGAACAGAGGAATACTCTTTAATGTATAAGGACTTGAAAATTCTCGCGTTCTATGTTTCAAATAAGACTTATAATAAGAAATATTAACAAATAGTGTAATAATAAATAATAAGTTTTGCAGTTATGTTTGTTGAATCTTGAAAAGGTTGTATTCAGTTTCTGTTTCCAGTACTAAACTAATTTACAAAGCTAGGAAATAATATAATTTTGTTATGTGTGCTTAGGTACAGTCTATCTAAAATTACTATAATTGTTATGCAATGCGTCATTCTGAAATTCAAATCATGGAGCAGAATCACGACCACCTGCATGAGCCGCCAGAGCGCACCGCGGCAGTGAACTGCTTTTGCAGCGAAACTACAAACAACTTGTAACTGCTGCGGCTGGCTCCGTCTGTCTTTCTCTCTTTCAAGGTTTTTTAGCACTTTGTGAGCACAACCTCAGTCAGGTACTAGCTATAATGTCTGTATGAGGTTCTTGCAAAATGCAAGTTTGCTTGCGTCTGCAGTAAGTGGCGGCTCGTTTTAAGTGAAAAACAAAATAATCCCCAAATCATTTCCCTTTAGTGATGAATCGAAAGAGAAATGTTGTTTTTATTAAGAAGAGAGGTAAAGCTTGTATTATGTTCTACGACACTTTCTCACGCATGACACCTTATGTTACAAATAAACACAGTGAAGGTTTTACTAAAGAAATAGGCCTACTGTCTAGATCTGCTTTAGAACAGTTAAAGGTAAAAATGAGACATCAACAAAGTGAGACTGATATCAAATATCGTTAGCACGTTGTGCGTGCGAGTTACAAAATTGCACGACATATGATCGACTAGCTACGAGCATTTTATGGATAAATTTGAAATGTGACAGTATCATGTAGAACATAGACAACTTCACTTTCTTTGACTATAAACTATCTTGAAGAGTGATAAGAAAATCGTGTCAAATATAATACCCTACTTCAAGACTTACAACAGAATTCACTGGTAAGTTTGGAGAAACAGTGACAACTGATAAGATCCACTAATTTTCTGTATACTTTTCTAGAAATTTCTCTAAAATTTCGATTATATAATTTATTAATTAGGATGCTGGCATTGAACAACATGGTAGGGCTACACAAATACATGCTAAACGTCGAGTTAATATTTTCACAATTTTCAGATTTTGAAGGTACTGGTTCTTTTGGATTACGTTCAACACACTTTCTGTGCCTTTTGGTATTGCAGTGCCTTACAGTTCATTGTTTTTTTTTGTCACTTTTACGTTTATTTTACACAATTTCTATGTAATGTTGTTTATATTGACAGTGAAAATATTAGTATTGTATTGTATTTATTAACATTCCATGGTATTCGTACATTGCTTCACAGCTGGAATAGTTCAGATATTCTCAACTATGCCCTACAATATTACACGCTTGAGCGTCTTACCTAAGGCATTTTACCTCTGCAATGAACCTACAATCAGCCACAAAGATGTTGTTATTTAAATAATACGACTAGTAAGAACAGTGATCGATAAGACTACTCATTATGAATGCGTCCCGGTTTTGACTTTCTAAGGGAAGAGGGCAGAGGATGCATAACTATTTTGTATACGAACGTATACTGTATTTTATTTCATGGAGTGCAGTTTCATAGAAAGGAGTTTGCCGACAGACCTACTGCCCCCTAATAATTGGTTGTAATAAATAAATGACTTCCTTACTGTGACGGAAATCTTGTCTTCTCCTGTCAGTAACCAATCACAACCCTTGTTCAAAAGAATTGACAGGCTCCCGTCAAATCAACGTGGAGGCAGAGTTGCCGCATCTCTTCTGAATTCCAAGAATCCCGTCAGTTTCACTATCTCATTTCGAGGGTCTCCAGGATTGTGGCAACTGTGTAATGTTGGGCCGAGGGGACAGGATGGAATTGTCAGAGGTGTTTGTGTAGGAAGTCATAAATCTGTAAGTGAGTATTCAAAGAAGCCACCGAACTGCACTCCTTGAAATAAAATAGAGTATACCTGTACCTACTTCGAATCAGGCAACTTCATTCCAGTTTATAGGTAACTGGAATACGGAGCCTATCTATTACTTTAACGTTCGTAACCGAGATTGATGCACTCGGACATTAATCTTTGTCTTTTCCATGTTCGGAAACGAAGACAGAATTGAAATAAAATTAAATGTAGGTCTATACAGATTCACAAGGTAAAATATCGTTCTGTTGTTACACTAGCTATAATGGGAGGGACTTCGATTCCATTTCACTGAAGAGGTAAAGGCACGACAGAAATTTCGTGTGATTACTCAAATCCTTGATGGCAGTTCTGACATGAAAATTACATTCTCGACGTAGTAAGATTGACAACTCCAATTATGTTCGACACAGCATCATTTTCTGGAAATGAAAACCGTTCAGTGTCTAAATTCATTTCATAAACATGATATAAAGTGTAAATTACGTGTTTAAAAGAAATTCTACTCATAAATTTCTGGAGCGTCTCTTAAAATGTTATCACAATCTTACTTTTCTTTTAAACAATCCGAAAAATGTCTCTATATCTTCAGTTTGTGATGATGGGACTTGTTCTCTTAGCATGTACGAGTAAAAAACATACATGTTTGTCATTTCAAAATAATTATTTCGATAGTTTGAATACATATAATTTTTTAAAGAATTTATTCCATGAAGAATTCATTCGGGAAACTCCAAGAGTAGTCCGTTAAATGTAAATAAGGGAAGTGTGGTAGAACACTGAATATAGTAAAAGCAAAGTAGTCCCATTTGCATTTAAGTTCACTTGTTATTATATGTTATTCCACGTAATTTGAGCACAATGTCCTGCTGTCTCGTCAAAGTGAGGTAGCAGCTAGAAGAAGAGCGTACCTGTTGACTGGAATGATATACGTAAGTATAATCCACCTCGCATGTTATGAAGTTTGCACTCTGACCCGGTTCGAACTTTAAAAATATAACGGCCAGAATAAGGTTGTAGCTGACCTATTAGCCGCGATTGTCTCAGAATTGAACAGTTATATTGCTTCGCTTCCCAGCATCATATACAGGGACATCATTTTAATTTTACTTCAATTTTTATTGTACTTGAGGTTTTTAATGTACTTCACTCCCACCCCTTCCACTAATGAAGTTCAATCGTCCTCCACACAGAACCAAGGCCGCATATACAGTCATAGTAGCCTTACGGTCATAGTAAACAGCACGTTCCAAAAATATGTTCGCGTTTTCCAGTGACGAAAGAACTTTCAATATTGCATCATTTTCTATTTGTTTACGTCGCATCCCGGTTTCCTCCACCTGCTTCTATTCGCCTCTCTGTAAATGCTAGTGGCTGGGCTGTCTTAGCTCTTTTCTTAGAACATTAATTTCTGTTAGGAATTGGACGTCTACGTAATATTATACCCATAAAATTGTTTAAAATAACTGAAATAAAAGGGCCTCGTTAAGTAATTAACTGTCACGTGATTTCCTCCCTTTCTACGACGCTGCGACGTAACCACTTGGACGGACAGTAGATAGCATGTCTGAGTAATTTTATCTTTTCGGATTGGGCAGAAGTGAAGATCGAATTTACAGTACGTAAGGTGTCTTTTATAGAGTAGGTACAGAATTGTTTCAACATGAGTTACTGATACGAAGTACGAACCTGGTATTTGGGATTAGGTACAATAGTCTATAGTGCGATAATATGCACATTAGAACTGAAGAAATGAACGGCCACCACTTTAAAAAATGTGTTTAAATATCCATATTATGATTATTTTTCAATTTAACTTCATTCTCTACAGTGTACGCTAATGTGCTTTAGACAGTATAATATACACTGCATAATGAACACGTCCGCATGGAAAGCTCAGTTCGTGAGTAAAAACACTTATTGTTAATACTGTACTGTATTTTGATTAAACAAAAACTTAATGAAAGTTATCAAACTCAAAATCGCGATTTTCCTAGTTTACGTAAATGGATGAACTATTTTACTTCCCTCCTATACCTAGTAAAGTGATTTGTTTGTATATTACGCCAGTATCATCGAACTTCAGTCGTGGAAGGGGATAGCGAACGTCTTTCCGGGTTTTAATCGTTGAAACAAAGGTATAGCCAGGTTAATATTAGAAATGTTAGTAAAAATAAAATAATGTCCCTGTATCTGCGTCTTGTACAAAGATTCATAGTAACAAAGAAGGGAAGAATTCTTCAGAGACAATAACACTGGCATTATTATTATTATTATTATTATTATTATTATTATTATTATTCGTATATTCTGTTACTGACATGTCAATAGTTAGGGCCTATTTTACAAGAATGAAAATAGGAAAAGCCGAAACTACACGACAGAATAGAATAGCTCAAGAGAGAAAAAATCATTATCACCAATCATCATTTAAAAGTTACACCCTTATTCAAACATTAGCCCTGATCACATGCAGGGTGATTCACGAGGATTTACCGTCCTTTAAGGAGCTTATTTCCGAAGACATTCTGAGCAAAAAAATGTCATATAAACATGGGTCCTATTCTCAGTATTTGAAGAGTCCACTGCAAGAATGATGGATGTCACTTTCTTGTCGAAAATGAACCAAGACTGTCAATGCATAGCTTAAGCCATATAGAATGTACATACAGAGTTATATGGCATTAACACTGATAGTCATTATCCAGTAATGATCGGAAAATCACAGTTAAGCTTTGAGTGCTAAGCATTTCAAACTTTCAATTGCTTCTCCTGAAAAATGTATTCCAAATGACATCCATCATTCTTGCAGTGGACTCTTCATTTACAGAGTTATGTTTCGTTATTGGAACGCATTGCTGTGAACGCGTGATCTTGGTCAGCGTGCAGTCAGCAGCCAGCGCGAGCGCTACGGAAATCAAAGATAGCCGTATGCAGTTACGTAGAGCGACGAGTGCCGTTCACAAGTGTGCGGCCAAGTGTACTCAAGCGGACGGCAACTTTTTTTAAAATGTGTTGTAAACTCTCCAAGACTGTAAATTAGGATGAAAAATTGAACTGCAAATAATTAAGTCGGTGGAAGTGGTATGATTTGTAATAATTGTTGTGATAAGTGCGTAAGAATAATGTAATTTTCTAGTTAAAAATAGAAAAAGATGTCTGTACGAAGCAACTAAGGAGTTCACAGCACATTAACTTCATAATACTTGCCAATTAAAGAAATGATACTTCTGAATGGTTCATTCTCTATTTGTATTAGCCTATTCTTTTACCTTCAAACTAAAGAAAAAACGTATTTTACAAACAACTTTACATTAGTGCAACTCTGAAAATATTGAAAAAGTAAGTAAATAATAGAACATATAAAGCGAAAATTGCCAATTAAACTATTTGGGTCCCAATCCTCAATATGCATTTTTATGATTCTATAAAATTCTCCTATATTTCCAATGTTACTGAAATCGTAAATCAAGATTAACATTTTAATGCAATGATATTTTCTTTGGAGGGGGGAGAAATTATGACCCAGGCTTGCGACCATTACTGATCTAGTCCACACCTGTGGAGTAACGGTCAGCGCGTCTGGCCGCGAAACCAGGTGGCCCGGGTTCGAATCCCGGTCGTGGCAAGTTACCTGGTTGAGGTTTTTTCCGGGGTTTTCCCTCAACCCAATACGAGCAAATGCTGGGTAACTTTCGGTGCTGGATCCCGGACTCATTTCACTGACATTATCACCATTTCATTCAGACGCTAAATAACCTAGATGTTGATACAGCGTCGTAAAATAACTCAATAAAATAAAAAAAAAATGCTGATATAATTGGTTCCATGCTGTCCAGCATCCAACAATTCCCAAGCGGCCGGCAGTTCGAGAAAGCTGTCTTCTAAGCCAAGCTAATAGAGGAAATATTACATGTCAACATGGACGGTTACCTATAGGCTATGTGAAGATATTATTTCTAATGCATTTTAATGTATTTTTTTTTTTACAATTTCCTAAAAAGTTATCTTTACAGAGTTAAGTTCATCAACCATCATTATAACTAAAGCTGAGACATCTAGGAAGTTTGTCGTTAAGTTACGTGCACCCAAACTATAGCATAGCAAGTAGAGAGAGCGGGGGAGGCCAGTGCACAGACTTTGTACGCTGTCCTATAGAGTAAACAACAGAGAATAATGTGTACACTCACATGACAAATAAACTGGAGCTCAGGTCATGCCATCATTACTGGATTTTCGAGTCTGTTGCAGTAAACACTACCTAGGTTTTGATTACGTCTTCAACCCTTTTATCATGTGTAGCAAAATAGACTGCAGCATCCAGCCATGTCCACCAACTAATTACAACGGGTTGCGGAGGTAGAGGTGCTCCAGGAGGTATTTCACTGAATTTAACAACCCGTCCTGGTGCCTTAAACATATTTCTTTGACATTCGATATGAAACTGTTCACATCACTGTAGCAGGAGCGAACTACTTCGACTATTTGATGTAGTCCATGGGCTAGGATAACTGTCGGCTAAAGCAGTTGAAGCTCCTTACCAACGTTTAACATAAGTTATAGGCTAGCATCCGTGATGAAAATAACTATACATTATCATTTTTTATTTCGTCTGGCCATAAGAGGGTAATAGGCATTTCAAACCTTTGATTATATTTAAATTATCCACTTTCTCAAGAATTTCAGAGGTTAATAAAAAGTTTTATTAGGTTTGTGTGGTGGAAGAATGTCCGTAACGACGTTTGGAACAAATTGTCCAGCGTCGTCTGTGCTTTCATTAATGAAATACATATTTTACTATCTCCGATACTTAGTCGTATGCGAGGTAGGCTATGACATTATAATAGAATTTCGGTGTACAGTATTTCTGTAAAGCTGATTGACTAGGGAGTTTCCTTTTCACGTATTTCCGCATAAAGCTTCTAAAGTGTGTATTTTAACGTTATTTATTAGTATGTTGACACATACCATCATTTTACATAAATCATGAAAAAAGTATTTCTGTGTGGTACACATTTAATTCAAACTTAAATGCGATTCATGTCCTTCATCCTCAGTTGAAACTGTCATCAGTGCTTTATGTTTTTCTTGTTACAATGTTGTGTTACGAATTTACGTCTTTTATCTTTAATTTCTGTGCTACATAAACTTCATAGAATATTTACCCCACTTACTGCGAAATGTTGTGTGTCTAATTCCTCCATCAACCTGTTTACTATTCATACAGTATACTTGATGATCAAGGCTCGGAACTTGGGGACTTGTGTCGTGTGCATGAGTAAGGTTACAGGTACAACGTACACAAAGCTCACGCTGCAAGTGCTCAGGGACAGTCGTATGTACTAAGAAAGTGGCCACAACTAATGACAGGAAGACGGACGAAGAAACTGTTATGTCGAAGCCAATGACATTCAGAGAATTAAAGGTAAACGGTCTGTTTGAGGAAATAGAAAATACGTGTTATTTCGAATGGATATTATAGAAGTTTTAAAATACATTTTGTTTTAAATTTAAGATACAGAATTTCGTGGAGAATTCGGAGGAGATACATTATTTTTTTCGAATGGAGAGTTTATATTTTGTAAGTTGTGCCACACACAAACTAGAGGCTGGAAACGAAATTCACTGAAAGGCATTGCAGTCCCTCAAATTGTAGAAAAGTCTGTCCATTGCCATGGATCGAAACGTAGGAGGCTTGCCCTACTAGTGACACACTAATTGAAAACTATTTTCGAGAAAAATTTAGGATATACTTATCTTTCTCAGATACGAGATCAGCTAGCAACTGCTGAAAATCGAACAGAAAACAGTAACAGTCAAAACATTTAGTATTTTAAGTCTGCTACCGAAAAATCTTCGAATGTACGTAGTCACACACTGTAATAAAATGTACACATCAGAACAGTAAATTTGATATATTTCTCATGTTTATTTTTATTATATGTGCTATGAAATTACGTGTTTCAACCCACCATAATATTATCAATATGTTGTTGCAGCCAGAAACCACTTTTGTAGCAGACCTGACAGTACCTCCGTGCTGGAAGCGGGAGTTTGTTGACATTGAAGTCCGGTCGCTTAGTCACGTGCAAAGACACAAGTCCCCAAGTTCCGAGCTTTGTTGATGATTCTACCATGATAAATATTATACGTTACGTAAGATAGATAATACAACCCTGGAGGTTTGTTCACTACACAACGTAAATGTGTTCTGTTGCCTGAGTCGCATGCCTGTACGCAACCACTCCTCCACCTATTTACTTTCGACAAACATGCAATACAGTTAACTTGATATTGTCCTGCAGTCTTACATGTCTCAGCTTTAATTATAACTAAAAAAACTAGTAAAACTTCGATATCTCCCCACACTATACAAGGAAGAGAGAAAATATATTTAAATCATAGAAACCTGTTCACAGTCCTCCGCGTCACGTCACTTAGCTATCACCTCAACTAACCCACTAACTTTGTCACATACATCTCATTTACCCCATCTAACCCATAACAAACGAAAATCAAACTTTTTTTTACAACGCATTTTCAACCGCTATTGTTACCTAGCGTCTGAGTGAGATGAAGGTGATAATGCCAGCGAAATGAGTCCAGAGTCCAGCACTGAAAGCTACCCAGCATTTGCTCTTACGAGAAAACCCTGGAAAAAAAACCTCAACCAGGTAACTTGTCCCAACCGGGATTCGCTCGAAATCAAACGTCAGTCCCGTTTGTGGTGTGAGAAGATATCGAAAATTGGTCCAAACGAATTTTTCATTGATGTAATCTGTACTTACGGTTTATCATAATATGAAGAAAACAAACATTTTAACATTCCAACATGTATAATGAAGATTAATGGCTCTTCATTATGCACAACAGCAGGCTTCACACACAAACGCTTTTCTCCGACGTTTTAAGAGGTTTTTACTAAATTAAACGCATAGTTTATCGGATATCAATATAAATAAGATAAACACACACACTTGAATGAGAGCGCGCCTTGGGTGACCTCCCAAGACCGGTTGCAAACGAAGACTGATTGCCCTCTAGTCGCAGTCTAAACACCCGAGTTCCCCTGACAGTATTCTCGGTAGCCTAACTACTGACACACGGTCGGTCGGTAAGGGCCGTATTCATAGACATTTCACAGCACGCGCTACGAGTGTACTAAGCTAGCCACGGCTATCCACTGGTTACTAGTACAGAATTCAAATCATAACCTATCGCTAACACTGGTTTATGAATATGAAAAACGCTGATCATCCACCGGAAGCCCGCGCTAAAAATGTCTATGAATACGGCCCTAACTGTTTATTGCGAGACAAAGCAGCGTGGTTCAACTTAGGAACCCAGAGCTTATAGATCATAATAACTGCAATATTTTATGTTTAACGAATTTTTCATACGTAGCAGCCACTTTTGTTTTGTTTCGAGTTTGATATTTCACTATTCATTTTATGATAATCTAAAATTGCTCGCCGTGCTTAAATGAATAATACCATATAAGGTAGTTGTCCCTGATATGGCCATGCTAAGGTTTGAGAATTTTTCTAGCCGCCATTTTGAAAAAAAGTGTAAACCACTTTTTTTCTTACTCGTTCTCAGTCTAATGGACTTTCTTAAAACTATTTCCTTTCCCCATAAAAATAGCTTTAATTGTCCAAAAAGTCCCAAATTCCAAAAGTCTACCTAGTGGCCATATCAGGAACATGTGCACATGATATGGCAAATCGTGATTGTTTTAGTTTGATAGGGCAGTTGTGCTAAAATTAAATAATTTTGGTGTAAAATGAATAAACATGACACTTAAGTTAATAATCTTTTTTTATAATTCAAAAGTGTAGTCAAAACAGGTTTTTCCATAAAAAATTAAGTTGTTTTTCTTAAAATACAAAATTTTTGCGTAATCCCAGCTATAAGGCATGTAAATTTGTCACGTGAAAAAATAAAAGTGAAATGAACTTGATATAGCCATGGTGAATTTGATATGGCCATTGTGCATTTGATATGGCCATATCAGGAGCAGGTAAGCTTTCACGAAAATCGTTTGATCATGAACAACTCGTAAAAGATACGCCATCAACGACAACACCAATCAACAGAACATTAAAAATGAATGGAGTACTATGGTTTTCATGAAACAAGTCTTTGAAAAACATGCATAAAACAAAGGAGACTTACCAGAGAAAAATAAGAAGACGTCACATGAAAACCGCAAAACAGGCAACTGACGCCATATTGCTCAACCTGACTGGATGGAAAACGATCAAGTGACATACCAGGATGACCTTTCACTGGATGCTGCTGCAATTTAGCGGATTTTTTGGTTAACTAACTCACAATAGGGATGTGGCCATATCAGGAACATGACCATAACAGGAGCACCCACCTTATTTAAGCTTATTATCTAGTGTCGGTTCCTTTATTTCTTTCACAGTCGAACTTCTGTGACTCGATTTTTCGATGTCTCGAAGTAATTTTAATATCCCGGCGCAATCGTATATAATTTACTTATAATATTTTTTTTCTATATCTCGAAGTACTATTATTCGATTGTTTAGATATTTCGATAAATATTTCTCTTCCCAATAGCAAATACATATTCTTTAAATGCTGGTCAACAATAAGCCGGGAACGGAAACGACAACGAGAACGGAAATATTGTTAAAATAAATACATTTAAATGAGAACAAAAATTTTCTTTCACGTTCCCGGGATTCGGCAAGTTTCTCGTTAATTTAAATGCTCACCTTTAAATACATTTATTTTAACAGTATTTCCGTTCTCGTTCTCGCTTTCGTTTGCGTTCCCGGTTTAGTGTGGGCCAGCCTTAAATCGATTTTACGGTAAAAATGGAAGTTATGTGCACAAATGTAAGTAAAATTGAATGAATGTGATGAAATACCATTACAGTACTATAACAAGCATTGTACATTAGTATTTTCCTTCCTTTGAAAGTGTCCCCAAGGAATCAACCCATTAGTACTAATGCTACCCCTGTCAATCACTACAGGCAAGTATCTGTACCGTAACGGTATGGCACAATGAGCACATAATGGCATGCATGTCTTTAACATTATTCTTCTTCTCAAACTTTGTTATGATGAATTGATGAAATCGTCGTTCTGAAAAGCAAAGAAATAGTCTAGACAATCTCGACTTCTCTTTATTGAAAGCTAAGCTGTAATACTTGTCATCAATAATAATTTATGGTATTGGAAATTTTTTCGTTATTTCCTATATCACTAATTTTCGATAACTCGAAGCGTTACCAGTTTCCGGAAGCACTTCGAGATATCGAAGTTCGATTTATTTTAATTTGCATATAAATGTATTTCATTTCGATTGTTTCCTTCGTTCTAAAGACTTACATTACAGTTTTATTAATATCGTTATTCTTCATCAAGTTCTTTTAGTATCTGAACTTCAGTTACGTGTAAACTTAGTAAGGACGCACTTTTATATACGTTTTAAAATTATATATATATTACATTGTTACATAACAAGTTTATGATGATACCATTTATTTTATTTTTTGTTTGTTTATTTTACGATGATTTATCAACTGAATGGGTTATTTATGAAAGGGCCTAAGTCATTATTTTGTGAAAATGAGTTTGTAATATAATACTGCTCTTTGGGTGTAGATACATCGGTTTAGATATGAAGAGGACTAAGTTTCACACTCTAAATGCTTTATAGAATTTATGATACAATTTTTATTTCGGTCTTAATTTCAAAATTTCGGCTTATAAGCAGTTTTTCTTTAATTGCTAACAATTTGGTATTCAAGACTTAGGCCCTTTCATAAATAACCCATTCAACTGTGGTGCATGTCTAGCGTATATCTAGCGCCTGAGTGAAATGAAGGTAATAATGCCAGCGAAATGAGTCCAGGATCCAACACCGAAAATTTGCTCTTAATGGGTTGAGGGAAAACCCCGGAAAAACCTCAGCCAGGTAACTTGTCCCAACCACAATTTGAATCCAGGCCCGCTCGTCTCAAGATCAGACATGCTAACCGTTACTCCACAGCAGTGGACGATTGATTGATTGATTGATTGATTGATTGATTGATTGATTGATTGATTGATTGATTGATTGATTGATTGATTGATTGATTGATTGATTGATTGATTGATTGATTGATTGATTGGCTCCAGCATTTTAGCGTTGTCCGTTTTGGAGTCTTGCTTTTTCCGACAATCATAACTTCACACGCTACACGGACACATAGTGGAACTCACGAAATGTGTGATTGGCGCAATCTCATGACTCCTCCTAAGACAACACTGGGCATAACACTATCAGTGGACATATCCTAAACAAGATTTGAACTGCCATATAACTTTACAAACATTACGTACACCATGGTCAGTACTATGGTGATAATGTTGTGTCTGAATTCTACTACATCACATGGACATTCAGTGACGCTTACCTTTGGCACACACGCCCTTGCTGCTTCGGTAGTACTGCACATAGGAATATGACAGATTCTTCCGCCTCCACGTCGGCTGCCACCAGCACCGGCTTCAAATCACCACGTGGACGGCAACCCCTGAAAAGGGCTTTGTATTGATTCAGTGCGTGAGGCACGCATATTGAAGGAGACTGGTAGTGCGTTCTCGGGGTTTGTCTTCAAGTCTACCCCACACTGGAAATAATGCAAATCCCCCACCCCCGTCCCGATCCCCTCTACTCACTCTGTTATTATATTCTCTGCACCGAAAGTAATCAGTTGTCTACCAACCCCGAGGAGGTTCGTTCACCTGAGCAAAATACGCTGTTGTTATTGCACGAAGTAGCCTACGTTAATTAATTCCAATGTTTTTCATTTACAGCTGAGATTTTATTTGTAAATTAATAAAGTGAAATTGGCATAATAATTACTGCATAACTGTATTATTGTCACGAACGTCAACAATCCAGTTCTAAGAATATTCCTCAATATAGAACAACGTCAAATTCAATAATTCAATTTATAACAACTCAAACCGAAGACAGATTTGGCCTCATTTATCGCCCTCCAGAGATTCCTATCTTCAACTGCTTCCTGAGTGACGCGTAACCCCTGTGATCGAAATTCGATAGGAGGCCAAGTGAATCCCGTGGCTACTCTAGAAGCTCTAACAACGAGAAAACTTCCGGTACTCTCCAATCTGTGGCCAGCTGGTTCACACTAATCTGGGAACGAGAACCAGAACGAGAACGGGAAGCGAAGAACGTGAACGTCAAGATATTTTATCTATACTAATAATAAATCTGTAGCCGAAATTTTTCTGGCAATTTTCGATTTTCCAAAAATAATTGATCCTAACATATAGCCTATAATTAACCACCCTGAAACCGAAAATCGTTTTTTTGACATTTTTGTTTGTATGTCTGTCTGTCTGTCTATCTGTCTGTATGTTTGTTACCTTTTCACGCGATAATGGCTGAACGGATTTCGATGAAAATTGGAATATAAATTAAGTTCGTTGTAACTTAGATTTTAGGCTATATGGCATTCAAAATACGTTATTTAAAAGGGGGGTTATAAGGGAGCCTGAATTAAATAAATCGAAATATCTCGTTTATTATTGATTTTTGTGAAAAATGATACACAACAAACGTTTCTTTAAAAATGATTTTCGGTAAGTTTTATTCCTTGAAAAATTTTGATAGGAATGATATTTAATGAGATAAATGAGTTTTAAAATTAAAATAACTGCCATCTAAGGCCGTGTAATGAATTAAAAAACAAATGACTTCGTCTATAAGGGGCCTTGGACAGCAACAATCGAAAGCTATGAAAGATAGCCTACAGAGAATATTTCTGTTTGTATGAAGTAATATCGGAAGCTAAATTAACCGATTTGTATATTTAATTATTATTTCACCATTGGAAAGTGTAGTTTCTCTATTTTTTTTATTTCAGTAGGTTATTTTACGACGCTTTATCAACAGCTTAGGTTATTTAGCGTCTGAATGAGATGAAGGTAATAATGCCGGTGAAATGAGTCCGGGGTCCAGCACCGAAAGTTACCCAGCATTTGCTCATATTTGGTTGAGGGAAAACCCCGGAAAAAACCTCAACCAGGTAACTTGCCCCGACCGGGAATCGAACCCGGGCCACCTGGTTTCGCGGCCAGACGTGCTAATCGTTACTCCACAGGTGTGGACTAGTTTCTCTAGATGGACATAGGCTAATACTATAATGTTATTACAGTAACTTCTGATATAATAATGTAATGTAATATAATATAATATAATATAATATAATCTATATATATAATTTGAACTGGTAATCGAAATTACGGGAAAACGGCTTAACGGATTTTAATGAGCGACCCCTCATTTTCATGCCTGGCATCCAAAGTTTTTCGGAAAAGTTGTAGTTTTCAGTGAAATGTCAATTTTCCTACATAATTTTCCTATTTTCCAAAATCCATCTGTTGTCAGTTTTGAGAACTAATTTTATACAATCACGACCGACTTGATTGAATTTCAGAACAAAACACACACTGCAATAAACAATAGGCTATTACACGAAGGCCATGACCTCCAGGATTGCCGACATATTTAGAGCTCAATTCAATTTGTTATTAAAAACTGATTCTGCAGTGTATAATTTTCTGAGTACAGCTGTGTATTGGATATTCAAATCTACGAAACTTGAGGTGGTTTGATGACATTATTACCATTAGAAATTAAATATTATTATGGTTAGTATCATGATGCGTCTATTCTTCATTAATTGTACATAATATTGATGCTATATTGATGACATGAAAGTGAAACGTTTTGAGGTTATGTAAGTAAATGTACAGAATATCTTAATTTAGATCTTCATTTCTATAATTTACTAAGTGACTGCTATATATAAAACTACAAAACTTAAGTAAGATAATAATATTGTTGTTAAAAATCAAATATTTTTATACTTATTAACCCAGTGGGGTTGGGTCTTTTTCATATACTTAATGGCGGTGTAGTGTAGATATTGATATGTGTCATTGTCTTCAGTATTGGCTCGAGAGAGCGCAAAAATTACAGTTCCTAAGGAAAGATCAAAAGGTATTACTTACTGATAAAATAAGAGGCCTAGAAAATTGTGTAGTCTCCAGATCATTTCAGCAAGATCTCTTAGTAGGATAAAATGATTTTACGCTCTACATTTCAAGTTCTACATGCAGCAGCTATACGAAAATTCTATTGTTCGAAAGCTTAGCAAACCTGACATTTTTTTAACTTTTGCCTACAATCCACAATGACCTGAAATTGCTACTGCTATCGTCCTGACATTGATACTTGCGTTTTCGCGTTGAAACTAAAAAACTGAAGTTGGATAGGTTCAAGAAAAAGTATTTGGCCTAAAAAATCCATTGAGAGGGAGTATGTTTCATTATTATAGAAGCAAATACTATCAAAAAGACAAGTATTCTTCATTGAAAATAAATCTGAAAAATTTTTATTTGAACGTCTAACGAACTTAGTTTGCAGCAGCATTTGTTGCACAAGCCACTAGTATAATATAATATAATATAATTTAAGTTATTTGAAGGGTTCACAACCATAGTGGGCCAAGCGCCATTTACTGAATACGTAGAAAACAACAAGGGTTAAAATTAAGTTATTACCATAATTCAATGGAAACATATAGCAAGTAAAATAAAGTATACACATTAAATCTAAATGATGTCAATGTTCATTAAACTATGGTTGCATGTAATAACAATTAAGAAACATGTTAAAGGAATTGTTATTGCACCAAATGAGTGCTTTCTGGACCAAACTGATCGCATTTTAATTATTTAAATACAATTTAAATTAAGTAACATATTAAACGATTTATCCTTCTATCAAACACGAATGTTCCCTGGATCAAACGTCCTATTTTAATTATGTAATTACTTTATATTATTTCTAACGGGTGCAGCGGAGCGCACGGGTACGGCTAGTTCACAATAAACCGAGAACGGAAACGGCTATGCATATCGATATGTACAATGTCAATAACGATATATAAGGTCGATATTACGCATTCTGATGTTATTTGTGTGTACTTTTCATTTATTTATTTATTTATTTATTTATTTATTTATTTATTTATTTATTTATTTATTTATTTATTTATTTATTTATTTATTTATTTATTTATTTATTTATTTATTTATTTATACAGAATAAAGAATATAATTACAAACAAGAGAAACAGAAATAAAATAATACAATCAATATAAAAAAGGAGATACAGTAGGCCTAGTATTAACAAAATTTGAGGCCGAATGAGCAGCGCTCGTGTTCGGTCGCAGTTCAGATATAATATTAATAGGCCTATAAGAGAATATAAAATAAAATAAAATAGGAAATAAAATTAAAAGTACAGTTACAGAAATTATATAATACAATATTAATATAAGAGAAATATAGAAAATAAAAAGATAAATAAATAAAATGAAATAGGAACTAAAATTTAAATTTCAGCGGCAATGGAATTATATAATATAATATTAAAACTAGAGAAGAATAATATCGCACGTCAAAGTGGGACAATCTATATATATTTCATAATTATGGAATACAAATATAATATAGGTTGATTAATTCATACACATAGGCTATAAATTTATTTTATCAAACACGTTTCTAATTTTCTTGTTATATGTTAGTGGGTTACATGTTAGAAGTTCTGGGTGTAATTTAGCTAAAGCACTGTACAACCGAGGGCCAAAATTAATGCTATGCTTTAGACCAGCAGATGTGAGACATTTAGGGTGCTATTCATAGACATTTCGCAGCACGCGCTACGAGCGTACTAAGCTAGCCCCGGCTATCCACTGGTTACTAGTACAGAATTCAAATCATATCCTATCGCTAACACTGGTTTATGAATACGAAAAACGCTGATCATCCACCGGAAACCCGCGCTAAAAATGTCTATGAATACGGCCCTTAGGTTCTACTAATGTTGAATTAATATTTCGTCTTGTGTCATAATTATGTGTCTGTACTATACTTGACCAATTACATTCTCTTATGAGTTCAAGCCAGCCAACATAAACACAGGTTAACCAACTTCGACACAGAATACAGTATTTAAGAATTCAATTCACGTGGTAATCTGGTCACATACACAAGTAGCATATATTGAAAGTGATTCTACTGAATTTCTGCTTTAGTTACAAGCAATGAATGGACAAGATATTGCTAAAAAAATAATATACGACAATCAAATAGCTTTTTGATGACAACGGAAAGAATAGACTGATCTGAAACGAGAACGGCAAAGTTAAAACTTGGCCAACTCTCCGTTCCCGTTCCCGGGCTCCGATAAGCTTCTCGTTAATTGTGAATGCTCACATTTAAATATATTTCTTATGTTAACAATTCCTCCGTTTTCGTTCTCGTTGTCGTTTCCGTTCCCTGTTTATTGTGAACTAGCCTTCAGTCTGCCGACTGGATATCCCGAGTGGAGGGAGTGATGTATTTTCTTGACAGCGATAGGTTACTGCATCGTCATCATATCATAATCATCATCAACACCACCATCTTCTTGTTGTTCGAGTATGTTAAAATTATCTTGTAATAACCTGCCATTTCAAGGCATCGAAAGGGTGCTTCAGGTTTTATATTACACCGAATAGGAGGGCAGACACCTATTGCCATTGTGGTTGTGGTGTGCATTGAAACGCCCTACAATTCGCTGAGCCATTGTTGCATTGTGTGCAGCCGACAATCTCGTGGCTTCCGGCTATGGCGTGCATGGTCTTCAGGATAAACTGACTGCGGATGTGGATTACCGACGCCAAGGACGCTGCAGACAGTTGTCGATATCTGACGACCCTCTGCGTCAATCACCAGAGATAATTTTTGTTTCGCAGACAGCAGGTCTTCTGGCCTCTGCCCTAATTTATGACCATGGAAGGAATGCAGAACATATCATGTTAGTATAGCGTGAAACGTACCACATACCACTCATCTATCAATTCACTCTCTAAAACTATACGTGAAACACCTCACAGCATAGTGGTTACGTCTATTGGGTCAGATGTAAAAGGTGATTATGGATTTTGACCAACATAGCAAAGTGGAAAATATTTAAGATATTTGCTGAAATTTAAATATTCAAATACGATCTATACAACCATGAACATCTCCAAGATATTTGTTTATAATAAAATACAATCATTAAAAATCGTTTAAAATTCTAAAAATAAATAAATCTATATATATAATTTGAATTGGTAATGGAAATTACGGGAAAACGGCTGAACGGATTTTAATAAATGACCCCTCATTTTGAAGCTTGGAACTCAAAGTTTTTCAGAAAAATAGTAGTTTTCAGTGAAATGTCAATTTTTCAATATAATTTTCCTATTTTCCAAAATCCATCTGTCGTCAGTTTTGAGAACTAGCTAATTGCATTTCAGAATAAAACAAAACACACACTACAGTAAACAATATTACACGAAGGCCATGATCTGCAAGAATGCTGACATATTTAGAGCTCAAATTAAATTGGTTATTAAAAACGTAACTTACTAAAAATAATTTACAGGTTCGGTTCTGTGGTGTATAATTTCTGGGTACAGCTGTGTATTGGATATTAAAAACTACAAAACTTGAGGTGGTTTGATGACATTATTACCATTAGAAATGATATGATATATTATTGTAGTTAATGCCATGATGTGACTATTTTTCATTAATTATACATATTAATACTATATTGATGATATGAAAGTGATATGGAGTTATATAAGTAGATGTAGAGAATAACTTAAATTAGATTTTGATTTCTATATTTTACTGAGTGGCGGCTATATAGTATATGTTACTGAAAGCTATAAAACTTACGTAAGAAAATAATATTATTAAAAATCAAATATTTTATAATTATTAATCAAGTGGGGTTGGGTCTTTTTCATATATTTAATGGTGGTGTGGTGTAGATATTTATATGCGTGGTTCTCTTCAGTATTGGCTCGAGAGAAAGTATCTTTCATTATTATGGAAGCAAATAACTTTCCGAAAATAAATCTGAAAAATATTTATTTTAACGTCTAATGAACTTAGTTTGCAGCATTTGCTGCACAAGCCACTAGTAAAAATATAAATCTAAGAAGATAAGTTTTTATTTTTTTTACTCAAATACTATACTACAATGAAAATCTCTGAAAAAGACTCTACTAATAATTATTTCTAACAAAATCACTTTTATAATAACCATAACACACAGAAATAAAAATTTAAAAAAATGAAATCAAAGGTCATGTATGTTACACATGACAATATAAACAACAATTTTAATAATGACATAAATAACACAAAATAAAATAATTTTGAAACAGACAAACTCAATATAATATAAAATTAAGCAACAAATTGAAATTCATATTTTGCAATTTTCATGACACAGACTACCAAGAGGGTAACAAGATCACCCCACTTCATTAATGCGGATTACTTTTTAAAGTAGAATAAGTATTTGTGTTATTCATATTTCAAAATGTTAGTAGACATGAGCGTATTCCGAATCTCAGCCCTGAGCAATCTGATGGCATCACGGTGTTCCGAATTCCACCGATGGCGTCACTGATGCTCCACCGGTGTCGCACCGGTGCCATCAGCTTGCAGAGGTGGTGGCAGTCTCCATCAGCCGCCATCAGTGAATCTGATTGGTTCTTGTGTAGGACGGGAATCAGCAGACGAATGACATCGTGCACTGTTGTGCCATGACGGTGTGTTCTGCTGTAGTGTTTGTAATGAGCACAACGTAAAAACAATATGTTAATGGCTTATGAGCGAACATGTCAACGGACCAGTTATTACTACCGGTTCAAGAAATAAATTGTTTATGCTCTCTTTTCTTTGAACGAGATGGCAGTACGGAAATTTCGCAATATTTTGCTAGCATAGCACAGACAACAACTTATACAGTCGCCATGACAGTCATCGATCCTTCCAGCAGTTTTGTTCCTATTTCGCTGCAGCGTGACGTCCTTGTTGTCCACCGGTCCGGTGAGAATCGGAATACGCTGCATATAACGGACAAATAAGTGGAATTTCAAAAATAAATACGGAGAAAAATGAAAATAATATTGAAAACTCTTCAGTGGGGTAATCCTATTATCCCCTTGGTAGCAGGATGATTAAAAGGAAACAAGCATGTCTGAGCTTGAAACGAGCGGGCTCGGGTTCAAATCCTGTTACCTGCTTGAGGTTTTTCCGGGGTTTTCTCTCAACCCATTAAGAACAAATGCTGGGTAACTTTCGGCGCTGGATCCTGGACTCATTTCGCTGGCATTACCATCTTCATTTCACTCAGATATAACCATAGCGGCTGATAAAGCGTCGTAAAATATACTAATTAAAAATACAAAAAACCTCCCAATGTTTATTTTCTTCTAAACTCGAAAATAATTTTCTTGTATTACGATTTGAGATTGTTTCTCAACTTGAAATGAGAGCAATGGGAAGCTTTACACCGCACTTGATGCAGACTTGCACGCATATGTCCACTCCACTCCAATCGGGCTCACGAATTCGAAGTGCCTTATTTGCATGCGGGGGCGTAGCCGGCTAGTCTTGAAATAATCTCTAACCCAGATCTATATCGACCTGAGTATCATCATCAAAGTAACAACAAAATTATCTTCCTTCGTGTGAGTTATGATTCTTCTCTGTTTCTAGAGCGGAATTAATTTCCGGACATAAATTTGAAGCACATTTCCCGGTTCATTAGTTGTGATTACCCGACGGAGATCTCTATCTCACATACCCAAGGTCGAAAGTATGCTGTAAGTAAGGAAAAAATCACGGAAGTAAATTTTCTTTATGATAGACTGAGGAAATACACAGTGCAATGGAATTAAATAGACTTCTTTTGAGAGGTGAATCGGGGCAGTGAGTTAAAGCTAAAAGTGTAATATCACTGTAGTCTTTTGTGAACAACTTTTGAAAAAAGTAGCATTTTTACTATTAATTAGATCGACTATTGATCAGATTTTTTGTATTCGACAGATATTGGAGAAAAACTGGGAGTATAAGGGTACAGTACATCAGTTATTCATAGATTTCAAAAAGGCGTATGACTCGGTTAAGAGAGAAGTTTTATATAATATTCTTATTGAATTTGGTATTCCCAAGAAACTAGTTCGATTAATTAAAATGTGTCTTAGTGAAACTTACAGCAGAGTCCGTATAGGCCAGTTTCTATCTAATGCTTTTCCAATTCACTGTGGGCTAAAGCAGGGAGATGCACTATCACCTTTACTTTTTAACTTCGCTCTAGAATATGCCATTAGGAAAGTTTAGGATAACACAGAGGGTTTGGAATTGAACGGGTTACATCAGCTCCTTGTAGTATTTTAGTAGTATTTATTTATTTAACCTGGTAGAGATAAGGCCGTCAGGCCTTCTCTGACCCTCTACCAGGGGATTACAACTATAATATGAACAATAAAATTACAATTAATATTAAATTTACAATTACAATTACAATAAACATTAAAGTACGACAAGATTACCTGATTAATGAAAGCTAGACATTTTATCATAGAAGTTAAGAACAAAGAATATTTTTGTATTAACTGAATTACAAATTAAACTTACAATAACAAAATTCTATAGTGATGAAATTACCGGATATTGAAATATTTTGTGACAGATTAAGAGAACTATTTACAAGAAACCATCTCTGAACGAGTCTCAATTACTGACCAAGTGCCTAGTAGGTTTGCGTTTGAATTAAATTTTATTTCGACAGTCCCTGATGCTAGCAGGTAACGAATTCCAGAGTCTTGGCAGGGCTATTGTGAAAGAGGATGAATATGAGGAGGTGCGATGGGATGGTATTGTTAGTATTGTTTCATGGCGAGAGCGTTGTCTATGCGGATGACGTGAATATGTTAGGAGAAAATCCACAAACGATTAGGGAAAACGCGGAAATTCTACTTGAAGCAAGTAAAGCGATAGGGTTCGAAGTAAATCCCGAAAAGACTAAGTATATGATTATGTCTCGTGCCCAGAATATTGCACGAAATGGAACTATAAAAATTGGCGATTTATCCTTCGAAGAGATGGAAAAATTCAAATATCTTGGAGCAACAGTAACAAATATAAATGACACTTGGGAGGAAATTAACATGCAGAATAAATATGGGAAATGCCTGTTATTATTCGGTTGAGAAGCTTTTGTCATCTAGTCTGCTGTCAAAAAATCTGAAAGTTAGAATTTATAAAACAGTTATATTACCGGTTGTTCTGTATGGTTGTGAAACTTGGACTCTCACTTTGAGAAAGGAACAGAGATTAAGGGTGTTTGAGAATAAGGTTCTTAGGAAAATCTTTGAGGCGAAGAGGGATGAAGTTACAGGAGAATGGAGAAAGTTACACAACGCAGAGCTGCACGCATTGTATTCTTCACCTGACATAATTAGGAACATTAAATCCAGACGTTTGAGATGGGTAGGGCATGTAGCACGTATGGGCGAATCCAGAAATGCATATAGAGTGTTAGTGGGAGGCCGGAGGGAAAAAGACCTTTAGGTAGGCCGAGATGTAGATGGGAAGATAATATTAAAATGGATTTGAGGGAGGTGGGATATGATGATAGAGAATGGATTAATCTTGCTCAGGATAGGGACCAATGGCGGCTTATGTGAGGGCGGCAATGAATCTCCGGGTTCCTTAAAAGCCAGTAAGTAAATGAGTAAGCATTTTTACTGTATTTGAATTTTGGAATTCATGTTCCAGGAAGACAGGAGACGTTTGAGAGGCAATATTTGGAGGATTTTGTACTGTATTGTATTCGCAGCAAATAGGTATTACAAATAATGGACACTGAGCGAATTTTCCTGTTTTGTTTCTCTGTGCGCCGGCGTTTAGTTCCACTTTCAAGAGCTAGAGGTTAGTGTAATCGATAATAATTGAGTATAGAGTTGAGACACAGGATCCAAACATCACCTACCTTACTGCATAATCCAGTAACGCTTTGCTTCATATAAATTCAAGTTAACAGCTTTTCCTTATTTCTCAGTGACAAGCTAGTTCTAATAATAATTTTTATATTTCATATATAATAAATTATATTATAAAATAATATAATACATTAATAAAATTATATATCAAATTCGTTTAATATTTGTATCATCATCATCATCATCATCATCATCATCATCATCAACAGGGATTAGGCCTTCCGACCTGTTCCGTCCTCTCAAAGAAATTGATCTCTCCATCTCTTCGTAGGCCTTCCTCTGTCTTTCTTGCCTTTGGGTTTGTACTCTAGAATCTTTTTAGGAATACGGTATTCTGGCATTCTTTGTACGTGTTCATAATATTTTTCTTGGTATTCTTTTATTTTATTATTTAAGTTGAATATGTTCAGTTCGTCTCTTATCGTTTCATTATATTGTCTGTCTGTTCTTCTGTACCCAGCTATCGATCTCAAAAATCTCATTTCTGATACTTCTATTTTGTGCTTTTGGTTTTCTGTTAGGGTCCAGCATTCTGAGCCATACAAGAGAGATGGGACTGCCAAGACTTTGTAAAACTTCAAAATGGTTTCTTTCCTTGTTTTGTTTAATAGGGTTCTTTTAATCGTTCCACATATTTGATTAAAATTTTGTAATTTTCTTTGTTGATCTAATTCTCTTGTGTTTCCAATTTCACAGCCCAGGTATTTAAAATCTCTTACTTGCTCTACTATATTGTCGTTAATTAAAATTTTACATCGTACCTGTGTTTTCCCTTGGAAAGCTAAAATTTTTGTTTTTGTCGGAGATATTGTTAAATTATAGTTTGAGGCTGTGATTTGTAATTCATATATTAGTTTCTGAAGACCATCCTCTGAAGCAGCTATTACTAATTGATCATCTGCAAATAAAAGAGTTGTTAAAACTGTTTTGTACAATTTATTTGTATACAATATAATATAAGCGTATGGTTTTACTTCTCATAGGAGTTTTGTTTTTCCATTTTCAGCGTTATCAAATCATTACATATTTTAATTGTTGTTGGGGTCAACGTCTCAATTCTCTTTATAAAGGAACTCTAGAGTATACACATTACAGTTAATGGCGAATTTATTATTTCATCGGTCCAATTTATTTTATTTGAGTACATAATGTACCTAGATGTATTAATTGTATGTGTTATATTTCCGCTGTGTCGACTGCTAGCTGGTGTGATGACAGTACCAACTCCTGGCAGAAAGCAGAATCTCACGCTCAAGCTGGTTTGAAGGTCATTGAAATCAGTCCTGCTGCATCAAAGATACCGACGCGAAGTGTCCATGCTTTTTAATTATCTATACGCTGGTATTCTTGCTTCGCCTCAAAGCTAGAATATGGAACATGTCAAAAAATCTTAATACTACTATAAAGTCTTAATTATAGTCACAGTTTAGTTGAAATAGCCTATATATAGAAGAGTTTTACAATATACTAGTACAACACAAGGGGTTAGTATCGATACTTAATACAAGACAGAAATATTCATGCAGCATTGTTGAATGTCATAAATTCACCTACAGAATAGAAGGCGTGAGAAATTAGGTACGTCTTTAATTTGACCTAAATAATCTTATGTTTTGATTTGATTTATATCCATAGGGAGGCCATTAAAAATTTTTACTGCCATATAACGCACTCCTTTTTGATAGCACGATAGACTTGCCGATAGAGTATGAAAGTCATTTTTGACGCGTATTAATGCTATGAACTGTTGCATTAGTTACAAAGTTTCCACGATTACATATGAGAAAGTTTATTAATGAAAAAATATACTGACAAAGCCATGGCCATTATTTATCAGAGTGCTGCATTGGAGTTAAATCGCTCGCTTGAACTCGGTCGAATCTCGCACCCTCAAGCGAGATAAGATCGGTCGTGATACGTTCGTAATAAATAGAAGCACAGTACAAGGTCATCTCACCGACATGTCTTATCTTGTATGGAAGGCGACAGATAAGATACACATATGTTTTGCCCACACGGTAAAAATAAGGCTTTATTTTCTGCGTTTATGACAAACGTGTAATGGAACAGTCAATGGAACATACCAAAACAGTAACATGAAGTTATAAATAAAATAGTATGAAAAATTTCGATATACAGTTATTATTGTTAATTAATAATTATTCAATATTTGATTTACCACATATATAATATGATAGGTCCATACATTGTTCCGCCTATATATTGCGACAATGTAGAAACGTTTTACAAAATATTATTGATTTAGCAGTAGATTAATAACAATATTAGTACAGAGATAACGTCACAGAAAATATAATAAAACGAATAATCATGCTGCACAACTGTTACAGACGCAAAGATTGATACACTAATTATTAGAGATTATTATTATTACTAGAAAACTTGATACAGTTCTTGCATTATCGTGACTGTGTTCTCCGTTTATAATAATTACATTTACATCCAATAACATCTATCAGATGTGGCAAAAAAACAAAATCACTCCTGTGTGGCGGAAAAAAACATTTAGCTACAACATTTATATTACATTTTAAAGCAAGTTTTGTAGTTGTACTATGGAGAGGTTAGTAAACACTGCAAAGTTTTGAAATGATAAACATCTATGATGTTACTACACAGTTCATCACTGTAACAAGAACGAATGCCTAACGCTCGGCTTATACCGTTCGAGGATTTATCGCTCGCGACAGTTTTACCCATCATGCATGTGCGCTACCTGTCGGATTATGCTATGAACTACTTGGCGCTCGAGCGCTCGATGAAGACCTGTGTTATTTATATTTTTTTTAAATGGTCCTGCATGATTCCCTAGATTTGGCATCTCCTATTATTCTAATTACTCTTTTTGTAGCAGGAATATGCTGTTGCTATATATAGAATTTCCCTTGTAGAATTGTAAAGAAAATACGAACAAATGTATTTCCCTTTATTTCTTAATTTCATCTTCTTATCGCATTTAATCTTTCTCTCTTATTTCTTCATCATATTTTAATTTCTGTTTTCTAGTCCTTGAACATTTCTTCTTTGTTTAGTTTCCTTTCCTCCCTTCCCTTTTTTTCTTTTCTAACGAATTTCAATATTGACTCTCAAATGTTTCTTATTTCTGTAGCCTATCAGTCTCTAGCGTGATGTAGCCTTTCCGAATTTTTCGGAGCTGTGATGGCAAAACTCTATATTACACAAACTTGAACTGAACACAGATAAAAGAACAATCTAGTGTTGAGTCCAGCCCTTGTTCGCTTAATTTCATTTAAATCAATAAGTTGCAAAGGATATGAAACGTAGGAAGAGAAGCAGGAAGTAGATTTATAAAATACGAGCGCGATTAATTAGAGTGGAATAAAATTATAAAATTAAAAAATTTTGAAAACCAGCATGCTGAAATCTGCAGTAGTAATAAAGGCTAATATTTGTAGATCTATTCTCAATGCAATTGAGAATAAATTTTAACCTTTTGAAACCTGAGGAAGGAAATGTTGCGTGCAAAGAATTCTTAAATAATTAATTATTTTCATTAATTAGTATTCTTCCCAAGTCTATAGCTCTGTTTTACATTGCAGACTTCCCTTCAAGGTCTGCAGTGCCATGAATGTTATCAGTTATCTTTTTAGACCATGTCGCGAAATTGATTCAGGGAACTCCTCTTAGTAGCGTGACGTGTAATGCACAAACAGGGATGCATTCATGTTTCAGATATGTTGCATTTGTACTGAATTCTGAGTACAGAAATATTCCTCTAGAAGTGTAGAGTCACGTCGGAATATACGTTAGGCCTACTGAGGAAAATACATATGCATGTCACATTTATTAATATTCATAGCAGAAGTAAGGAACTTCCTTCATAAACCCGTGTTTTCTGTAAATAAATTCCGGAATACCGATAAGTTGGCTGCAGGTTTGAATTTATTGCATAGTCTGAAAAAGATACGTACTTTTTTACTTCGTAATACGAAATGAATTGGAGATATAGTAAGTTGTGATATAAGTCCACCGTTGTGGCTGAGGGTTAGCAAGTCTAACTCCAAACCCAGCGGTCCCGTGTTCGATTCCCTGGGTGAAATTTTTTCGTGGTTTTTCCCTCAATCCTATGGATGAATATCAGGTAACTTTATCAGGCGATTGGAACCCCACTCAGCTTCGCCACTTCCTTTCCTCTCCCATCATCCTTTCCTCATCATTCCGTTTCTGATTTTTCAGATTACTCTACAGGCGGCCTCCCGGAACTACTGGCTCTCTCGACCGGCCTCCGTGGAATGTAGCTAAGCGACGTTGGATGACTTCTGCAACGAGCACCCGAGGCGGACCTACTCGGGGGAGGAGTTTCGCCTCGGACCGACAGGGGGGCCTTGGGGGAAGTTGCCGAAGCAGGAATGGTATATGGATTTCTGTCGGCTGTAGGGACCGGTCGTTAAGGAGTCATGTGGTTGGGTTGGTGTGCGCAGGGAATCTATGGCACGCAACTCATTCCATATCGAGGGTTAGCGCAATAGATCTTAACAGGTCGCAGTGCTGGGCCATCCGTGCCCTCCTAACTTAAATTTCATTCCATTCCAAGTTATGATATAGACTAAGGTCATTCGATATCGGGTTATAATAATATTACAGCATACAAATGATAACACAATACAGATAAAGCTGGCAAAATTACTGAAAATCAAGTAGGCCTATTCATACTTCTTGTTTGAGACAAAAATAAAATAAAATTGTCATAGTTCCGGGAGATTAGGTTTCTCTCGGAAGACGAGAGATTATATTTGATTTCGGGAGAATCCCGACTATTCCGAGAGGGTTGACAAGCCTATAGAATAGATGAAATAAGGGGAAGATAGAGAATATTGGTGGAATGATAGAGGGAAACGGGAGCATCCCGAGAAAACTTCTCTTCAAAGTCTGCTTTGTTCAACATCATCAATACTAAGATTATTACGAAAGCCAAATTGATTCATGTGCAATATATTAGGTTTTCTAAGAAGCTAATTAAACGTAGTTTTATGCATTTTCTAGAATTGTATAAACACTAGAGAATAAAGAAATGGATCTGTAGTTATCCATGTCATTTTCTCGCCCGATTTATAAATTGGAAGAATAAAAGCATGTTTTAATTTTGACGGGAAATAATTGTTATTCCCACACAAATGAACGTTATCATAGCTTTCACTCATTTTTTTTTCTTCGCATATTAAGGGGAGAGGATGGTATTTTTTGGTGAAAAATGAGTAAATTTTCAAAAAAAGATTCTTTAAAATACTCTGTGATATGTGTGGAATGCATAGCATAGCATTTTGTTGGTATGTGTGCCCTTATCGGATGTTGAGTCGCCATTTCTAAACTTCCTGCGTTATGGATTTTTAAATCACTCTCGCCAACTTTTATTGTTGTTTCCGGTAAATTAAATTTTCAATTTTTTTTTTTTCTTTAAAACACCCTTTGATATGTGTGGAATGTATTGCATAACATTTTGTGGGTAGGCCTATCTGTGCTCTTATCGGATGTTGAGACGTCATTTTTAAACTTCCTGCGCTATGGATTTTTAAATCACACACCCGCTTTTATCGGTTTCCAGTAACTTCATTTTCTTTTGCTACATTGCCAGACAAAAATGGATATAATTTCTGAACTATTAAAGATACATGCATGAAATTTAGAACACACATTCTTTAGACTATTAGGAAACTTTTCTCTGTAACAGAATTTTGTTAATTGATTTCATTTTAAAAATACGTCCGTTTCTTTGCAAGAAAGGAAATCAGAAAATTGTTATTAAATGTCAATTGTTTATTTTACAAACGTAGGGACTAATATCAAAATTCTGTTACATACAGTTTGTAGAACATGCTTTTGCAAATAGATTGCAAAAAACTGTTTGAATCTATCTTTAAAACGGTTTAGATATATCGGTTTTAGTATAATCCTGCATTGGGTATATTTTTTTTTTTTCAAATTTGGGCCCCCAAATATTTTTTTTTAATATTTTTATTTGGTTGAGTTGCCACAGCTATGAGCTCTCTACATACAACAAAAAATTAATATTTTACACCAAATAGGAGAAAAGGTTTAAAAAATACCGTCCTCTCCCCTTAATTTTCATTCTCAAGAAATTGAACTCTAAATAGCCTATTAAAAACTTCTTTCCCATCACTTGTGAAAATTCCTATTTTCGAAACATTTGAGTTATGATTCTCATGTGATAAAAACGTGCGGGTAGAAAGCGAGAAGGGACGTGAAGGCTCGGAGAGGAGCCTGCAGCATCCTGGTCTGTCCTGGTTGCCTGGTAGTGCAGGCGGGTTCGTTGCACCGCACTCGCGATGAGTCGAAGAGCGCATGCACGACCGCCGCACCGTGGCGTCCACTCCCCCACTGCCCCACTCTGCTGCCACGAGTCATAGCATTACATTATTTTGCCGCAAGAGCTTCAAATCCACGCAACGGAGATGAATTATCAAAGACACGTGGGTGGATGTAAACTAGACTAGGTAGATTAAGAAACTAACACTCAGATACGAGTTGAATAAAATTATAATATATGTCACTTAGAAATAAATGGACGAAACATCTAGGCAGTGTTCCGCAACCAGTGTGCCTCCACAAGGTGAAAGGTGTGACGCGAAATTAAACCTATTATTGTAAAAAAAAAAATAAAATTAATTAAAATTAAATTCCTCTCTCTGCTGACGCAATCAGCCGCCGAGTTAGTGACATACATGTCCAGTGACATCCAAGACATTATGAAGGAGAAAATAAAGATCAGTCAGAAGTTCTCACTTCAGATCGACGAGTCCACCGATATTAGCGTCACGCACAACTTCTTTCCTACATTCGGTACATTCATGGTAATGTAATTGAATTATTTCTTTTTGTGCAGAGAAGTGCCCGAGCGAGCAACCGGTGAAGAAATATTTCGTACAACTAATGAATATGTGGTCCGTAATGAATTTACATGGGATGATTGCGTTAGCGTTCTACAGATGGAGCCGCTTCTATGAAAGGATTCGTGCCTAAAGTACGTGAAGTGTATCCTAACATATGGAGCGACCATTGTCTCATTCACCGCGAAGTCACTGTTGCTAAGTCTTTGCCGTCTACTCTGAAAATTTTGATACTCGAAGTAGTAAAAGTTAATATGTTATTGTCAATTTCAACTACAAATATGTGTGAACTGGGCTTCTCGACGTTAACTGAAATTAAAACATTAAAGAGGGAAAGACTCAAACCCATCGATGAAGAAATCAGGCTTGCACTGTCAACAATTCCGCCGCGGATCAGCCACTTATGTGATGCTAAGCAGGTTCAAGTATCACATTGAAAGTGTGAGTAGAGTTATTTACTTTAATAGGCCTATTGGTAATAGAAATGTGTACTTTCTACAGTCAATTAAAGTTCATAAACTGTTAATAAATGCAAGAGTCGATTTCTGTTTTATAATAATAATAATAATAATAATAATAATAATAATAATAATAATAATAATAATAATAGTAAATTTGATTACATTACGTAATTATATTAAGAGAGTCACATCATAATTATACTGTATTTTTGAAGGGATTAACATTTTCGTGTGTCGTGTTGAGTCTAGACCTGTCTGAGGTGTGCCGTGAGTAAAAAAGGTTGCGTAACACTGATCTAGAGCAGTGATGGCGAACCTTTTCCGACCAGAGTGCCATTTGAAGTTTGGTTCACTATTACGAAAAGGTAGATATTCAGGATTATATAGCTAATAGTAACAAAACATCTACGAAGAAGTATAATCATATTTATTATTTCATAAGTATTTTTCTTCATTTTTTAACATAAGTTTATCTCCTACTATTGATATAGCATTTCCATTACAAAATCCCCTACTAAATACAGCTATATCTATTAAATGGAGAAAAATCCGTTCCAGCACCGGGAATCGAACCTGGGACCTTTCAGCTCTGCGCGCTGAGCGCTCTTTGCAACGGAGCCATGCCGGGACACGATCCCCGATGCCGGCCGAACTCTTCTCATTCAAATCATCAATAGCCTACTGCCTGCATTTTTAAGACATACACGTCACGAATGCAGGACCGCATATTTAAATGACTTTCTGGTAATTTTCGACAACAGTTTATGAATACTGTTAACGCTTTACATATACGGCCGTTGGTAGCGCAGGTCGCCCGTTTTGTATGCCCATTTCTGGCTGCTCGCACCCTGAACAACGAAATGGGTACGAAATTCGTAGCTCTTCTTATGACATTCGTACAGTAAATGTATGTTCAGTGTGTTCAGTGCAAGATGTGGCTAATTATATACAATTGTATTGCAAAAAGGGATTAGCTCCATTATTTGTTTATATTTCATCCCCCTAAAATGCTGATTGTAATAAATGAGTGAAATGAAACTCCTAGTTACTTAGGACGTACTCTGAAAAAGGAAAGAAATTCAGTTACAATTTTAATTTTTATAATGTTTTTGTTGTTTTCCACAACTTTGTAAAAATGGAGCTACCTCGTTTTTGCAGGGAGCTCTTCAATTATTTTTGTAATTGTTAATTTTGTGATTATCTATTAATCACTCAATCAAACAATCAAACTCCTGTATCTCCTCATGAGGAGCATAGGGCATTCACAAAGTGCCTCCATCGGACCCTATTTGTAGCCAACTTCTTCACTTCGCTCCATGTTTTCCCCTCCCTAGCAATTTCTTCCAAAACTGTTCTCTTCCATGTATTTTTGGCCTTCCTCTTGTTCTACTACCCTGGGGGTTCCAATCCAAAGCCATTCTTTCTACTGCTCCATCTTCTTTCCTGATTGTGTGCCCTATCCAATTCCACTTTCGTCTTTGATTTCTATTGTGATTTCTTTCTGATTTGTTATCTTCCATAGTTCTGAGTTTGTGATTATATCTGGCCATCTAATTTTTAAAATTCTTCGTAAATATCTATTAACAAATGTTTGCAGTTTATTTTGTATAATTTTACTTGTTTTCCATGTCTCACAGCCATAAAATAAGACTGATTTCACATTACTGTTAAAGATTTTAATTTTTGTAGATCTAGATATAATATAAGATTTCCATACTGGGTGCAACTGGACATATGCACTATTTGCATTTTTTATTCGGTTCTTTACATCCTCAAAAGCTCCACCATCCTTGTCAATTAGGCCTATACTACTCAAATATTTAAATTCTTGAACAGTATCAATGTTATTATTATTTATTATACATTATCTGTCTTTTTACTGTTTAATCTCATTTCTTTAGTTTTCTTTACGTTTATTTTCATATGAGCCCCTTTTATTACTTCTAATAAAGTATTGACTTTATTCTGCATGTCACCAAAACTATGGGAGAGCAAACAGATATCATCAGCGAAATCCAGATCTTCCAAGGTATCGTTTGATCCCCATCTTATACCTCTTCTAGCATTGCCAACAGACCTTTCCATAATATCATTCATAATAATCAAAAATATGATCGGAGAAAGAATACAACCCTCTTTCACTCCACATGTAGTTGTTATATTTTCTGACAGCATACCTTTATGTATGACATTACAAGTATAGTTTTCATACATAAGTTTAATTAATCTACAATTTTTTTTCTGGTATACTAAATTTTGTTATTGTTCTCCATATATAATCTCTATTAAGTGAGTCAAACACTTTCTCAAAATCGATAAATAGAAAAATATAAGGTACTTTTCCATTCATTGCATTGTTCACAGATTATTCTTAAGATATTAATTTGATCAACACATGATCTATTTGTGCGGAATCCTGTTTGTTCTTTCCTTATCAATTTATTTGCTGCTTGCACGATTCTGTTATATATAATCCTTGATAATATTTTACTGGGAATTGATAACAGTGTTATTCATTATCTATTAAAGTGTAATTTTAAAAAAATGAAGAAACAAAAAGTAATGTTTCCAGTGAATTTCGAATATTTATTCACTTTAGTGTGAAACTCGTTTCCTGAGTATTAACTAGCTATGTCATACTCGTATATTTGGTCCACAACATGTTATCTTCAATAACACGCAAAATGCATTTAGATCTGACCCAAGACTATCATAGGTGCCGACTTTGTGGGGAGAGGGCAAGACTCTTTCTTCCCCTAACTTATAAAGTCAGGGGCGTCGCTCCCTCAATTAAAATTAATAGAGGAGCCTCGTCCCTCAAAATAATTCGAAGAGAGATTTCTCATGTTAAAAAATAATTAATTTGTTTGAAAGGTGAAGTAGGACATAAACCAAAAATGGTTATTTCAAATGCATAGATAGGGTCAGCTGTCGCATTGAACATAAAAGTGAAGCAAACCACAACGCACTCTCCCTTTCTTTCCTCACGATCATAAGCAAGCAGCGGATTTTCGGTCCCGATATTGAACATTAGGTGTACGTCAGTTGCAGGGAGGTCATTACTCATTGCTACGCTTCCTCTGTACGCCAAGCGACGTGAAGTCTTGTCGCTGGGTAGGGACCGAAAATCCGCTGTCTGTCATAAGTAGACTTCGTGGAATTGTCACGAGATTCGCAAGGTTTACTGTGCACGCGGTATAGACTGTAAGGCTAGGGCTCCACTAGCTGTATTTGACGGCTGCTGTGAGCTGCATTCTACTGCCTAGATTTTTACTGCAAGAAGGTGGCTCCACTTGCTGTAAATTTTCTACATGTGAAAGCTGTAGTTCACCGCTCCGCTGTGCTCTGGCCCGGCTCCACTCCTGTTCAGCTGAAAACAGCGTTGTGATGTTCTTTGTGTACTACAAGATCAAGCAAAAATTGCAGTGAAAATGAGCACACTACAAGTATTTATCAAGGTGGTTGTATGTTTGCTATTCGTTCGCTGTCGTCGAAGATTGCATCAAAGAAAATGGTGGATACATCCAATATTAAGCAACAGAAAAACACGAAGGCACGTTTGCTGCAATGCATCACACACTTAGGGAATATCCAGCTAAATTTGTTTAGTTCTACCGGATGTCGGAATTTTGTTCTAGGCAAACGAAGTAATTGTTCTGTATGGTTGTGAATCTTCGACTCTCACTTTGAGAGAATAACGGAGATTAAGGGTGTTTGAGAATAAGGTTCTTAGGAAAATATTTGGGGCTAAGAGGGATGAAATTACAGGAGAACGGAGAAAGTTACACAACGCAGAACTGCACGCATTGTATTCTTCACCTGACATAATTAGGAACATTAAATCCAGACGTTTCAGATGGGCAGGGCACGTAGCACGTATGGGCGAATCCAGAAATGCATATAGAGTGTTAGTTGGGAGACTGGAAGGAAAAATACCTTTGGGGAGGCCGATACGTAGATGGGAGGATAATATTAAAACGTATTTGAGGGAGGTGGGATATGATGATAGAGACTGGATTAATCTTGCACAGGATAGGGACCGATGGTGGACTTATGTGAGGGCGGCAATGAACCTGCGGGTTCCTTAAAAGGCATTTGTAAGTAAGTAACTGAGCATACCAAGTAATAATGCTCATATATAAGGGATGCTTCACCTCATGGATAATTGGAAACAGGAGGACTACCACGGCCAGACTTCGGCGACAGATAACGGCACGAAAATGGAACATGTTCTATTCCTCTGGCAGTAGACCTTGGTACTGCCGCCGAAATTGTTAGGCGCAGTGAAATACTGCCCATATAGCCACCTACACTTGTTTTGCGTGTATTCCATTTTCAGGCAGTAGACTGCAGCTCACAGCAGCTATCAAATACAGCTAGTGGAGCCCTAGCCTAAGGGAAGGGGGCGTGCAAAGGATGGAGTATGCCTCTGATGTAAACACTGAGCAGTATACTGCGGTTACAATAACACCTGTATCCTGCATTCAAGAAATATAATGAATTATCATTGAAGTAGGAAATGTCTAAACATGTAAATACACAATTATTTTATAGTGAGATATATTAACTCTTAAAATTTAATGTAAGATACTCACATCATTCTTGAATATATACATTACAATGAAGAGTTACGTACATTTTGAACGACTGCAAAATAACCTCCTCCGAAATGGAAAAATGTACGTTCAACATCACACGATGTAATACGTGCATATTTGAAGAACGGAAAGTCACTAATTTTTAGTACACCAACTTCAGACGTCTTGTCGTGACCTGATAGTACATCATTATAATACGAAATTGTGAACAGGCAGAATTTTTGGAAATAATGTTTCTCAACTTACATTTCACTTTTTCTGATATTAGTTAATTGTTATTTTGGATAACGGTTTGTGGTACTTAATCCTCTATATTAAGGGCTTCTGAGAGTTGTAGTTTACACGATTCTAACAGGATGATGCTTTTGGACACGATTTTAAAATTAGAATCATTGAACAGAATATATTCCAATAGCTGTTCAGAAGGCAATGATTTTACAGTTGCAACAGCGGAACTGTCTGTGCTTGCTATCCAATGCATCAATTACCTCCATTATTTTTCCGTCATGTTCTGCAAAATAATTAACAGAATCCAACCACGTTCCCCACTGCCTGCGGGGGTCAGGGTGTTCCAGGAGCAATTGTTTGGAACAGCAACACTCTCATTGTAGTATGTTTTTTTTTTTTTAATTCTTGTCTGCACTGAACACATGTTAAGCTTTGACTATTCCAACCAAAGTAATGCAAAAACAAGTGCTTACATAGCTTAGCTGTAGCTGCTCTATCTATTTGGACCGGTCACAAATCTTAACATGAACTGCTTATACTACGAGACCGGGCGGTCGCTCATCTCCTCTATACTACCGTACATCGGCAACCTGATTGCATGCTGCGTGTGGCAATTCAACGAAGTCTAGTCATAAGTATTAGCAAGCGTAAATAATAATACGGAATTAACTGTTCCATTAGCAGGGTATTCGACTGTGTTTTTGCTTAATATCAGATAACAAATTTTCTAATTATTAATGTTCCAACATCCTCTGATTGAGGTTCTGGCTGATATGTAGCCTACATATATTATCAGGCAGTACATCTCACTTGACGATATGTGTCAGAGGAAGAACAAATGTACAAATACATCTGAAGTCTGATTAGTGTAATATGTAGCTAATCGGCGATGTATGCAATGAAGGAAGAAAGAAACTGGCCTAGTTGCCTCATAAGTGATCCCTTGTTGGTATCACTTGTGAGGTTCAGACCTCTTTTCGAACAGTTGACTGAACAAAGTTGTTACGACTTTTTCGGATAAATTTATCCATCGATAATGATAATGAGTGTGTAGAAAATTCTGCAATTATTTCAGACAAACAAATAACATTATATATTTATTTTCTTGTTTATATGTGAGATTTCAATTATGTACAATTTAGTAAATATGTGAAAAAGAATTCTCATTTCAGTATCATAACACTTTCTCTTTACTTTATATAATGACATAGTAAAACCGATCTATTATAAGTAACATATTGTATATGATTAAACAAAAGTCACGTTACACATATCACACAATAATATTTCCAGTAACCAAGTTAAGGTTATAATGTTTTGCACTTGATTCTATGAACACATAATTATTCAATGTGCATATTCTATGGAATTACAATAATTACCTTTCGTTATAAAGTTTCTATGATTATACTGTATAATATAGCTAAGTTGTACGGATGTTTTCAATGCTAGATATACAACAAAGTAGTAAATAATGTCATTACTAAAAATAAAACTTTTTGTAACATATAAACTCAGTATTATATGTGACAAGAATATATCAAACATAACGTCGTTCTAATTCCAATACCACGTATCTTTAAAAAAAAACACACACACACAACTTTTTAAGAGAAAGAAAAGAATGTTTATTTAGTTATCTAATATTAACTATATTGCAATTTGAGTTTTACAAAAAAAAATTAACTGAACTATTATCTCAGTTATTGATTGTAAAATGACTATAATTATTGTGAGAAACATGAAAAATAAAACAAAAATACCACGCAAAGAATTTTGTGTAAAAATTCAGATACTTGATGTTGGAATTAGAACAACGATATCTTTATTAAATTAAATTTAAAAAATGTGAATTGCTGTTAATAATTAAATATAATATAATAACAAGCGATACCTAATATATTATTAAACCATAGACATATAGGATACAAAAGTGTAGGCACATCGAAAACAAGATAGCAAGACAGTTTCGCATAAGGACGGAATAGGCCATTGGACCTAATCACTGAGGAAGAAGAAGTAGATAACAAATTTAATAAAAATATTTGAATAACTGGTGAAAAAATTACGGATGAAAGTGCTTAGTTATCAAGATCTAGCAGTCGAATAGTCAAGTGGATGTTATTTAAACTATTAGAACCGTTTCACAATGAAGAGACTAGTGTCTGGCATCTTCGAAATTTGGAGGAAAATTGTTTTTCTTGCTGATAAATACAAAACGAATCATATATTTCAGAAGGTTGATAAATATCATTTAAACTCCAGATATCTCACTATTCCTATTCAGTTCCATCGTCCATGTCGGAAACAGAAATCACTTCAATGTCATCTCTTCACAGTTGATCCTGACAAAACTTCAAATAACGTATAGAAGTATTTATTTTTAGTATAACAATGCAACCATTTTAAATTCTTTGAATATTTCTTCAAATTAGTATTCTTCTCGCTCCACTTGGGTTCTTAATAGGAACTATCCATCACATATCCGCCTCTGTAGTAGTCGTCACCGCAGTTGTACAACACGTTCAGTTTCGCCAAATCCATCGGGCTGAATTTCACGCGCTGTCCAATAACGAAAAAGGCTTTGTGATTCTTAGGCACTATAGTGGCACTGAGGCGATCCTTCGAGAAGGCAACAGCCCTGTAATGCATCACGCTGTTGTAGTCATAAGGAAGCCATTCGTGGCGCTCAAAATTTGGCCTTTCCTGAAAATTCGCCTCGCGACCTAAAAACAAAATTAAACGAATAATTTTATCTCTACTCGGGCATTCAAATCTCCGCAATCCATATACATATACGAACTGCAATTTAAAAGATTTCTACACTAATATGATCAAATTAAAGTGATAATTTTTTTGCTTTTTATGTAAGGTAAATTGAATAAATAATGCCTATTGGGTGTAAACACACAAACATAGAATATTATACTGCTTGTTTAGTTCAAAGTGTGTCATGACTCGCTGTATGCCGTCATGTGGCTAGTCGATGAGCCTAGAGAATTCAATCTTCCTACACTTCCGCAGAGGCGTAGTACTTATCAGCCAGAGAAGTTGCATAGCAAGTACAGCATTCATTCTGAAGAGTACTTACCGATACGTACGGTAACGACGGTAGTGGCAGGAATATGTGAACTGTTTCGAAACTACTGAGGTGAGTTTTTTCTTACTGTCGGGATATGGGGAGAAGGTTAAGACGATTGGTTACATATTTGTTGACAATAACTTCGACGGTCAACATGGACACGGAGCATTTGATTTGTGGAATGTTGCCATACGCAACCGATGATAACAAATACCCTGCGTACGACTTGGCCGCGCAAAACACATTTCGAAAGACGTTATGGTAGCACACAGACCGTACAGACCGCCATCTGTTGCTACGACGTTCAAGTTATGCCGACACGTTCTCAAGTTCAGATTGAACGCCTTGATTAATAGGCAACTTCTCTGACACCAAAGCTGAAACTCGCTTCAAATCGCTGATTCATCAACGGTAACGTCATGACACACTTTGAAATCAACACCCAGTACTGCGTGTCCAATTCAAAGTGTGTCATGACTCGCTGTATGTCGTCATGTGGCTAGTCGATGAGCCTAGAGAATTCAATCTTCCTACACTTCCGCAGAGGCGTATTACCTATGCGCCAGAGAAGTAGCCTAGCAAGTACGGCGTTCATTCTGAAGAGTACTTACCGATACGTACGGTAACGCCGGTAGTGGCAGGAATATGTGAACTGTTTCGAAACTACTGAGGTGAGTTTTTTCTTACTGTCGGGATATGGGGAGAGGGTTAAGGCGATTACTTACGTATTTGTTGACATTAACTTGGACGGTCAACATGGACACGGAGCATTTGATTTGTATTGTGGAATGTTGACGTACGCAACCGATGATAACAAATACCCTGCGTACGACTTGGCCCGCAAAACACAGTTCGAAAGAGGTTTTTTTTTTTTTTTATTTATTTGGTGGTGTCAATAAAGACACATATCATTAAAGTTCCAGGTCACGTAGACCCTTGCCTTAACAAGAATATTGCTTAATATAACATGAGTACGTATGGTAGCACACAGACCGTACAGGCCGCCATCTGTTGCTACGACGTTCAAGTTGTACCATACATGTTCTCAAGTTCAGATTGAACGCCTTGATTAATAGGCAACTCCTCTGACATAAAAGCTGAAACTCGCTTCAAATCGCTGACTCACAACAGTGACGTCATGACACACTTTGAAATGAACACACAGTATAGCTCATTATACAATGAAAATCCTGGAATGAGACAATTTTCTTCTGTAACATATCTCACTATAAACTCCGCAGAATCTGCCTCGAAAGAGACTTAAAGGTAAGCGTTCATTACATCGTATCGCACTCCTCGTACGAATAGCACGCAACGGATATTTTAAGTGCAGTGCGTTCACTGTAACGGCTCCACCTCATCGCCTCATCGGATTCCCCTATCAGCTGTTTAAAACATGACGTCGTCGTACGATATTGACATTGCTGAAAGCAGAGGAGTTGAGGTTAGGTCTATTAATTACGTCTGTTAGCGAATAAGAATTTGTAATTGCTTCATGCGTCTTAATTGAAGAGGAAGAAACGAAAGAAATATTGGTTACATAATATATATGTAAGAAACAACTTGATTATTGTAATGGGAACGCCTCAAATTATATAATTCTTCGCAATTTTCTACAAGCGTAATAAGTTTTCCGTCTGCCATTTTGGCGCGACACTGAACATGGCACAACATAATAGTAACAGTTGACCAATTAAAATTGATTTATCAAAGAAGGTCATGATCGCACGCATCGGAAAAGTTGCCCATCCGAGAAACGTGGACGGATTTGCCGATAGGCGATGCGTGCGATACGATGTAGTGAACGCGGTTACATAACAATTACAGCAAAGATAGTCTTTTTCCGATCCGTGCGATTCGTCCGATGAGTGCGATACGATGTAGTGAACGCGGTTACATAACAATTACAGCAAAAATAGTCTTTTTCCGATCCGTGCGATTCGTCCGATGAGTGCGATACGATGTAGTGAACGCGGTTACATAACAATTACAGCAAAGATAGTCTTTTTCCGATCCGTGCGATTCGTCCGATGAGTGCGATACGATGTAGTGAACGCGGTTACATAACAATTACAGCAAAGATAGTATTTTTTCGATCCGTGCGATTCGTCCGATGAGTGAGATACGATGTAGTGAACGCTTACCTTAACTCTCTCCTACACAGACTGGGTATATTTCCATTTCCGTATGTTTGAGCACAAGATCATGGACTCTCGCTATTTGTGTACGATTATTTTTGGTTCAAAATGTTTATAATTGTGAGTATGGAATAGATCAGCGGTGCCGATCCTTGCAGAGAAAAATAAGAATAGAAGACTTTGTCATGTAAGTTGCATTTCCGTGGGTCCCTTTTCAAAGTTGTTATAAAGTGAGTGGTGAACCTGGTATGATGTTTTCCCAGTAGACGTCAATGAAGTCGCTGCGGTCTGGACGAGTGTGCTCATGCCAGAAACCCAACGCGTGCAGAAACTCGTGCTGAATCGTGCCCTTCTTCAAACAGCCAGGGGTAGTGAGATACAAGTTTATGCCTCCTTTAGTAGGAAAATAACCAACCTGAGACGCACACCTGAAACATATTCAACCTTATAACAGCGCATAATGTTCCTCAAGAACTATCTGAATTTCTACTGTTTGTGAAATAAACTAATTTACTCAACATTTAAACACCTTCTGGTTCTTCACCAACGAACAAACAAAGTGGAAGGGAACTTAGTGCCGAAATTTTATGGAATAATTCTATACAATAAGTTGTACAAGACGTTTAATAGCACTTTCGTCTCCGAAAGACCGATTAGCTAATATATATATATATATATATATATATATATATATATATATATATATATACACACAGTGAAACCTCTCCTTACGGACACCCCCAAGATACGGACACTCCTCATATACGGACAGATTTTTATGTCCCAACTGAAATAATATAGAAATAATGATAAATTAAACTCTCGTTTATGGACACTTTCAGACACGGACACGGACAGCTCTATCACAGTCCTAAAGCTTGCTTTACCTCCTGACTGCGGACAGAACTTGGATTTCAAGACATAATGTGTTACAAAACTGGAAAATTTAGTTTTGAGAACTGTACAGAAATTCCTTAACATGAAACATAACATAAGGGTCTCGTAGGCTACCACTAGTCCAGCCGGGTCCAAGGTTTCCGCGATCGTGAAATTGTATTCGACACATGACAGGGTTAGTAGGATTATTCTCTTCACTTCAATAAGTTGTTCTGTTGGAGAGACATGGCACCTGAACGTAAAGGTTAAGTTGAAAATTGTAAATTACAGTACTGCATAACTTTAGACCTAGAATAAAATCGGTCTTATCCACTGCAGTTCAAAGTTGCAAATAATTTACTGTAGTACAGTAGACTGTATTTACAATTAAACTACAGTAATACATTTCATTTAAAGCGTTAAGGAATACATAATACATATTATAAATTTACTTTTAGATTGGGGAGCCTCCCTCCCAATAAAGGACACCTCCCAGATGCGAACAGGTTGTTACGTCCCTTCGAAGTCCGTAAATGAGAGGTTTCACTGTGTATATATATATATATATATATATATATATATATATAAATTTTAATATAAATTTTAGTGCGATGCACTGAGTTGATGTGTTGGAGAGCTGCACTGTTTTGATTGGTTTTCGGCTTCCCATTCTCATGCGCAGCCGCACTGAATCTATACGCCTGGAGAGCAGGTCACATACCACACGAACAAGGCAGAGAAGTTGCCTATAGAGCATGGAATTGCCATCCGAAGTTCTGGTACTTTCTGACTCTACTAGTACATCTTCGGAAATACAGTACGAACGGCACATGTATGATATTTAGTACATATTTATTACTTACGCCATTAGGACACTTTTCTTCATAATATAAATGTGAAGGGATATCTAAATTAATTTTTAAAATGCAATTATTTAACTTACAATTTTGAAAGCGAATATCAAAACTGTGCTACAGACATTTTAAAGAAGTTGCTTTTAGGAGTAAAATGTCGCACAAATTTTTAATATATCTTTAAAAATGGCTGAGATATATATCCATTTTAGTGAATTACTGTAGCTATCCTGTTTTTTTTTTTAATTTTAGCCTTTTTTTTCGAAATCTAATTTCGAATTTAAGTTGTTCCAGCAATGATATTCCAACACACAAAAAAACGAAAACTGTGTATCAATTATAAATTAAAATAATATCATCCCATCCCGTTAAGACGGGCACATAATGGACTCGGTTTAAGTTCTAAGTTTAACGAATCCCGTAAAAGGCTAATAATCTAAATTAAATCCATTCATTCAACGCCATTCAATGTATGTAATATCTGTAACAATTATCCCTCGATGATGAATGGCGATATATCGGGACAGGGAAACGGGAGTTCCGTGAAAAACCTGTCCCAACTTTGTCTAGCACACATTCAACTTGTACTCGTTGTAATTTGAACCCAGATCTTTGGCGTGGAGACATAATGCTTTAGTCGTTAATTCAATGATGATAAAATGGGATCTGACAATGAAATTGTTAGATTTCAAAAAGGTGTTTATTATACGGGACCTACCTCACCGGCCCTGTGAAGAATGCAAAAGGAAAGCATCAACTGTTACTCACTCCAAAGATACTTGAAACCACACCCCTATTCGCCAGCTTCCGAACTGATAACCTCTACAGTATAAGCTTCATAAAAACATTAACGAATCACTATACATGTTTTAACCCCTGCGGTAGCTGAATGGTCAACACCTCTTATCAGTTCCTCTACATCCTCACTCCAGCTTCCCCTGTGATGTTCCCTCCGGCCAGGGCCGGTGAGCTCAGTCCCACACTGTACCCGCGCTTTGTGTTCCTCAGCAAGATGTAGGTTGGCTCCACTGTCCTGCGCACAAATCTCACGCAGGTCTCCCGTTCCAGCTCTGCAAGGGCTCTCTCGATGGTGGCGATGTGGTTCTGGCTGAACTCGTTACTATAGTCGTAGTACAGGATCCCATTCGGCCACAGGGACCTCATCGAGACGCTCTTCTGTTTGCAAATATCAAATGTTAAAAACATTAGGTCGTTTAATTAGGATCTGATTTAGGCAGGAGCCTATGGATCCTCTGCTCAGGGCCTCATGATTTTGGGGGCCTCAAAATCCAGGAACATCTTTTTACTGATTGTAGACCAATTATTATTAAATATGTTTATAAACCGAGGGTCTTTTTCTCTTATCCAAATAATATTTAAATTTCAGTACCAAACAAGATTACAAGAATTTGTAATAAAATGTTCTTAGCTTGTTGTGTTAGTACTGTGTTTGAATGATAGAAATTCAACATTCATTAAGGGAAGGGCATTGAAAAATATTTGTGCCTGGCTTCACAACTCCTCTGGGCGGACACGGACAGAGACATTGGAAGCAGAAGATCGTTTTGGCATGAAGGAGGACCATTGTAAAGAGTTTTATTATTATTACTAGCAGTACCCGTGCGCTCCGCTGCACCCGTTAGAAATAAATATAAAGTAATTACATAATTAAAATAGGACATTTGATCCAGGGAACATTCGTTTATTATGTTACTTAATTTAAATTGTATTTACATAATTAAAATGCCATCATTTTGATCCAGAGACCACTCATTTGGTCATAAAAATTATTTTAGGAAATACAGGAAACGAATGTACAGAATAGCCTATCAAGTTTTCTGTGCATAAGAAGCTATTTCAATCTTACCTGTCCTCGATTCACTCAGAAGTTACTGCAATAACATTATAGCATTATGTCTATTTAGAGAAACTACACTTTCCAATGGTGAATTAATAATTAATTATACAAATCGGTTAATTTAGCTTCCTATATTACTTCATACAAATACAGAAACATTATCTGTAGGCTATCTTTCATAGCTTTCGATTGTTGCTGTCCAAGGCCCCTTATAGACGAAGTCACTTGTTTTTTAATTCATTACACGGCCTTGGATGGCAGTTATTTTAATTTTAAAACTCATTTATCTCATTAAATATCAGTCCTATCAAAATTTTTCAGGGAATAAAACTTATCGGAAATTATTTTTAAACAACTTTTGTTATGTAACATTTGTCACAAAAATCAATAATAAGCGAGATATTTCGATTTATTTAATTCAGGCCCCCTTATAACTCCCCTTTTAAATAATGTATTTTGAATGCCATATAGCCTGAAATCTAAGTTACAACGAACTTAATTTATATTCCAATTTTCATCGAAATCCGTTCAGCCATTATCACGTGAAAAGGTAACAAACATACAGACAGACAGACAGACATACAAATTTTCAAAAAAGCGATTTTCGGTTTCAGGGTGATTAATTATATATGTTAGGAACAATTATTTTTGGAAAATCGAAAATTACCAGAAAAATTTCGGCTACAGATTTATTATTAATATAGATTATTATTATTACTAATATTATTATTATTATTATTATTATTATTATTATTATTATTATTATTATTATTATTATTACTGAGGTGAAGGTTTAAAGGCCCATCTCGATCCGTAGAGGTGAGAGAAAGAAACTTATGTAGGCCTATATTCCAGGAATAACCCCTTAAAATCAATACTGTACTTTATTCATCTTTCCATCACGTTGTATTTAATCACGTATCGCGCAGATTTACAACTTGTCCTCCGTGTGTATGAATGCGAGTCCTTCAAAAAAATTCCACACACCAGCCTTTTCTCGCCTATACTAATCTATCCTTTGCAGTTAGATATCTCTGCAGGGACTCTCAGAACAAAGCAGGGAACTTACAGGGTGTTAAAAAAAGTATCGAATATTTTAGGAGGTGATAGTATGCATCAAAACAAGAAAGAAATGTCTAATAAACATGAGTCTTACAACACATACTTTCTGAGATCTGAATACTTGTGCTCAATGTGACGTCCAATTATGGCAATGCATTTTTCTGCCCTACAATACAGCAGCTCATGATATACCAACACCTAAATCAGATTCTCTAACATAGCTCAGTTCGCTGATGACATTGCTGTCCTTAGCAAAGGAGGTGTGACAATACAAAACTGATGAAACGTCAAAAATGGAGAACAGTCATGAACACAAATAAGTCATCAACAGTAACATTCACATACCTCAAAAAAGAAAAGTACTTCCATTATACCTCAACTGTTCACCAGTACCACAGCATGAAGAAATACGATATCTTGGACTCATCCTAGAGCTTGACCTGGGTAAGATACAGACTTCATCGATTGAAAGCAATACTTTCCAGCTCTAGTCTTTCCCTTTCCAACAAAAGGTTAATATATGTAATGCTCAAACCTATTTGGCTCTATGGATGTTCATTATGGGGATCGGCTTCTATAAGCCAAATCAAGCGTATTCAAACATTCCAAAATCGGGCACTAAGATAATCACTGGAGCACCATGGTACGTAAGAAATGAAACACTTCATTCAGATCTAGACCTAGCCAAAATAGAGACTGTAATTCATTCTTCCTACACACGCTTATTTGATTGTCAACACATTCTAACAACTTAATCAACCAGATCTCGGAACCTGCCCTGCACGGCCTGATCGTCGCAAGAGGAAAAGGCACACTGATTTGTTGATGCTTTGAGGAACGTTAATGGACGTCACCCTCTCCACAAGTCTCATATTATTGTAACGTTAAATTTAAGCACATTGATAGTACTAATGTACAAAAATTGTCAAATAAATTAAAAAAAAAAAAAACAATACAGCAGACTACCAGGTAATCATACCGTAGTTGACACCCTTGGTGTGGAATACTGATACGTCGCAAGGAATACTGAAAAGAAAAGTTTGATTGCGGATGCGAGCGGGCTTCAGCAGAGATGGTGTTGTGAATTTTGGTAATCAGCATGTGTGGGCTGATGAAAATTCCCATGCAGTTGAAGAAATAAGGCATCAGCACCGATTCTCAATCAACGTATGGGCAGACGTTCTTGGCGATATATTAAGAGCCATTCGTGCTACCACAGAGATTAACTGGGGTTCGTTATCAGAACTTTCTTATTAACGTATTGCCTACTTTGCTGGAGTATGTGCCATGTCAGCAAAGACTACAGATGTGGTTCATGCATGATGGATGGCACACCAGCACATTTTTCCGTAATGAGCGTGAACACCTGACGCTGACATTTCAGGACCGCTGGATTGATTGGGGAAGCCCCACACCTTGGCCTGCTCGTTCCTCAAATCTAAATCTAGACTTTTGGTTATCAAGAACAACCAGATCAATTTCAAAGAGTGCGTGATTCCTTACGTCGAAGGGCAGAGGAATGCATTGCAATGAATGGATGTCACATTGAGCACCTCCTATGAACAAATATTCAGATCTCAGAAAGTATGTGATGTAGGACCCATGTTTATTAGACATTTTTTTTCTTGTTTTGATGCATACTAACACCTGGGTCATTCCATACAAAATTTTAAGAATATGCCAGCGATGTCATGAATTTTTTTGGGCTTTTAATATAATAATGTTATTATGAAAATAAATTAAACTGCCAACTATGACCGCTATATCATTAATATTTTATTCATACGGATGACTGAAAAATGGGTGACAGTTACATGTTATCCAGCATTTAAAATATTCTAGACACCCTATATGAAGTGTCATCGAAACTAAACAGACGCCATTGTAAACCTGAATAACCATATTTTAATACCTTAAAGACTAATTCGAATAATATTAAGGGATGCTCATAAGAGCACCTCATTTAAAAAAAGAAATAGTTTTATATTCGAATGCAACAAATTAAATTCATGCGAATTTCATTCGTATTAAAGAAAATCTTATTCCTAATCCATCTCCCAAGTTTTATGATTTATCTCAAAAAACCTGTGAATAATTAAATTAATAAAATTATTAATTTTTGATCCGACGGTTGAAAATCGCTTGCTATGTGTGGTAGTCGCAGCGTTCGCGAGACTTCATAGCGATGAGTAATCTCAAGGCCCGCTCCCACTTAATCGAATCGAACAGAATTTCTCTTCACAATGTATTTAAATGCAAGATAGCAAAAAACGGCGCGTCGAGTCGAATCGAAGCGAATCGAACAGAATAGAATTCATGAGCTAGAATATTTATTCCACTGCCGGAATAGAATTTCTTGTTACGGGTATGATCGTAAGTTCTCGTGAAGCCTTCGTGAAAAAGCAAATGAACCACATCCATTCTTGGTGGCTTAATTTGTTTACTATTGAAAGTTATTGTTGAAATAATACCTACGTATACAAAAATCACAATGTAATATGAACGAAGAAAAATTGATCAATCTTGTGTAGAATTATTCTCTTTTATATGACAAAACACAAAAGTACTGTTCGTTTCGATTCCGCTAGTGGGAGCGGACCTTCAAACGTTCGTCTCCCTGACCATGATCGCTCAACATTTTGTACGGCGGGAGAGCCTATCTGCTGAGCTCCTTTGTTATTTTTATTAAAAACAGACATTATATTTAAGTCAACATTCTGGAATTTTCACAGTGGAATCAATATACCCTAAAGAATTAAACACATGTTTTTTCGTCTGTAATAATGAATTGCATTTTGTGTTCTGTATTTTTTTTTATTATTTTACGATGGGTAACTATTTAATTTTTTTTTTTTTTTTTCACTTTAAGGGCATTTATAAACAAGGCTCTCTTTTTTCGAATTGCATTTAAATCATTTTTTTCATCTTCCTTTACATAATAAGAAAACTTCAATGAATGAAACCGTATTCTTTGTTAAACCAATATTTTAAATTCTGATTGCTGCCAAACTATGAAAGATATAAATATAGTATTGCTTGAAATTCATATTTAGAACATACAAAATAATCTACTACAATATTTTTAACTTTTGCGACATCATAGTTCAAAAACATACTTTTTTGCATGGAATGACCTACCTCCTAAAATATTGGATCCTTTTTTTTTAACACCCTGTGTAAATAGTAAATACAATGAGTCAATAAACTGCAATGTATTCGGAATTGTATAACAAATGGGCCCTAAAAATCACGTTGAATTGAATACTCACCGCGCCAAACTGTTGGTCTGGTCTGAGGATAATGTCACCCTCGAAGAAAGGCCCTTCTTCAATTTCAATGTCAATCGCGCTTGTTTGAGGTAATAAAGGTGCAAACTGTTCACTTGCGTTAGTGCCACGTTTTCCTGAAATTCCGTCGTTTTTTAAGTTAATCGAGAAATCCTGTACGGGTATAGTTGACTCCTTACGAATTACATTTGCATTCAAAATAGTAAAATTCACTAAAAATATCACGCAATAAAATGTTAGCGGTAATATTTTCTGCGTCCTCATGGCACTGGACACGGACATAGTTGTGACTGCCAGAACGCAGGAAAAGAAAACGACGTGTGAAGTCCCAATGGAATATTTTTAAACAAAACAACAAAATGGTGTGATAATTAAGTATCCTTGTACAAATGTAAAACTAATGTTCAGCTGTTTCCAGATAGACTAAGAAACTATGTGCTGAGCACAAATCACTTTCACGCCTCTGTAATCAAGAAATGACACCATTCACGGACGTAAATGTGGTGTTTAAAATTGTATTAATTTTTTTGTTCTAATTCTGTTATACAGGTAGGCAGGTGCGAATAGAATAACGACAATTTTAATTGTCGATAAAAACACTGTTTATAATAATTAGCAACTCATACTGTTGTCGTACTCAGCTAATATTAAGAGAAGGAAGAGTAATTATTATTTTAATCAGTTATATTACACAGAGTGACCAGATTCAAATCGATAAAAAAGAGGGCACAAAGCTTAAAAAACGAGGACAATATTCGAAAAAAAGAGGATAGAAAATATGTACTTAGATTAAGGCTTAGGCCTATATCATACTCAAAAGTATGTTAATATCTATTTTTATTACAAAATAATTCTGATAAAACTTAATCCGTAAGCGAAATTTTTCTGGTAATTTACGCTTTTCCAAAAATAATTGGTATTAACATGTATAATTAATCATCCTGAAACCGAAAATCGCTTTTTTTATTTTTTTTGTTTGTATGTCTGTCTGTCTGGTTGTTTGTTTGTTACCTTTTCACGCGATAATGGCTGAACGGATTTCGAAGAAAATTGGAACATAAATTAAGTTCGTTGTAACTTACATTTTAGGCTACATGGCATTCAAAATACTTTATTTAAAAGGGGAGTTTTAAGGGGACCTGAATTAAATAAATCGAAATATCTCGCTTATTATTGATTTTTGTGAAAAATCTTACATTAACAAAAATTTCTTTAAAAATGTTTTCCGATAAGTTTTATTCCAGGCAAAATTTTGATAGGACTGATATTTAAGTCTGTCTGTCTGGATGTTTGTTACCTTTTCACGCGATAATGGCTGAACGGTTTTCGATGAAAATTGGAATATAAATTAAGTTCGTTGTAACTTAGATTTTAGGCTACATGGCATTCAAAATACTTTATTTAAAAGGGGAGTTTTAAGGGGACCTGAACTAAATAAATCGAAATATCTCGCTTATTATTGATTTTTGTGAAAAATGTTACATAACAAAACTTTCTTCAAAAATGATTTCCGATAAGTTTTATTCCAGGCAAAAGTTTGATAGGACTGTTATTTAAGGATATACAAGAGTTTTAAAATAACAATACAATACATTTCCACCGCCGCCTCAGATTATAGTGTCGTTGTTCCGTAACTGATATGTGCAAAATATTAAATTTTTTAGTAGGAAGAAAAACAAATTTATTCATTCTATGGCAGTAGTGCATAGGAGATCGTGAATTCTTACATTTTTACACAATCAACTCTATTAATTTGGAATTATTTATTAAAGGATGCATTCAAGACTAATTTAAAAAAAAATGTTAAACGAATTATATTTGCACCAAATGAGTGGTCTCTGGACCAAAATGATTGCATTTTAATTATTTAAATACAATTTAAATTAAGTAGCATATTAAACGATTTATTCTTCTATCAAACACGAATGTTCCCTGGACCCAATGTTCTATTTTAATTATGTAATTACAGTACGTTATATTTGTTTCTAATAAGTGCAGCGGAGCGCACGGGTAGAGCTAGTAATAATAATAATAATAATAATAATAATAATAATAATAATAATAATAATAATAATAATAATAATAATATAATAAATGGGTATTAAGGAACCAACTTACGGTTCATTGCCGCCCTCACATAAGCCCGCCATTGGTCCCTATCCTGAGCAAGATTAATCCAGTCTCTACCATCATATCCTACCTCCCTCAAATCCATTTTAATATTATCTTCCCATCTACGTCTCGGCCTCCCCAAAGGTCTTTTTCCTCCGGCCTCCCAACTAACACTCTATATGCATTTCTGGATTCACCCATACGTGCTACACGTCCTGCCCATCTCAAACGCCTGGATTTTATGTTCCTAATTATGTCAGGTGAAGAATACAATGCGTGAAGCTCTCCGCTGGTAACTTTCTCCATTCTCCTGTAACTTCATCCCTCTTAGCCCCAAATATTTTCCTAAGAACCTTATTCTCAAACACCCTTAATCTCTGTTCCCCTCTCAAAGTGAGAGTCCAAGTTTCACAACCATACAGAACAGCCGGTAATATAACTGTTTTATAAATTCTAACTTTCAGATTTTTTTGACAGAAGACTAGATGACAAAGCTTCTCAACCGAATAATAACAGGGATTTCCCATATTTATTCTGCGTTTAATTTCTTCCGAGTGTCATTTATATTTGTTACTGTTGCTCCAAGATATTTGAATTTTCCACCTCTTCGAAAGATAAATCTCCAATTTTATAGTTCCATTTCGTACAATATTCTGGTCACGAGACATGATCATATACTTACTCTTTTCGGGATTTACTTCTAACCCTATCGCTTTACTTGCTTCAACCAGAATTTCCGCGTTTTCCCTAATCGTTTGTGGATTTTCTCCTAGCATATTCACGAATAATAATAATAATAATAATAATAATAATAATAATAATAATAATAATAATAATAAGAATAAGAATAAGAATAAGAATAAGAGTTTTATAAAGTAATGGGGTGTCAATACCAACTTACGGATGCGAAACCTGGACCTTGAACAGAACAAAACAAAAGGAAAAGTGAAACAGCGGAAATGAGATTTCTTAGGAGAAAAGCTGGGTATAGGCCTAAGCTGCGAGATGAGAAAAGAAGTGAAGATATCGGAAATGAACTGCAAATATTTAATATCAATGAAAGGATATAGGAAAATAAAAATAAATGGCAGGAACACCTCTTACGAATGGACCATCAATGGTTGGCCCGACACATCATGAACTACACTCCTAGAGGTCAAAGGGATGTGAGACGCTCAAGAAGAATAATTATTACGATGTACCGAAGTACTTAAATGATATTTCCGTGCAGGAATTCTGCGTATCATATGATGAAAGATCGGTGGAGCGGAGAAGATGGGAAGATGAATTGTAAATGTTTCCTATATGGACGGAACAGGCCAGATCGGCCTGCCATGAAGAAGAAGAAGAAGAAGAAGAAGAAGAAGAAGAAGAAGAAGAAGAAGAAGAAGAAGGAGAGGAGGTGGAGGAGGAGGAAGAAGAAGATGAAGAAGAAGAAGATGATGATGATGATGATAATAATAGTAATAATAATAATTGAGAAGATTAACTCCGTACGTAGATGAAATTATTGGGGATCATCAGTGCGGTTTTCGGCGTAATAGATCGACTATGCATCAGATTTTTGTATTCGACAGATAATGGAGAAAAAATGGGAGTATAAGGGTACAGTACATCAGTTATTCATAGATTTCAAAAAGGCATATGACTCGGCTAAGAGGGAAGTATTATATGATATTCTTATTGAATTTGGTATTCCCAAGAAACTAGTTCGATTAATTAAAATGTGTCTCAGTGAAACATACAGCAGAGTCCGTAGAGGTCAGTTTCTATCTTATGCTTTTCCAATTCACTGCGGGCTAAAGAAGGAGATTCACTATCACCTTTACTTTTTAACTTCGCTCTAGAATATGCCATTAGGAAAGTTCAGGATAACAGGCAGGGTTTGAATTGAACGGGTTACATCACCTTCTTGTCTATGCAGATGACGTGAATATGTTAGGAGAAAATACACAAACGATTAGGAAAACACGGAAATTTTACTTGAAGCAAGTAAAGCGATCGGTTTGGAAGTAAATCCCGAAAAGACAAAGTATATGATTATGTCTCGTGACCAGAATATTGTATGAAATGGAAATATAAAAATTGGAGATTTATCCTTCGAAGAGGTGGAAAAATTCAAATATCTTGGAGCAATAGTAACATATATAAATGACACTCGGAAGGAAATTAAACGCAGAATAAATATGGGAAATGCGTGTTATTATTCGGTTGAGAAGCTCTTATCATCCAGTCTGCTGTCAAAAAATCTGAAAGTTAGAATTTATAAAACAGTTATATTACCGGTTCTTCTGTATGGTTGTGAAACTTGGACTCTCACTCTGAGAGAGGATAGGTTAAGGGTGTTTGAGAATAAGGTCTTAGGAAAATATTTGGGGCTAAGCGGGATGAAGTTACAGGAGAATGGAGAAAGTTACACAACACAGAACTGCACGCATTGTATTCTTCACCTGACATAATTAGGAACATTAAATCCAGACGTTTGAGATGAGCAGGCATGTAGCACGTATGGGCGAATCCAGAAATGCATATAGAGTGTTAGTTGGGAGAAGGAAAAAGACCTTTAGGGAGGCCGAGATAGATGGGAGGATAATATTAAAATGGATTTAAGGTGGGTTATGATGATAGAGACTGGATTAATCTTGCACAGGATAGGGACCGCTGGCGGGCTTATGTGAGGGCGACAATGAACCTTCGGGTTCCTTAAAAGCCATTTGTAAGTAAGTAATAATAATAATAATTATGTTCATATTAATTTAATTTAATTCTTAATACAGGGACATCATTTTATTTTTACTCCAATTTTTATTATACCTGGGTTTTTCTATGTACTTCATTCCCACCCCCTCTACTAGTAAACTTCCAACCATCCTCCACACAGAACCAAGGCCGCGTATGCAAAGTCGCCTTGCGGTCATTGTAAACACTACAGAGTTAGTAAGTACGTTCCAGAAATATGACAGTGAAAGAGCTTTCAATATTGAATCATATTTTCGCACAGGTACTCGTCTACTGCCTACGTCGCATCCCGGTTTTCCCAACCCTCTTCTGCCCGCCTCTCTGTAGAGGCTAGTGTAGTGGCTGGGCTGTCTTAGCTCTTTTCTGAAAACATTAATTTCTGTTAGGAATTGGACGTCTAAGTATTATTATACAACTATTTAAAATAACTTGAATAAAAGGGCCTCGTTAAGTAATTAACAGTCTCGTGATTTCCCCCTTTCTACTACCATGCAACAAAACCACTTGGACGGACAGTAGATAGCATGTTTGAGTAATTTTATCTTTTCTGATCGGGCAGAAGTGAAGATTGAATTTACAGTATTTAAGGTACCGGTACTCTTTTATAGAGTAGGTACAGAATTATTTCAACATGAGTTACTAGTACGAAGGACGAAACTGGTAATTGGAATTAGATACAATAGTGTATAGTGCGATAATATGCACAAAAGGACTGAAGCCTGTTTCGAAATGAACGGCCACCATTTTCAAAAATGTGTTTAAATATCCATATTATGATTATTTTTCAAGTTAACTTCATTCTCTATATTGTACGCTAATGTGCTTTAGACAGTATAATATACACTGCATAATGAATACGTCCGAATGGATAGTTCAATTCGTGAGTAAAAACACTTATTGTTAATACAGTACTGTATTTTGTTTAAACAAAAACCTAATGAAAATTATGAACCTGAAAATCGCGATATTTCCTAGTTTACGTAAATGGATGAACTACTTTTCTTCCCTCCTATACCTAGTAAAGTGATTTGTTTGTATTTTACGCAGTATCATCGAACTCCAGTCGTGGAAGGGGGTAGCAAACGGTGTTTCGGTTCTCAACCGTTAATCCAAAGGTATAGCCAGGTTAATATTATAAGTGTCCCTGTTATATACACCCCTTGCAAACAGATGTAAAAACTGAACACTTTTGAATAGTATTCCGGTCACGAACATTATGCCTATTTTGTTGTAGAACATCCTATAGACCTATCAGTAGTCAGTATCAGGTTACTTAACGACTAATATACACTATTCTGTTTTCGAATGATGATTAGATATACTTCTACTGAGGCATTACAAAGCTATTAGGAAATGCTCTACGTTTACCACGAAATTATACGAAATGTTTTGCGTTTATACTGTACTCTATCTTAAACGCTGGAAAGTTCTCCTGATTTTTCCTCTCCACCTACTAAAATACTCCTGGGGTGGAGGTATTTTTCTAATCTGGGGAAAGGTAACGTGCAGGTCAGTAAGTCAACTACATCCGAAGGAAATATAATTTAAAACCTGTAGAATGTCCCATTTCAAACACCTTGTTTGTATCTCTGTTGTACATCATTTCCACACTTCCTGCTGCCAACACTGACATGAAAGGCCGGCAACACTGAATAAAGCAGTGACGGATATTCAGTGCATGCTATTTTTTTAGAAACACACTATCACTATCGTATCGTGTATCAATTGTTAGCAATATTCTTGAAGTTTTAATGGGCACTTTTAAAATATTCAATATGAGAACTCCATGATACATGGCATACATCAATCCAATAATCAAATTTCTGTTACATTCTATCGAACATATCCCGTTTATGCATACGAGCTATTCCATCTCAAATAGACCGAAATATAGAGAAAATTGACCTTACAATTTATAAATTCAATGAAACTTTTTTTATATGTAGAGAAGTGTGATACAATGCTTTGTGCAAAGTTTGAGGCATCAGAACTTCATAGTGTTTAAATTAAAAATATTTAAATGTATCGTATTTTCATAAAATTAGCAAATTTAAACTGTTGTAGCTTCGAAACCCTTTCATCCAATGATCAAAATCATAGTTTATTTTGATGCTGAGAAATTAAAGTTTATATTGATATATAAACAGATTTTCTTACTTTTTATGGAAATGGAGAAATTTAGATTTTTCCTCATTAAGACGCATTTGCTTAGGAAAAAATATTTAAAAAATATGTAGTTAGATTCCGCATTGAAAGTACAAATAAACACATATTTTTTTACTGATGGTATGTTGATAAGAAAGTATTGAAAATATCAAATAAAGAAAATAAATAGTAAGCGCGTGAACTAACCAGCTGACTGTGAGGCGGGAGCTAGCCGAGACAAGCAAGGCCAGGAGACAAACACGTGATGTTTCGTCTAGTAGCGCATAGCTGGGCTAGCTTTATCACAAGTTTTCATAAACACAGGAGTAAAATGACGCCCAACGCTCACTTATCTTCAGCTCTCGGCCAGTGCGTGCGGTACTGCGCCGTTCAAGTCCACGCGTTTGAAAATAATCTATTTAATACCCTCGAAACTTATTGTCATACCACTAAGCAAACAATGCCGAATCCCTCTTAATAATGCAAGGTTTTTTCTCAATATTTTTTTACATTTTTACAAATAAGCAAAAAGCCTAAAAGTAGGTAAAATCAGATTATCTGTCTCTCTGTGTACAATAAAAATAAGGATTACTTCTTAACATAACCTACCAAATGTCAGCTTCAAAATGAGCTCCTGTTAAATGTTCTGCAGTAAATGGTTCCAGAGTTCTGAGCGCTGGAATATGCTTGTTTTTATAAAATACGCTAAATTTGTCGCTCAACAATACGAAAACTGTTTGACTTTCGATAGTATATTTTTGAAAATACACTCTCCTCAGCACCTTGTATAAATAGGGAAAAAATTAGAGTATAAAAAAATGCGAGGTTTTTTACTGATCGATTTCATATGGAATAGCCCATACGATTACAGCAATGCTACTTTTTCTTAATTGTTAAAAGCCTTGTGACATGGGTAGCACATAGCATCCTTCACATATGCCCCCAAAGAAAGAAGTCTCGTAGAGTGAGGTCAGATCAGTGGCGATAGCATGTCCAATTCCATGATGTAACATGTTCAATTCAATGAAAGAAATGCGGACTTCAATGGAAATGAGGCAGGATGATATCTTGTTAGAAAGAGAAAACAATACAGAACAACCTTTGCAACCCTGTTACAGAGTTTGTCTTCACTAGTGGCAGAATGCAAAGGACTTGTGCTATGGAATCGCCATTTTGCCACTCTCTCTCTTGGTGGTGCAGTAAGAAAGATAATTTTAGAGTTTTGCTAACAACTGATGTTTACTATCTTACTGTATTATTAATACTTATAATAAACATATGAAAGTACTTCCATGATTTTGAATAACGGTGTATTAACATAACTATAATTTCACAATGTTTATAATTTATAAAGCATGTATACCATTCTTCTGTAGATCTCTGTATGTCTAAAATTAGCAAATAGATTAAAAAAACCTTACTAAATTACCGCTAAAATGTTCGAGGTTCCTCTAACTGAAGATCAAATCAACATAAAACAAAGGTGTCAAATATTTAAATGCAGGAAACCATATATTCTTAACAAACATATTATTCCTAAAAAATAAGAAGCTACAAACTCAAAAACTGGTTCATCATCAATTCTTTGTCACATGGTAGCCGCGAATTCAGCCCTAAGCAACTTAGCCTATGGTTTTATTACATGCAAGAGTTGAATTTTATAGGGATGTAATTTCAATGTCTTCTGCATGATGTCGTGCACTGTTAACTTAGGAATACCTACTGTAGACTACTGCGTGGAACGGACTTCTGACAAAAATCCTCATTTTTCATATATAACAGAAATTTGATAAGATACGCAACAATGACATGAAAGCAAACTGAGTTAATGAACTAATTACAAACACCTTTAATCCATTACACATAATGCATGCTTCGATGAAGTCATGTTCCATGTAACTGATTGTGTTAATTGGCACAATTGTGTAAGACTTCTTCCTCTAAGTACATTACCATTACTGATGTTAGGTATACGGTATCTAGTGCTTTTCTTCTGGAAAAAAGGTGGTGGAACTCTGTGTAGAATTTATTATAGTGGAAGGAGACAGATGATTGTCTAGTGCATGGGAATTTTGTCGTTTTTAACCTCTTTTTCGTCCAACTCTTTAGCTGGACGAAAAGGAGGTTAAGACCTAAGTGGAGTTCTTTAGAACCAGTACTTTCTTGGAAACGACACACTCGGAACAGTGTTGGAAAAAGAAAGACTTTCCCCACCACCATTGATGAAATTGCAAGAGGAGTTGTTACAGATTTTAAATCATGATTCATTCTGTAGCTGATAAAAAAGCAATGAATAACATTACCATGAACGTCATGTATAATTTATATAGAAAATAAAACAACATCCTCCAAAGGATTTTTTTTGTATGAGAATAATGAGGGATATAGCAACTCCACCTTCAAGGATAGCATTCATGTAACATTTGTATCTACATCTGATAATATCTCATTCACCTTACACACTGTATGTTGTAGTATCATATGGCAGAATCAACATGTTCCGATATTTTCACCAGATTAAAGCAATATTCCATATATTGGGAGAATTCACTGTATTATTAGACTATCAGTAACAACAAATACAATTAATCAAAACCAGTGGTTTCCAGTATACTGGGTGTTCAGTTCAAAGTGTGTCATGGCTCGCTGTATGCCGTCATGTGGCTAGTCGATGAGCCTAGAGAATTCAATCTTCCTACACTTCCGCAGAGGTGTATTACTTACGTGCCAGAGAAGTTGCCTTGCAAGTACGGCATTCATTCAGAAGAGTACTTACTGATACGTACGGTAATGCCGGTAGTGGCAGGAATGTGAACTGTTTCGAAACATGTACTGAGGTGAGTTTTTTTCTTACTGTCGGGATATGTGGAGAGGGTTAAGACGATTACTTACGTATTTGTTGATATTAATTTCGATGGTCAACATGGACACGGAGCATTTGATTTGTGTTATGGAATGTTGCCATACGCAACCGATGATAACAAATACCTTGCATACGACTTGGCCGCGCAAAACACAGTTCGAAAGAGGTTATGATAGCACACAGACCTTACAGACCGCCATCTGTTGCTACGACGTTCAAGTTATACTGTACACGTTCTCAAGTTCAGATTGAACGCCTTGATTAATAGGCAACTTCTGTAACACAAAAGCTGAAACTCGCTTCAAATCGCTGACTCATCAACAGTGACGTCATGACACACTTTGAAATGAACACCCAGTATATTAAGAGAACTTTACGGAATCTGTGATGAACAGATCTGATGATGAAGTAGGAGTGAGGAAGAAAGGAAAAAAAAATAAATAGGCACATTTTTGTTTATGTACAAATCTTTATTTTAAAAGATTGATATCGTGATGATAACACTACTTTCTCATTACACGTTATGTACCTATATTTTGCAACAATTCAGTATTTTTTATCATCATACCAATCATCTTCTTGTTCGTAATTTAATTATTAAACTATCATTCAAAACACTTCCATAAATGAAATCATTTAGCGTGCAACCAAAAAAAAAAAAAAATTGAACCTTTATTTTCCAAATTGCACACACAGGCATTTTTTTTTTTATAATCTCAAAAAGATACAGGATTTCATTTATAAATTGTACGGTTTCAGTAGATGAATGTCGCCAATGTTGAACAAATTTACATAAAAGAGCTTATTCATACATTTTAATTGCTTCTAGTATTATTTTCCTATTTACGAAAAATGCTACTTAAGATTGATAGAAATATCAAAATATATACCAGTATTGGTGAGTTGTAACGAGATTCTCGCATTATCTACTGTACTTGACAAATACCGAGCAGTAGGTCTGTTGTGAAAGAAATTCCTATCCCTGCCTTTTCTCCTTTCCAAACAATACTGTGTTACAGACAGTGACCTTCACCTGGTAATGGTACAGTAATGTAACAACGATCTTCAATAATCCTTTTATAATATTGGCCTTGGAAGGTCTTGTATGCCTTGAAATAATTTGTAGCATGAAGAAAATAAGAGTATATTTGAGACTTCCTCTACAGGAAGTTCTCACACAAGAATAAACTATTTTTTTTAGAGTGCTGGGCTTATAAGCCAGGAGGCCCAGGTTCAAATCCTGCTCTGTCTTGAATTAATAACTTGTGTTGGACAAGCTCATTGTCCAGGTAACACAGGAGGTGGTATGTGTAAAGTGTAGTATTACCTTTTGCTTTGACTGTAGAAGATACTTGAAGTAAAAGCATATACTTCGTTTTGTATGCATAAACTTGATACTATTACTACGAAGTATTTACTTCACGATGGTAGTATAAACTATCAAGAGTATTCGATTATATCGATTATTGATAGTTCTTAGGGTTTATCCGTGAAAACTCGTTAGTTTTCGCCTTCCTTGCATTTATATTAATTTCTTGGTGGGAAAATTGATTGTTGTCCTCAAAATTTGGTTAGTTCAACAAGAAAATTGACAATTTATTGCGACAAAGTGGGAAGTTAGAAGAGACAGAATGAGGGCAACTGTTATTTGTTAAACTAGTACTATGAGTTTTTATACATAAAGACAATAGTATATACTAAGAAAACCTTAGCAATAGCATTTACTTCAACTTTATTTTCTCTGGGTATTCCGGTTCCCCTGTGACATCCAAACAATTCTACATCATTCATTATGAGTGTAATGTGCACCCACCACCTGTGGTGCACTCTGGATAGTCTCTGACGAACTAAGTTGTCTACTTCTCAGCACTAGTAACATTTATGAGCCTGCTTTTAGAGTCAGGGCAAATAAATACAAGGATCCAGGCATTCAGGGCAAGGAGGGGGAAGTCTCCATTACTGTAAAAGCTAGGAAATTACGTTAATTTTACAATACATGCTGTTAACTTTAAGGGGGGTGATGGGTGAAATTTCTATTTTCTATATTTTTCAAGCTATGTCTTGATTTTTGTACACATAATCACGGTGTGATAGATAATGATGTGGCGAAGTTTATTCCTGTGAGTCAATTTATTTCTGAGTCATTAAAAATATTGTGAAAAATTTGCATATTTCAAAATGAAATGTGTAGTTCAATTTTTGAGTAAAATGTCTGAATTTATTATTATTTTTTTGCAAGACCAGTGGCAAATTTAGAAAAACGTCACGCAACTGTTTTCCTAATCTTTACTCAAAAAGGGGTCTTAATAACCATGCATACCTAAAAACAAAAATTTTCACTGACAATAAATATTTATTGCTTATTTTAAAAGTATTCATTTAATTCATGTGCATTTTGTGAAATGAATTTACAGTAAAAATTTCATGTTTCTAGCATCAAAATTGTAAAGGCTGGAAGATGAGTGTTGAAAAAAATTGAAAATGTTAAAATTTGGATGAAATTTTTTCAAGAGTGCAGTTTAATATTGTCTAATCTTTTAGTTGTTTTCGATTGAATACCGAGAGCATTGAAACTTGCTCAACATTAGTTCATTAATTTTTACAAGAAAATGAAAATGCGATTTTCTGAAAAATACTAAAATTTCACCGTCACCCCTTTAAGAAAATGTTTGAAGGCGTAAAAATACGCGATTGACAAATGTGTTTGAAGACAAACTATCTATATTACCTCATTTATTACATGATATTACATAAACAAATAAAATCATTAGAAAAATTGTCTCTAAATAAACTGTCATTGTGTGATTTTGTTTTGTTAGTAAAATGTTTGAAGTAAATTTTTTTGATTTCGTTTTTTCAGATCCGATTTTTCTGCGGGCCTTTGGAAGAAGAACTAAGGAAGAGACTAGTGAAGTGTTTGTGTGGCATTTTTGGGGCAAAAACATTTACTACAAAAAGAGGGGAAAATTTTATAACCATTTTGTGTGAATATAAAACATTCTTCTTGCTTATAAATAATTTTAGTTTTAATTTTAAAAAATATTCACATTTATTGATTAAAACGTTTTCGCTATTTTTTAACCATCATCAGTCAAAAATTTCATGTTCCTACATCAAAATTACGAAAATGAAGTACAATAAAGTAATTCGACAACAAACATGGACTTGAAACAGATGTTACATTATAATTACTGAGATCAAATAACTAAATTTGAAAGTTATTTAACTTCAAACTTTTGTTCACAGCGAAACCGGCTGACTGGTTCGAGAGTGCAGCCAAATTTGTACCTACTTCAGCTGTATTTTAAATATTTATTCAACATTTTAATATTTATCACTATTTTAATTTTCACGTCAAGCTACCATAGGTAACTACTAGAATATGTAATTGTAATTATAACAACATGATTTTTTAAAACACAGTAATTATTTATATCAAACATGCTCTGAATTTACTTGTTCATTCATATGGAACATAATATTTCAACATGAAGTATCAAAATGTCAAATTTTGTTTCATTCGGTTCAAATTTCAACATTTATGATAGAAAGGAATACCATAGGGTGATATCTTGATGTACCCTTCAATAGCAGAATTTTCAAACATAGTAACTATATAGCATTAAAATATTTAAGGCTAGTTTAAAAATACACAATTTCTCTGACAAAAATTTAAGACAAATTATCAATTAACTATGTTATTTTTCATCATGATATTAATAAACAAATAAAAAGTCAGTAGAATAATTATAATGTAAATCTATCTGTCATTTTGTGATTTTGTTTGTTGTCCATTTGAAATAAATTGTCATTCTGTGGATTACTTTATTTTACTTAATTTTCGTAACCAGTATTCAGTTTTTATGACACTTATTTTCTGATGATGGCAAATAATTGGAAAACGTTAATCCAATCAATAAATGTGACATAGTTAAGTGTTAAGTGTACACATTTGATAAGAAGGGACCCTATTTAACCTATATTCACCTATTTTAATTGCTTATCAGTCTAAGCCCCTTTCAAAATGAAAAAATTTTAAATGTGGATATGGAGAAGAATAGAGTGTGTGAAATGGAGCTGTGGAAGAAAGTGTGGGTGAAGAAAGAACAATACTGAAACTGATCAGGAAAGAAAAAGAAACTGGCTGGGTCACTGGCTTAAGAACAAACTGTCTACTGAAGGATGCATTGGAAGGGACGGTGAACGGGAAAAAAATTTGGAGCAGAAGATATCAGATGATAAAACAACATTAAGGTATATGGATAATACGTGTAGATGAAGAGAATGGCGGAAAAGGGAGAAGATTGGAAAATGTTGGGTTTGCTGTGAAGGACCTGACCTTGGGCAGAAAACTATGAATAAATGAAAATGTTACGTTCATTATTTCCAAAGGATATTATATGTAGATAGAGGAAGCGCAAAGAAAGCTTGCCCATTTGACTGGTGCGCAGAGAACGATATTCGGTCCTCGTGCCGCCATGCTCGTTACAGGGCTGCTATGAAGCACCTAATGCTGATTACAGGGCGCATTCGAAAGCGCGGTCTTGAGCTGTTCGTATCGTGGAGTGTATTGTGCAGAGCGGATAGAAGCCAGCATGTGCATTACATATTCTGCGTTTTATCCCTGATATCGGTAGTTTTATGTAGTTTAAACTGTTATGCAAATCTAGTCTTTCAGGTGAAGCTTCCTGTAAAGCAGATTTGAATAATTTCAAGGGAAAAATTGTTCCGGGGCCGGGTATCGATCCCGGGACCTCTGGTTGAATGTACCAGCGCTCTCCCAACTGAGCTACCCGGGAACTCCACCCGACACCGTCTCAACTTTTTCCCTTTATATCCCCGGAACAATTTTTCCCTTGAAATTATTCAAATCTGCTTTACAGGAAGCTTCACCTGAAAGACTAGATTTGCATAATATGTACGTCACTGTGTACGTTAACAGAAAACCACAACAAGTCACACAGAGTTTGTGTGCCTCGATATGGGTCTCGTTTCGTCACACGAGTTGTGTGGATAGAAAGGGAAAAGTTGAGACGATGTCTGGAGTTCCCGGGTAGCTCAGTTTTTTCCTTTAGATATCCCCGGAACAATTTTTCCCTTGAAATTATTCAAATCTGCTTTACAGGAAGCTTCACCTGAAAGACTAGATTTGCATAATATATACGTCACTGTGTACGTTAACAGTAAACCACAATTCCAAGTCACACAGAGTTTGTGTGCACTCGATGTGGGTCTCTGGCATTTCGTCAGCCCACGCGAGTTGTGTGGATATAAAGGGAAAAAGTTGAGACGGTGTCGGGTGGAGTTCCCGGGTAGCTCAGTTGGGAGAGCGCTGGTACGTTCAACCAGAGGTCCCAGGATCGATACCCGGCCCCGGAACAATTTTTCCCTTGATATTATAGTTCAAACTGTGTTTGTTAAATAACAGAGTTCCGTATAACATTCTATGTACTTAACAATGCCCCTGTTTCGCTCTAAATTAGGAAGTGCTAATAAAACGTTACACAGTCAAAATAGGGAATTATTTATAATGTTTGTAAATTTATGAAAAACGAAATAGGCTCCACTCGTAACATAAGCAGTATATACAGATTAAAATAAACCGAACATAGTACCATAGTTATCAGAACACTTTAATAAAATCACACAGTATTAGTGTTTTATTGCAACGTCAAATATCAATTATAACACGATTACATATTTCTTATAACATCTTTGTCATTTCATTCAGTGATTTTATGTGTAAAAAAATTCGTGCTTCTGTATTTTCAACAATGTTATTAGTGACTCTGCAACAAGGTTTAGGTTACGTTACATACGCTGTGATAAATCTCACTCGAAACATCAAGCCAGCAGACGACTGAGAACTGCCAATCGAATCGAAGCGAGGTTGAGTGCACCCGAACGTTTCCAAAAGTTTGCGCAGCTTACCGTGGCAAGCTCTTCTTGCGTCACCTCTACTAAATATAAACAAAATCTGCCCAGCACTCAGGGAGAAAATGCTATGGACAGAAAGGTGGACAGATGGGGTAACAGACAAATGATATGCTAGAAATCACTTTTTGGTACAAGGGATGCTATGAATGTACACTTCTGTGAAAATCTCGAAAATTATTTTTTGTAGCATCACAATAATAAATTCTCTTCATAGGCCTGCATATATAATGAGGAAGTTAAAAAAAGAGAGAAAAAAAGAGAGAGAGAGAGATAAATGGGGGAGTTATGGAAATGAAGGAAAATTAATTTTGGGAATCACTCATGTTATAGCATTTCTAGAACAGTACATTTACTTTCAATTCTGCATATTAACGTGTATTTTAAAGAATTATTCAAAAACTTGAGTAGGCCCATTTGAAAACAAATTAATTATTCACTTACAATCAGCAACATTAGTTACTTTAACAGGAAGATCCTTATAAACTGATGTGTAATAATAATAATAATAATAATAATAATAATAATAATAATAATAATAATAATAATGTCATTAGACATAAACCTGTAATTAACAGAGATTCTTCTAAAATTATTTGTCATCAAAATGGGTTGTCCAAGCCACGTATGTATTCTTACAAAAACTGTAACTGTTACAAAATCAAGAGACACTTCCGTGGCAATTTAATATCAATAATACATTTAAAGAAAAAAAAAAAGCATTAAAAAAAGAAATTATACAAATACATGAAAATAAGCTGCCTTGTTCAGATCTATCTTCATCACTCCAAAATATAAAAATGTTTAGAGATATTCAGAGGTTAAATTCCACTTATAAAACACATTCATATTAAAAAAATAACATCGAACATTTATTACTTTAAGAAATAAAATAATGGTTGAGTTTCAGTCACCACAAAATTCATATGGTTATAAAATCTTACATTGAAAACTATATTTTTTCCTTCAGATTTTAAATATTTCAGATTGGACGAAATGTTAATCTGTACCACTACACAGTCTATTTCAAAATAAAATGTATTTATCTTTAAGCTCCTATACTACAGCAGGTACAATTTTGAATGTTCTCAAGATGAAAAATACAGAGCAAGTTTTTCGAACATAACTCTTTCACATTTCTGATAGACAACAAAACTAAGAAACTGTTCCTTTAAAATTCTGCCTATCAGAACATCAAAAGCTGTTAGAATTATATACAGAGTGTCATACAGTGGAAAGTCCAAAACTTACCTATGTGTTCCTGGGATTATTTTGAGTGAAAAAGTTCTACTCAACATGAGTCTAAATTGCAATGGTATCTACAGAAAATTAATTCTAAATTAATAATTTTACTTGTGATTTAATTACAACAGTATGCAACTTCGTCATAAGGATGTAGATCAGTTAATTCTAAACAGAATGCGCACACATCGTCACCCACATGACTTTGGTTTATACCCATTTCACATTCAAAGTGTCCAGGCTCTGCAATCAAATGATGTTCCTCTTCTTATCAGATAAGGCATGTGGCTGAAGCAAGATGGTGCACCTCCACACTTTGGCATGTATGTGATTGCATTTTTAAATCAATAGTTTCCACATCGTTGGATTGGCCAAGGAGGTCCAGTGGCTTGGCCACCAAGATCACCAGATCTGTCTTCATTAGATTACTTCCTTTGGGGGAAACATGATATCATTTGAATATGCTGCTCGGTCGAACACAAGAGTCGAACTTCTCGGGAAAATAATGGAGTGCGGTGAAGGCTTGAGAAATGATGGTGGTGTTGTAATGGGAGCAATAAACTCTCTTACAGACAGAGCTCAAAGATGCCTCCTTGTTGGTCATTTCGAACCTCAAATGTGATAAATCAGGATGTGTATTCCTCAAAACAAAATTGCAAAGTCAATCACATGTAATAAAATTATTAATTTCGAACTGTGTTTTCTGTAGATACCGTTGCAATTCGGACCCATGTTGATTAGAACTTTTTCACTCAAAATAATCCCAGGAACTGTGGTGTAGTGTGAGGTTTTAGTCCCTCACCACTAGATGGCACCTCGTATTAGTTATTACGTGTTTACGTTAGATGGTGCTGTATATTTTGTTTTCCCTCTATGCCCACTAGGCGGCATAATTGAGCCTTGCTTACGATTGGGTCCGAGATTAACCAGCCTTATTAGTGTTAGGACGAGCTATCTGATTGGCCGGTTTAAAGTCTAACGGATTTTCTTGTTTGGCTTGCCGAGCTCGTTCTTGGAGAAGGAGTTGACGATCAGACTTCATCGGGGACAGTTCATCACGAGACTTCATCGAGGAGAGTTCATCACTACAGTTGTCGACCTGAGTTCATCACGAGAGTTCATCACGAGGAGAGGTCGAGGATGGTACCTCTGAGAGAGGGGTTGGTTGCAGGACGTCGCAGAAGAGAGTTGGTTGGGGTTCCTCTGGGAGAGGACCTGAATCCAGGATACGTCTCAGAGAGTCTGACTACAACACGGGTGTTGGGGAACAGTCGACTGGACGTTTCTGTAGACTGGTATTCCTGCGGTGGACTTGGAGTCCGGAGATATCTACGCATGGGGAACGGGCCGTGAACGTGCCTGCTCACATTGGAGTTCGTGTTTTGCTGAGTACACGAAAGCACCGCTTCGTGTATACGAGAGTGATCCGGCAGCCACGTACTAGGACGGATTGGTGTATCCGTTCAGAGTGGAATTTGCTGGGAGTGAATCACTACGTTGGAAGGAATGCAGCAGATTGTGATTGGGAATCACAATGTCTACAGATGGTGTACAGACTACGCGGCATAGGCCCCCCGAAGTCGAATTATTAACAGAACATCATACACCTGAGTCACGAGTCGTTTATGGATTGTCAGCAGTATGTTGGAAATATGCTGCCAGGTAGTGGACTTCTACTCAAGCCGCGGTGGAACATTTCGGGTTTGTTACGGTGCGAGTGATACCGAGGTATGTACTCAGTTTGATGCTAGAGGTCAAAGTACGGTTGCTCCCTTTTGTGGGAAAAGACATGTCTGTCAGCGAGACAAGTTTGTGTTTATTGGAACTATGTGTTTGTCTCGCGTGGCGCAGTTATCCTTAAGAATGGACCTCTTTTCTAATTGTAGTGTTCGCGGGATTTTCCCCAGGACTCATTAATCATCCTCTCACTCATTCTAGTATAGTTAGATGTAGCTCTCACTTTAGTATAGTAACGTGTATCACATTTTTATCATTGTTAATTTTCAGTTTTTCATTTAGCTTAATAAATTATCATTTGTTAATTGTTTATGGCTTAATTATTATTTCTTATCTATTCGCTCCCCTTGTAACAACGAGACAACTCGAAGGTGCTTCGGTAGAGGCACGATCCACGGACCAAGGGAAATTGGATATGAGGCAACAGTGATAGGATAGAAAGTTACGCACTGAGTGCTATGACTCAGATTCTACATTACAACAGAACACGTAAGCTATGGACATCCGGCTGTGGGGCATCCTGTATATACCATACTGTAAGTATCTTTCAACCAAAAACTGTCAAAATCAGATCTATGAATTTATTTTCATAATTTCATTAAGTAAATATCTGAATAATAATAATAATAATAATAATAATAATAATAATAATAATAAATGTAATTTCAGTGCAACTTTCTAGTTAATTCCATTACATTTTCAAACAAGACTTAATTTACTGTCTGTTGAAATATCTCGAATTAATGTGCTAATGAATTATACTACTAGTACTCAGACCACTAAACCCACGTGCACTGTAACAATATGCTATACTGTAATGAAGGAAGGAAGACATTCTCGGAGTAATAATTTGCTTTCCTATGATTTAATTTGGAAAAATTCTCATCTACCTGTACTACTCCATGTTCTGTACAGCAAAACAGTATGGAGTGACTAGATTCTGTATTAGCTCAGTTCGGAGAAATAAATAATTCAAGAACTTTTTCAATGTAACTTTGGGACCTATACAATATGCACCAAATTGCTTTTCGCATTAAGGTAAAGTGGGCAGAGAACGGTGTTAGCTATATACACCATCTCATGGAGAGAGAAAAACAATGCTGTCAGTTACAATTTTCGTTTCCTATTTACGATAATGTAATTGAAAGAACCTAATTAAATGAATTCTATAAAAATGATTTTATATTATTCATATACGTACACTCTAACTAATGCTAGTTTATTTATTGACGAGAGTGAAGTGGTGACTATGTTACCAGCCTAACAAATTTAAAGCTCTATTTCTTTTTAGCTCAACTCGTATTTTCATTAAAATATGCCAGAATCTAAAGAGTTTTGTTTCCTTCTGGAAAAAACCTCTGTTAATATCTCGTTATTACATATATTATCTTGCCTAACGCAATAAATGAATAAAAAGAGTATGGCTATGCCTGTTTAAACAGTATGTATCATTATAATGATATGGAATGATATATGATTACAATTGTTGTAACTATACTTCTTTGTCTTTATTAAAACAATATTGCTCTACTATTACCTTTCATAGGATATTATAGTATTTAATATGTTACTATAACCTCTACCAGGGCCACTTTATCCTATGAGAAGAGTCAGTGGTTCCTGAAGGTCCTCACTCCACCAATATTAATATCATAATGTAGTTACTATCTCAACTGTTTCAGAATACTTTTTTTTTTTGTGTTAAGGGGAGAGGATGGTATTTTTTGGTGAAAAATGAGTAAATTTTCAAAAAAATTTTTTTTCTTTAAAATGCTCTGTGATATGTGTGGAATGCATATCATAATATTTTGTGGGTATTTGTGCCCTTATCAGATGTTGAGACGCCATTTTTCAACATCCTGCGTTATGGATTTTTAAATCACTCGACCCCTTTTATTGTCTTTTCCGGTAAATTGAATTTTCAAAAAAGAACTTTTTTCTTTAAAATACTCTTTGATATATGTGAATGCATTGCATAACATTTCATGGGTATTTGTGCTCTTATCGGATGTTGAGACGCCATTTTTAAACTTCCTGCGCTATGAATTTTTAAATCACTGGCCCCCTTTTATCGGTTTACGGTAACTTCATTGTTTTTTTGCTATATTGCCAGACAAAAATGGATATAACTTCTGAACTATTAAAGATACATGATACAGATGAAATTTACAACACACATTCTTTAGACTATTAGGAAACTTTTCTCTGTAACAGAACTTTGTTAATTGATTTCATTTTAATACTATGTCCGTTTGTTTGCAAGAAAGGAATTCAGAGAAGTGTTATTAAATTTTAATTGTTTATTTTACAAACGTAGGAACTAATATCAAAATTATGTTACAGACAGTTTGTAGAGCATGCTTTTGCAAGTACATTGCAAAAAACAGGATGAATCTACCTTTAAAAATGGTTTAGATATAGCGGTTTCAGTAAAATCCTGCACTGGGTATATTTTTTTCAAATCTGTGCCCCCAAATAATTTTTTTTCAAAATATTTATTTTTGGTTGAGTTGCTACAGGTATGAGCTCTCTACATACAAAAAATTAATATTTTACATCAAATAGGAAAAAAGTTTTAAAAAATACCGTCCTCTCCCCTTAAGATTATAAGAATAAAATGAAAATTATTATTTCACCTTTTTAAGTTAGGTAATGTTAAAAAGTATCAATTTTTCTATATTAAATTTCCTTCATTAAATTCGTATTATTTTCACTTAAATGCTTTCAAAATTACCAATCAGAAGCTTTCCTTTCTTGCTCTGTAACAATTGACTATCAAGATTATATTTCAGCACCACTCCTGCACATTCAAACGACTAACATATATATTTACATACATAAAAAAATGCTTGTAATTGAAATTAATTAGAACTTGTCATTATTAATCGGACAAAATGACCCTGGTGCCTATGTTTTAATTCATATTACTGGTTTTTTCTCCTAAAATAAGTAATCAAACTATTTAAAAAAAAGTAAAACAAATTGTTAAAGAATAAAGCAATTTGTACTGCGCATGCAAGACTCTAGTGAGTGTGTGAACATATAACTAAGTTGTAAATTGCAGTTTTTTGTATCTATGGCACTAATTTGTTTCTTGGTACAAGGATCTAGTCCAGTGGTTCTTGTTCCTCTTTAGGATGTTAGGCCATATTTTATTTTATTTTTTGTGCTTTGCCTTTTACAGTGAGTAAACAAGACCAGGAAAAATAATGTAAAAATACATTTCTGTAAGTAAAATATTTACAAATGCAGAATTTTTTTCAGTATCTCAGTTAGCAACTGCAAGTTGCATTTTTCCTAAGCAAGAGCTAACAGTCAGTACAGGATTAAAAAACAAATCTGGTGTATGACAGCTCATGGAAAGCAAGGCCTATTGTCCGACAGTATAAGGGTAGTTAGCCATTATAAATGGCTTGCAAAACCGGATTTTTCTACTCACTATAAATCCACAAATTAATCATGATATTGGGTGAGCACTAGTTCCATGTACTGGCCGAAATTTCATGAAGACTTGTACCAGAACTCATTCTGTAATGCAAGTCCAAGGCATAATTACCTAGATCAGTATTTCTCAACATTTTTCATGATGAGGCCCCTCTTTTCCTCACAATACTTTAGTGTAACCCTCTGGCAACAGTTATAATAAACTGATTCAAACAACGAACAAAAACCAGAAAAATTAAAATTCTTTCTCCTTCTTTCAATGTAACAAAAACATGTTGCCTCTGTTTAGCAAGAAAGGAGGGAAAACTCCGAAGATAATAAAAATTAAAAAAAATAAATAAATAAATAATTTAATTATATTTTCATTTAATGAAAAACAGTCGGCTGTATAAATTGTCATGTAACTTATAAAATTCTTCTTCTTCTTCTTCTTCTTCTTCTTCTTGCCTTCAAGTATTAGGCCAAATGGCCTGTTACGATCTCACAGTGGAATTTTCAATCCAGCACTTCTTTGGACAACAGAGAGATCTCTTCCCGTTTGGACGATAGTGGTGCATGACTTTTGGGATTCTATCTCTAAGCATTTGATGCAGATGATTTATCCAGTTGTTCTGACAATGTTTTACTTGATTAATTACAGGTTCTAGTTGTAATTCTTCCATTATATCTTCATTGCGTTTGTGATCCCATTTCGTATATCCTGCTGTATATCTCATAAATTTCATTTCATTGGCCGTTATTCTGCTTTCGTCTTTCTTCCTTAATGTCCATGCCTCACTGCCATAACAAAGTACAGGTCTCGCCTAGGTCTTGTAAAGACGAATTCGAGTATGCCTTTGTACTAGGGAAGGTTTCATAATGGTGTTAATTATCCCCATTGTTTTGGTGTATTTAGAAATTTTCTGTGAAATGTCTACTTCATCGAAAAGAAATAATGTGTATCGAGATATGTAAAATAATTTATATACCGTTTTGTTTGTGGACTCTCATAAATTCGTGGGTGCGCAGACAAAAAGGGATGTCACTAAAACCAAATTTTGAGATAATTGCAAAAACAGTTTGACGAAATATGTAGGACTGCTGAAACAATTTTTAACTCCACACATACAATTCTCTTTCATATTTGATTTAAAAGCTATGATTTAGCGCATTCTACACAATGCATCATCATCTTCCATCCAAGTGTCATTTGTTTGTTGTTTGTTCGCTACATGTGTACGCACCTTAATGTGAAGAGCAGTGTAGCCAATGTCGCAACTATGAAAACAATGAAGTAGCACTCGATGATTTGAGCATAAGAATATTTCGCTTGCATTTCACTCGCATTAGATGTGATACTACCCATCATTCAACTGAAACTTTTACACGCAGTAGAAATAGAGAATTTCACACTTTCCTATTTAGACTCATCCAACACCCCATCAAGTGGTAAATTTAAAATATCGTCTCTGTGCATTGTTTGCAAGGTCCAAGTGACAGCTTACCGATGCTACCCGATCTACTCCAGGAACATAACGGGATTTTCTGTCTATGTTTTCACGTAAATATAAAGAGTAAACACAATATACGGCATGTGTGATCCACGAAAACCACTCACATCTTTGTCCGACTTCACCCTTTTGCATTAATGACTTTTTTTTTTTTTTTTTTGCCTAGCCAAAAGTGCTGTTGTTTTTGTACTGCCAGTTATTTGGGTGCTGGATACGAGGGATTTTACTGTACGTTTTTCTCACTTGAGTTTTTTTTTTTCAGAACCCCATAAAAACGTACAAATGAAGTTTTACTGCACTATCCAGTACTTTAGTTAGGTCAGTACCTGGCATTCTCAGCAACAATAGTTCACAGATAATTAGAAACTGAAAAAAATTCTGGTCCTATTTCAACAATGCAGTCAAAATGAAACAGGCTCTTTCTAAAGTCAGCTTAAGCTGAGCACAAACGTTAAATGTGTGAAGTGTAAATACATAAACAGTGTGCAACTGTGAGAGATTGTGCAAGATTCGCATTTAAGTTCAATGAGTTCAAAGTACATGTAAGGTTTCAAAGGGCAAACCAGCTCACACATATTTATTGCAGACAGTTTGAATGGGATTGCTTCAAAGCAGTGGCGGTTCCTCGGGGGAGGGAAGGGAGGAACGTCCTCCTCACAATTTTTTTTCTTTTGAAAATAAATACCAAATAAAATATGTGCCTTGAAGTTCAAGGAAGATTCGATAATTTTTAAGTTCACAGCTATAAGAAAACCTCGGTTGATAGAGTTTTAAACGACGCGCGCTCATGTGCTGCTAGAAAACTGTGAGAAAGATGCGAGATTGTTTGTGTGGAGGAAAGTCAATCCATTCCTCCTTTACTGCAGTTAACACACACAGACAACAGAGCATTAGCGGCCAGAGAAAGAAGCAGACTTTTAAAGCAAGTAAATGAACAAATAGGGAGGAGATCCTCCTCTGAATCAGCGCATGGCCGGGAAATAGAAACCGACTAGTCATGCAGCAAGCTCGCTACTGCTGCCATCTAACGATTTTGCATTCAACCAGACTATAACACATCTAGGAGCAGACACAATAAAAACAGTTTTAGCGCAAAGCTATGAAAGATACCATATAAACTTTTTTTAAAATTATAAATATTATTCATTGCACTTTATATGGTTTGAATCTTTCAAGGATATTTGAAAGTTAAAGTTGGGTTTATATAAAACAAAGAGGAATTAGTTAGTTCTACGTTAGTATCGCAGGTCTTTTGGCCCCTGAAATTCACTTCCATTCATTGTCTAAGACAGGGCAACAGCCACAAGACCTGACATTCTTCAAAAGCATGTGATACTGATCTTGTGAAATGTGCATGTGGCAACACAGACCACGTGGTTGGGTGCAGTGTTCTCGCTTTCCTCAGATTATTTCCCATTTGCGTAAAACGGTTCCGATTACATGTTAGTAGCTAGTCTCTTCCAACACGTGTGATGCTGTAGTGTGCGAGAAATGCTGCGAGGTTGTGAATTTCCTTGTAATTGTTAATTTGTGCAATTATTCAATAATGAATGGAAGTGAAAACATAATATATTTTGTAAAATTTAGGAAACTCAGTTTACAAGAACAGATTATTGCTATACAGAAGGGAAGGCCAACCCCAACACTACCTGGTCTTAAATGTATGCATGTAGACTAATTTGTAGCATGTTTTATTCAAGAAGGTATCATTTCGTGCTGTTAACTACTTTCCTCCTCTTAAGAAATACGCAGAAGCCGCCACTGCCATTAGTTGGCAAATAATGGCAAGGTAAGGGCCCTGTCATTGCAAAAAATTAACATCATCTTTCGGAAAACTTCGTATTATTTTCAATGTTAACTGCTTTATACTGATATTGTGCATATATTCTAGGTTTAGCTAACAGCGAACATTTCTCAATCATTTATGGGTTTGATCGAATGCAATTAAGATTTTTTTTCTGGTTATTTGAAACAGAGATACCTTTTTTTCAGTCTCTGCTTTTTTATTTACCGAGATAGTCTGCTCTTCTGATTTGAATTTCGAAACTTCTATAGCTCCAGCAGACAAAGAAGCGATTTGTGACAGCTCCATAACGTGTAGTTTTGAACTCCCTTCCATCCACTCCCCAGATCCCTCAGCCACTGGGAACATGATATGTCACTCGCCTTTCTAGTACCATATTCGAAATATGGATATATTCTAACTTTACTTTTGCGTCTACCTGACTGCCCATCCATCCAGTTAATTACCAGCGAGGCAAGGGAAGAGGGAATTGTGTTAGTTTCAACATTGTGCTCTGGCCCTGTACCTTCCACGTGCTTTATTAGAGATATCAGAAGTCTAATCTTTTCCCAAGGCCATTTCAAGTCTCTTTGTGTACTTAGTTAGCATTGCAACTTCTCTCATATCCAATGGGTGCATAATTCATATAAGGTTATTGTTTCTTAGGCCTTTATTAATCTTACTACAATACAATATCTTTCAACAGGTTTGCCTGATGCTGTGGTATATATTTAATACCCATAATCAATTACTAGCCAGATTAAACTTGACAGGTTACCAAGAGGATTTCATCCAAGACTCCTCATTACATACCTGGTAAGTTTAATAAAGACTTCACTCATTTTAGGTCCCTTCCTACCTTTACATAAACACATATATAGAAAAATATTAATATCATAAACATACACTTTATGTTCGTTGTAATACAAGTTGCTCCTTAACAGTATATTAAGTAAATAATGAGAGAAGAATGAAAATTATAATCTGACTAAAACACGACACCAACCTTTTCCATGAGCACTTACATAGATTTTCTGTCTCACTGACTTCTTAGGCCATTATAAAACTGCTTTAACAACATAGGCCTTTTTACGTTTTAAACAGTAATTTGTTCTGTTTTGTTCATGTGTATATTTTTCCATACATCAATTTTTTAATCCTGAAGAGACTGTCAATAGTTGCACAATTATTTTACTAGCTTACCTTATTCTTGATATGTTAAATGCAAATGACATGGATTATTTTTGAACATTCTTTTCTCTTTCCTGTGCCACCCTCTACCCCGAAAGCAATAATATAAAGAAAGTAATATGATGCTGAAAGAATTCAAACTAAAACTTTTGAAACAAGATTTTCTTTAATCCAATGGTGGGTACATGACTTTATATCATTCACCCAAACATCCCAAATTATAACTGACTTGTCCAAACAGTAATTATTTTTGCCACCACATCTGCTACCTTCATTGCACCCTGGGAGGTGACCCCATAGCACCACATGATTAATGGAGCAATGGTGGAATGTTGGTAGGGGAAACTGGATATCCCGCTAAAACCTATCACTAAGCACCATTTTTGCCCACCACAAATTTCACTTGGATCTGCCTGTATTCAAACACGGGTTACCAGCAGGGAAAGTCAATGCTCTGTTTGGCTAATGGTGCGCCAACTTTTTAAAAAGTAAAACATATATTTTAAGAAGCAAAGTCTGAAACGTTATTTTCAAATTTTGTTTTCTGCTTTTAGAAAGATATTTAGATAAAACATTCGTCCATGTGGATAACACTTTTCCCAGGTAGAGGGCAAATTTCAATCTTTCTGTATGTGAAGATGTTTTGGGTAAACTAATTTTGGACCCACATATTAACTGTTTACAATACGTTCCGCACTATAGGTTGACAAATCGAACTGAAACCCTGACGTGAGCGCTAGCTGTCTTGGGGAGGAGCAAGTGAGAAAGCACGGGGGGAAGGGAGAGAGCACTATGCACTGTGTACTTGCAGGTCCACTCACAGTTTGTCAAACCTGCTAACAAAAGCATTAAAGGGTTGACTAGTTGCCTGCAATGCTAGCATAATGGAACCTTCCTAGCCGACAGTCGAGGCAAAAATGAAGAATCCGTTATTGTGGTAATACTGGAGAGTGGTTCTTCTATTGGTCGCGATGCCCAAACACACCCTCTCAGATATTTACGTGGTGATTGGTGACTGAATGATGAGGAGCGAGGGAGAGAGAAGAAAGAAAGAGAGAGATTCCAGAAGTTGGCGTGTTTTACGGGGTTTCACTTGAAGTTGTCAAACTATAAACAATATCTTCTTATAAGTATTATGTAACTAAAGATGAAATTTTAATTGCAAATGTTAGTATCAGAAAATGCTATAATCAGGCACTACTCACAAGCACATTAAATCACAAAAATGTAAATGAAAAATAGAAATTGAATTTTAAAAGTAAAATATGTAATACTAAAATACATCATATAAAAAAGAATAAATTAAACTTATTACAATGAAAAATAAATGCGTCATTTCTTTCTTATTTTGATGGACAAATATGTTTCTTTGTGACTGCACTGTTCAGTATAGTACAATTCTTATCCTGTACTATTTACAACAAACTACGGTTGTACATTTATACAAATTTTCGTACACTGTATCTGAGCTTTATATTACAGCTTAAGAACCACTGTCCCAGTTCTTGCCTAACAGTCTCAATAGAGGAAGACCAAGTGTTTATGTTAAAGGAAGATATGCCACATAAATGTTTAATCTTAGCTCTTAACTCTCTGTTCTCCAGTCAGAAATACTTTACCTTTTTCAGTATGAAACCTTTCAAATTAACTTAAATATAGAACCTAATAGATTGCTGTAATAACACGAGTCTGAAGATTTTTTTTTCTAGAGAGCAATGTTGAAACTTGCAACAACATTAAACATGTCATATTTTGATTACAACAAAGAATCCTGGAGATTTCTAACAACATCATAATCTCACCTTTAAATCTTCCATTCTTTGTTTTATTCTTTTACGCATTTCTCGAAACCTGTAAAAAGATGAAGTACTTATTTAATAGTACATTATGCAACGAGCCTATAATAGTAGTAATTAAGACGCGAGTATGTTTATGAAACGAGCGCGAGTTTCATAATTTCCATACGAGCGTCTTAATTACCATTATAGTCAAGTTTCATATGACTTTTTATGCTCGACCATATTTCTAACTTGAAATTATTCATAAGTATTCATGTTATTCTTATCTGACTGAGGAGCAGAACTGACCTTGTGCAATGCCTCGTAAATTGTGAGATGTGCGCAGACGCGAAAGTATTGATTTTTTCCGAGAAAGAAATGATATAATCTAGAGAGTAAAATAAACATTAATCTTGATATAACCTTGAAATTGAATTAGACATTGAAAAACGAGACGACAAATTGAATTTATTTGAATATTATTTACAATTAACACTAATTATTAAAGTAACAGAACTAGTTGTCTTTCGATTGCATATCTGAGAATAATCGATACTTGCACTTTCATATTGCTACAATGGTATTTTCTGATTGGTGGAACACCTGAACTTTAATGAGCTCCATTAAAGGGCTGCTACCAGGTGTATAATTACTACATTTCGAAATGGTCGAGCATAAAATAAATTATGTGATATCAGAGAAGTATAAAAAAAAATATGGATCTGAATGAAAGGGAGAGCAATGATGAATTGGTATTTGGTAATGGAATGGAGTGGACTTTTTCCATTGCTGATGATAAAATATAATTTTTCACGATGTTTCGAAGATCTGTTCTATCTTCGTCATCAGGTGAGAAGGAAATCTACTTATTGGGATCGTTACACACAGGTGCCTGTATGACTGATCCATTTTAAACATGAGTCAAAATAATTTATCAAGCACCAGCACCATGAAAATGTGAACACTCTTTCCCAATTCGTACAATAACTTTATCTCCAACACTTTCCTAATTTCAACACATTCTCATCCCATTTAATATATAGCAGAACCACGATTATCCACCACCCTATTAACGAATCGGCAGATTATCCAACTAACTTTCTCTCATTCTTATTTTTTTCCTATATTTTCTTTTTGCTGCAGAAAAAAATGTATAGTATTGCACCTTACATTAGTACGTATTTTTTTCTACAGTCTTATTACAACATTAACCCACACAGTATTTCTGCCGCTGTGAGCAACAGGAATAGTTATTTGTGGGTATTTTTCCCAACTTGTAAAATAGGCACTACCTGCTTTCAAAGAAGTGATCTCAAGAACTTCTGCACAATTTATAGCAAATCCGTGCACCAGGGGCAAATTTTCCGAAAGTTAGGTTTGCCCTACTGTTCTAGTGGCCATTCTGTATAATTTTTATGCAAAATGGACAGGCAGAGAAGTTCGAGATAAAAGATCTAATAGGCTCTGAGGATGGTGTGATGAAGCATCGAAACAGCTGTTTACAGACTTATATAATTAACAAGAGTAAGTCCGCTAGTTAATCAATTACTTATATTCAAGTGTTAAAAGTAGTGTACGCAAGATTCAAAATGTAGATAAGTATTGTAACATCAGTTTGAACTGGGACACTGCACAGAGAACTCACAACTTGAAAACAAACCAGATAGTCATTTTCTTCGCAGTTCTTGCACAGAAGCCAAGAAATCCGACCATTTCAGGGAGAGGTACATGTCGCACACAACACATCGTGTTCTTAACATTTAACTCCAATTACTACACGCTTACTTACTTATGGCTTTTAAGGAACCTGGAGGTTCATTGCCTCCCTCACATAAACCCACCATCAGTCTCTATCCTGTGCAAGATTAATCCAGTCTCTATCATCACATCCCACCTCCCTCAAATCCATTTTATAATATCCTCCCATCTACATGCCCTGCCCATCTCAAACATCTGGATTCAATGTTCCTAATTATGTCAGGTGAAGAATACAATGTGTGCAGTTCTGCATTGTGTAACTTTCTCCATTCTCCTGTACAATTACTACACACAATGGATCAAAAGTAACTATTATCCCATTTGACTTGTGGGTATTGCTTCTAATATCACCATAACTAATCATCATAGCATGATGGTTCCTAACTCGAATTTAGCCACGAAGGATCCCCTATCATGTCCTGGTCTTAGAATACAGCATTTAGTATTCACCCTGTTTATACAGTTTTCGCTGTAACAAAAATTCTAATGTAACCATAAGCACGTTGCTGTCATACCCGTGATTGGCTCCCAATCGAAACAGTCACATGACGCAGGAAAATATAGTTCGTATTGGGAAACCATAATCTTGTATTATTTGAAAATAAAAATTGAATTCTAGTTGCTAAATATGATTAAACATATAACTTCACTCATATGTAAAACGCTATGTAAAAGAAAAGCTACATTTATATTTTGTTATGTACTATGAACGCGGATGAATACCAACAGTAATACCGAAGTAGTCTGTTCTTGTAACAAGATGGCATCACTTGAGCTCGTAGTTGTTCACGTAAGCACGTGGTACTGAAGTATGGCTTCTGCGTCCTCGGTGTGTGTGGTTATAAATCATAAGAGTGGAAACCCTTTCAAAAGCAGAGAAAAACAAATAGTCTTAAATGTATATGATAAGTTAAGTGAGTTGAATGCAACATTATCTATTCAGAGCAAGTCAATCAGACTGCATGTTCCAGCTGGAAGGGATAACTGATGCTGTTGTGGACCGTCTCGTCATAAATCCTGCCGACGATAATTCTGACTTTCCAATTTGGAAGGAATAACTCCTTTGTCCGGCAGCGATTGACCTTATACCTAAGTTTAAAATAATTTAGTTATAGTAATTATAAAGTAAATGTTTTCTAAGCAAACGAATACATAGTAATGAGGTTAGGCCTACATGATGAGTAACGGGAAATGTTTAACATGAAACAGAATGTACAACAGTAGGCGGGAACACGTACTGAGAATCTATGGCGCCAAACAGCAGCTAATGAAGCCTCACTTCAGTCATGTGCTGTTGTTTACATTGGGATTTTTCTTACAGCGAAAAGATTATAGTAACTGAAATACAAATACAAGACCCACGAGCTTCTCCATATATTTATTATTACATACCCTTAAAATTCATAAAAAATGAACTGAGCAGGTTTTGGAATCACATTTGGAAGTAATAAATAGTAAAGATTGGAAAACATTTGTGGAAGCCAAGGTCCACATATGGTTACAGAGTCAGAAATTATGATGCTGAACATTGTCATTTTCAATACTTACTTTGACCTCACCCTCTTTGCTTCCCTCTCTTCCTCTTCTTGATACCTCTCCAAAATTGCACGGCATTCAGCTGTGCTCAAGTTCAGGAACTGTGCAACCTCATTGCTGATCTCTTCAGTGTTTTGTCGATCCATTAAGAACAATTTTGCTACATCTTCATGTGGTCCCAACATCACACGCACTAATAATGGATATTCATCATCACGCAAACGACGTTGTTCTAGAAAATTATCGAATAAAGAGAACATATTAACAAAAGTTTATTGTTGATAACATAAACCTTACATTTAAAACATTTAGCAATGCACGGTTTTGAAATGCCAAATTAATTTAATTTTCATTTAATTTATTGTATTCCATAGATCTTACATCAGTATTGAAGTGTGATTAAGTCGAATATTAACTTTTCTTTTTTGTGGCGAGATGAAGTGAGGTGAGGCCAGGATTCGCCACAGACAGGGCTGGGCAAAATACTGACATCCAAGTATTTCAAATACAAATACAAAAATACTTTTAAAAAATTAACCAAAATACATTTGTATTTCAAATACTCAAAATACATTTGTATTTCCATACTCGATACAAAATATAGGCCTAAAGAAAAAGAATATTACTGAAAATCTAAAATATGATATTAACCTTAAAAGTATTTTTACCTCGAAGTTTTATATAAACACTGTAACTGAACATTCTCTCTTTTCCCAGTGAACAATGAAATTATGCTACATATGAATAACTACTGCTCCCTTTCAAAACAACCAGTTCCTCAAAAAGTTCATCAGATAAGGATCCCCTTGCTTGTGAATGAATAAATCCTGCAAAACAGAACAGTCTTTCTACAGGCGCAGAGGAACACAAAATTGTATTATATTTATAAACGCTTGTTTCACTGTTGGATAATTCTCTAGAGTGCACAGGGTTGTCCCTTTGCCATTGAAGAATTGTATGAGCTCATATTCCGCAGCAGACAAGTTCTTTTCTTTTTGCTTTCCAAAGGCTGTTTTACTTGAGTTGAAAACATAAAAATTGTTTTCATCGTCTTCATCGTCTGAACTGACCAAAGATGTAGCAGACATCTGCTCAGCTGATTTCACACACACATTCTGTGTCCTCTTCTTATCATTTAGTGAGGCAGTATCAGGTAGCCATCTCATCTTCAATGTTGGGTGGAGCAAGCTGCCAAAATAGCTCAATTTGCTTCTGGGATCAGATCAAACATCACTTTAAATCTTGATGAAAGCGAACTCATTAGGATTGGAGTTACTTGGAACAGATGGCGTAGATTTAGGTAACAGAATATGTAATCTGTTTGGGAAATTAATGTGGGAAAAAGTTGGCCGTAATAGCACATCTTCTCATTTTGCATTAAATTAAGGGCTACGGCAATGGGTTTCTGAACTACACAATATTTTCAAGGTACTGAAACTCAACATCTTTGAAGGTTGGCAATCCCAGTTTTTCACAGATAGTGTTTACCTCTCCAAAATATCATGTTTGAATTGCAATATTTGAAAGATTGAGTCATAAAGAGAATTCCATCGAGTTGGGCAAAGAAACTTTAATGAATATTTCAAGACATCTGATACAATTTCTGAGTATTTGAGTCTCCTACACGCATTCCATAATGTTAAACATTTAGCAAGTGTTGGGTGATGGATCCTTGATGCTGATGGAGATTTCTTCATGTCATCAAGGAAATCAGTTGTGGCAAGAAAACTAAGTGTATGGCTAGCACAACTGAAATGGGTGGCAAATGAGACAAAAGTTCATTCTTCAAATCCAAGTCTACAATTGAAGAACAAGAAGAAAAAGTATTTTGAGTATTTGAAATACAAAATACATCAATTTTATGTATTTAAATACAAAATACTTACAAAATCCTTACAAATTACAAAATAAAAAATACAAATGTATTTCAAATACTGCCCAGCCCTGGCCACAGATTACCTGACAATTGCCTTGTGGTCGGGGAAAACCCAACTGGGTAATTAGCTCAAGTGGGAATCGAACCCTACAACATGCTTCTAGGATAACAGACAGAGTTTGGAATTGAACAGGTTACATCAGCTGCTTGTCTATGCAGATGGTGTGAATATGTTAGGAGAAAATGCACGAAGGATTAGGGAAAACATGGGAATTTTACTTGAAGCAAGTAAGAAGATAGATTTGAAAGTAAATCTCGAAAAGACAAAGTATATGATTATGTCTCGTGACCAGAATATTGTATGAAATGGAAATATAAAAATTGGAAATTCATTCTTTGAAAAGGTGGAAAAATTCAAATGTCTTGGAGCAATAGTAACAAATATAAATTACACTCAGAAGGAAATTAAACATAGAATAAATATGGGAACTGCCTGTTATTATTTGTTTGAGAAGCTTTTGTCAAAAAGCTGAAAGTTAGAATTTATAAAACAGTTGAAGACGTTGTAGGAAAAACAATGAATGTCACATTTCTATTAAGGATTACATAATGATCTAATTGAGTCTATAACTGCAAGATGTAGTGCTTTTCTATAGAAAATAAAGGGAAGGATTACTGTATTCGTGGTGATAATTCTCCTTTTTACCATTTTTCATAAGAACAACATTAAATTTCGCAGTGATCCATTGAATTAGATAATGATATCAACCTTAAGAAAACTGTCACATTCATCGTTTTTCCTGCAAACTCTTCAGTTATATTACCAGTTTTTCTGTATGGTTGTGAAACTTGGACTCTCATTTTGAGATACGAACAGAAGTTAAGGATGTTTAAGAATAAGGTGCTTAGAAAATATTTGGGGTAAGAGGGACAAAGTTACAGGAAAATGGAGAAAGTTACACAAAGCACAACTGCACGCATTGTATTCTTCACCTGACATAATTAAGAACATTGAATCCAGACATTTGAGATGGGCAGGGCATGTATGGGCGAATCCAGAAATGCATATAGAGTGTTAGCTGGAGGCCAGAGAGAAAAAGACCTTTGGGGACGCTGTGACGTAGATGGGAGGATAATATTAAAATGGATTTGAGGGAGATGGGATATGATTGTAGAGACTGGATTAATCTCGATCAGGATAGAGACTGATGGCGGGCTTATGTGAGGGCGGCAATGAACCTCCGGGTTCCTTAAAAGCCATAAGTAATTAAATACAACATGCTTACAAATAGTAATGTCCAACTATTTTACATACCTCCATTATCCCTGACAATGAAGAGAGCAAAGTTAATAGGCTTGCTGTCGACTTTATACTTCTCTAGTAAGAGATTGATTACTTCTTGTGTATTGACAAGAGACGTAATCCACACACTCATCTGACTACCATGTGGAGGAGTAAAGAAACTTGTCTCGCGGTTATAGAAATGACCATTAATCGAGCATCTACGTTTTAATTTAGTCCGTGAGCGCCTTTTGCCAGGTCGACGCCTGATAGCTGCCGAACCAGTTTTGGCTGCCCTCCTCACAACTCCTTCAACATTATTTCCATCAGCAATCTCACAAAGACTCCTTTCCAGCTGATCTTCATACTCATCAGAAGCATCTGAATCATGTAAAACTTGAGCATTGGTATCTGCAACATGATGTCTTTCCAAGTAGTCTGGACCACTTATAGAACGATTGAGATTCCTTTCCCAGAAGGCTTGTGGACTATCTGGAGCATTATTATCAGTGTCAATGATACGCTTTTCTTTGTGTCTCTGGTCAGCTGTAGGACTATTATCCAGACAGCCATTGCTCTTTGGATCTTCAGTCCCTTCAGTCACAACACTATCAGTTGCATCCAGACTGGATTGAGTGGAAAGATCACGCAGAGGCCCATCAGAATTGTCGAAACTAGACTGACTGGAAATGCTAGGCAGAGCCACGGGCATTGTTTGGTACAGCTTATCAGCTTCATCCACCTTCCTCTCCACCTTAAAATATAACAAAACCGTTAAGAAACATATTCTGACAATTCAAAAAGCTTCATTACAAAACAAATTCAACTATTAACACATAACAAAAATGCACAATTCAATTCTATAATCTCTGGTTTGCCAGTTATTTCTTTTTCTCTTTAATTGTATCACAAGCAAGCAACAGCAATGGTAAAATGGATATGTTAATAATTACCAGTAGGTACTTAGTTACTAAGCCGAAGATTTTTAGGTTTCGAATCCATTCCATCCTTCAAACTTCAATCCTGTTATTATTAGGACTAGGATAGTTATGTAATAACTTTTTCTTTTGATTGAAACATAATGAAGACATTATTACAAAAACAACCTTTCTCAAAATTGCTATTTTCAGGAGAACAATAAAAATAAATAGAACAACACATGTCAGCTGTTTCCGTACAACTGGTGTTTATCCTTGTGGCTACTGCACCTGACATGGGTCATTTTTGGAGTCTATAAACATTTGAAATAGTAGCAAATGTGTCCTTAACTGAATTTCATTAAAAATGACTAGGGCTGTTTTTGTAATAATGTCCTCATATGCACTAAGCACTGTTTCCCCATTCAGAAAATGTAATTTTTATACTGCATGTTTTTGCATATTATTGGATGTTTTCATAATTACAGTAGAACCCTATTTTCCGTCACTCTATTAACTGATTGGTGGATTATCCGACTGTCTCTCTCTCGTTTTTTCTGCAGATTGTATATACACTAGAACCCCTATTTTCCGTCACTCTATTAACTGATTGGTGGATTATCCGACTGTCTTTCTCTCTCGTTTTTTCTGCAGATTGTATATACAGTAGAACCCCTATTTTCTGTCACCCTATTAACCAATTGGTGGATTATTCGAGTGTCTTTCTCTCTCGTTTTTTTCTGCAGATTGTATATACAGTAGAACCCTTATTTTCTGTCACCCTATTAACCAATTGGTGGATTATCCGAGTGTCTTTCTCTCTCGTTTTTTTCTGCAGATTGTATATACAGTAGAACCCCTATTTTCTGTCACCCTATTAACCAATTGGTGGATTATCCGACTGTCTTTCTCTCTCGTTTTTTCTGCAGATTGTATATACAGTAGAACCCTATTTTCTGTCACCCTATTAACCAATTGGTGGATTATCCGACTGTCTTTCTCTCGTTTTTTTCTGCAGATTGTATATACAGTAGAACCCCTATTTTCTGTCACCCTATTAACCAATTGGTGGATTATCCGAGTGTCTTTCTCTCTCGTTTTTTTCTGCAGATTGTATATACAGTAGAACCCCTATTTTCCGTCACCCTATTAACCGATTGGTGGACTATCCAGTGTCTTTCTCTCTCGTTTTTTTCTGCAGATTGTATATACAGTAGAAACCCTATTTTCCGTCAATCTATTAACTGATTGGTGGATTATCCGACTGTCTTTCTCTCTCGTGTCTTTCTGCAGATTGTATATACAGTAGAACACCTATTTTCCGTCACTCTATTAACTGATTGGTGGATTATCCAACTGTCTTTCTCTCTCGTTTTTTTCTGCAGATTGTATATACAGTAGAACCCCTATTTTCCGTCACTCTATTAACTGATTGGTGGATTATCCGACTGTCTTTCTCTCTCGTTTTTTCTGCAGATTGTATATACAGTAGAACCCTATTTTCTGTCACCCTATTAACCAATTGGTGGATTATCCGAGTGTCTTTCTCTCTCGTTTTTTCTGCAGATTGTATATACAGTAGAACCCTATTTTCTGTCACCCTACTAACCAATTGGTGGATTATCCAGTGTCTTTCTCTCTCATTTTTTCTGCAGATTGTATGTACAGTAGAACCCCTATTTTCTGTCACCCTATTAACCAATTGGTGGATTATCCGACTGTCTTTCTCTCTCGTTTTTTTCTGCAGATTGTATATACAGTAGAACCCCTATTTTCTGTCACCTATTAACCAATTGGTGGATTATCCGAGTGTCTTTCTTTCTCGTTTTTTTCTGCAGATTGTATATACAGTAGAACCCTATTTTCCGTCACCCTATTAACCGATTGGTGGACTATCCGAGTGTCTTTCTCTCTTTTTTCTGCAGATTGTAAATACAGTAGAACCCCTATTTTCCGTCAATCTATTAACTGATTGGTGGATTATCCGACTGTCTTTCTCTCTCGTGTCTTTCTGCAGATTGTATATACAGTAGAACACATATTTTCCGTCACTCTATTAACTGATTGGTGGATTATCCAACTGTCTTTCTCTCTCGTTTTTTTCTGCAGATTGTATATACAGTAGAACCCCTATTTTCCGTCACTCTATTAACTGATTGGTGGATTATCCGACTGTCTTTCTCTCTCGTTTTTTCTGCAGATTGTATATACAGTAGAACCCCTATTTTCCGTCACTCTATTAACTGATTGGTGGATTATCCGACTGTCTTTCTCTCTCGTTTTTTCTGCAGATTGTATATACAGTAGAACCCCTATTTTCCGTCACTCTATTAACTGATTGGTGGATTATCCGACTGTCTTTCTCTCTCGTTTTTCTGCAGATTGTATATACAGTAGAACCCCTATTTTCCGTCACTCTATTAACTGATTGGTGGATTATCCAACTGTCTTTCTCTCTCGTTTTTTTCTGCAGATTGTATATACAGTAGAACCCCTATTTTTCGTCACTCTATTAACTGATTGGTGGATTATCCGACTGTCTTTCTCTCTCGTTTTTTTCTGCAGATTGTATATACAGTAGAACACCTATTTTCCGTCACCCTATTAACTGATTGGTGGATTATCCGACTGTCTTTCTCTCTCGTTTTTTCTGCAGATTGTATATACAGTAGAACCCCTATTTTCCGTCACTCTATTAACTGATTGGTGGATTATCCGACTGTCTTTCTCTCTCTTTTTTTCTGCAGATTGTATATACAGTAGAACCCCTATTTTCCGTCACCCTATTAACCGATTGGTGGATTATCCGACTGTCTTTCTCTCTCGTTTTTTCTGCAGATTGTATATACAGTACAACCCCTATTTTCCGTTACTCTATTAACCGATTGGTGGATTATCTGACTGTCTCTCTCGTTTTTTTCTGCAGATTGTATATACAGTACAACCCCTATTTTCCGTTACTCTATTAACTGATTGGTGGATTATCCGACTGTCTCTCTCGTTTTTATCTGCAGATTGTATATACAGTAGAACCCCTATTTTCCGTCACTCTGTTAACTGATTGGTGGATTATCCGACTGTCTTTCTCTCTCGTTTTTTTTTCTTTTGCTGCAGAAAAAATGTGAAGTACTGTACGTTATATTAGTACGAATTTCTTCTACAGAGTGTTTTCCACAAACTTTTACTCTTATACAGTATGGTCTACTCTTCAAGGGGCCTAAATTCTATGCAAAATGCCTTCCACAGGTGTCAAAGAAAAGGAGTTGTGCTACGAAAAATAGTGCAAGTAATTGAGTGGTTTGAGAAAAGAGAAAATGTGGTTCATCTCGCATCAGAATACGAAATAGGAATTACAACTGTGCACGATTTAATTCAAAACATATAAAGTTAATAAGTATGTAAATATAGAACATGAGACCTGTACTATTCCTATCTTTCCACAGACAGTCGTCATAAGGAGTTTCCTTGGCTCTTAAAAACCCGTCATTGAAAACCAGACTTAAATTAGTGAACTTCTGATCCACTACCTGGCATGTTAAAAACACGACCACGGAGGAAATTACGAAACTGTATTATGCACTTAATTTATGAAAACCTTATATGGTACGGATTATCCGACTTTTTCGGTTAACCGTTCACTCCACATCCTTCATTACCATGAATAATAGAGGTTCTACTGTACATAATATTTAGAGGATATCATTACCATTATACATATTTTACGATTTTTTCAGAAAAATCGTTAAAAATATTTATTAAATTATTATTAATAATAATTACACATAATTGTTGGTACTATGTTTAATTTAGCTATATTATTATATAGGCAGCAAAAATGGCAAATTTGTAGTGTTAATTGCACACACTGATTTTCACAGAAGAATGTATAAGAAAATATTATTTTATTAATTATTTATTATTAATTTATTACAATTTGAGGGCATGGTTTATTCCTCCAGTGCAAGCAGTCCACAATAACCGACTTTTTTTTTTTTTTTTTTGTAAAACAGTTACATGTTATTAAAAATGCTATTTGAGATGTTATTAAATGTCATTTCAGTTATACATTTTTCCCCCCACTTACGTGTTTTTTTTTTTTCAGACTCCCCATAAAACGTATAATTGAAGTTTTACTATATTTACTTCATGTAGTTTAGTCAAATATATTTCATAATCTACTTTAAAACTCCACAAACTGATAGCAGTTCATCTTGTTTCCATTGTCAAAAGTTAAGACTAAGGACAGACTATACAGATGTACAATAAGACTCCTACATTTTCCCTATTTCCTTAGCATATGAGACAGCTTTGTGATAAAAACACTTGCAAGATAGATTTCCAATGCATGAAACTTGTTGACAAAAGTATATATAGTACTGGTTTTCGGCTGAATAGATGTTACACAGAAAAATCGAGAAAATAAAAGCTCAGAATTTGTGTAAGCACTAACTAAAAATTGGGAAACTGTCAGCTTCAAGTCTGCACAAGACCTACAAGCATAAAACGAAGTAGGAGACATGCAATCAAAAAGTTAACAGTGACTAAATTGTAAACAAGAGTATGTAACAGTATGAATTATATACATATTTTCTTACTGATTGTCTTACTTCATCACAATTGCACTCTTATTGACGTTGTAAGTACATGATTGGTACAGCTCATGTAATAGTTTTAAGTGTTCTGTTATTAAAATTACACGTGCTTATCAATATTATGTAACAGAAAAACCTACTGCAGTTTCAAATAAGTTTTTATGATCTGGCTAAATCCTCAGTGATTTTTGTGATAAAATATTTTATTTATGCCCATCCTTGTAAGCAAGGGAACTACAAACAGCTGAACCCATTATTAACAGTGCTGCCCTCAGATGATCTCAGAAGACTGATATGTACTATTCCTTTGTACATAGTCAATGGTCTGCTGTATAAACTTAATAAATTTCTGCCTCGCTCATTAACTCACCTTCTAGCTAGCTACTTAGAAAAGAGGTCTTTTCAAGTCCTCATAGATGGCCAACTATATTCCACTTATATAGCAGAAGCTGGAGTTCCACAAGGCTCTGTACTTGGTCATATTGACACTGTTCTACACTTCAGACATTCGACTACTCTCAAAACTAAAAATTTCTGTATACAAATAACAAGTTATACATAGTGTTAAATTCAGTCCTCAATATGCTGTCTCTGCAGTTCAAAACCATGTACTTCTATTAGAACAATGGCTTAAAGAATGGCGTATTTCTTTAAATCCAGAAAAATGTCAGTCAATAATATTTTCTCCAAGTGTTTAAAAAGACCTCGTGACAAAATAAAAATATGCAATCAAGAAATTCAATACAGTGACCATGTAAAATATCTTGGTATTACTCTTGATAAGTTGTTATGGCACAAGCACATAAAATCTGTAACAACTAAGAGCTCTCTTAGACTATCTCATCTTTACCCCCTGTTCAAATCGCCTGTTCTCAGTCTAAGAAGAAAAGTTATGCTCTACAAAATGCTGATTTTACAAATCCTAACTTACATTGCCCCAGCTTGGTGTTATATTCCAAAAACAGTCTTTCAACCTCTTCAAATTGTTCAAAATAAAGTGACGAAATATAAATAATTCAGACTGGTACACAACAAATGCACAAATACACTTTGATTTGGACATGACATTTCTGAAAGACTCATTACGTGAACAAGTTAAGACGTTTTATAACAGTGCAAATTCAAGTGAGAATCCATTCATCAAGTGTCTTGGCCAATACAATGCAAATTTCTACAAGAAACACAGAACACCAAAATCTTTTTCCACAACCTCTGACATCCTAAAATCTACACTAATATCTCTGTGCCCAATTGTTTTGACAGCTGGACATGAACAATATTTTGCATTATTATTTGAATTTACACTAAAATACGAAAAGGCAGAAAACATATTTGTTTTGGAACTTTATCAATAAATTGCTGGGGAAAAAAAAAAAAAAAAAAGTAGTCGATAGTATGTCGTTCTTCATACCATTTGTAAGGTTTATTATGCATAATGCTATAACAGCTGTATTTCTACATCCACTAAAAACTGAATACATGTTCATATGAACTTTTTTACTCAGAATAGTCCATACTACCAACTCCTAAAATATTTACTATTTCTCTTGAATCATCCTACAAATCACATCCTTTACTGCTAATTTTTCATAAGACAAAACATGTAAAAAGAGGAAAAAGTGAATAAATGAGTATCAAGAATATTTATTTATGATGAGTATCGTAATGTTTCATATTACAATACAAGATTGTAAAGTTGTCAAACGAGGCCACAGGCTGAATTTGATAACCAGTAGAGTATTGTAATATGAAGTTATGATAAGTAACATATATCATAAAACGTTTTATTCACTTTGATAAAAAATTATTTTTATTAGTTTTGAACATGTCTTTTGTGGAGAGGCGAATGTATTATTATTATTATAATTATTTTTAGTACGTTATTTTACAATGCTTTATCAACATCTCTGGTTATTTAGCGTCTGAATGAGATGAAGGTGATAATGCTGGTGAAATGAATCTGGGGTCCAACACCGAAAGTTACCCAGCTCATATTGGGTTGAGGAAAACCCGAAACAAAAAACCTCAACTAGGTAACTTGTCCCGACCGGGAATCGAACCCAGGTTTCGCGGCCAGACGCTTCTAACCATAACAGGCATTTCCACAGGTGTGGACCTATTATTATTATTATTATTATTATTATTATTATTATTATTATTAGTTTCTTCCTGCGAGAGGCAACTCATTTATGTTTATTTTATTAGTTTTGAACACGATTGGTTTTTGTATATAACAGAAGAACAGCAGTATTAGGAGAAATAAACAAACATTGTTAAAATGAGTTCATACAAGGATTCAGATATTGAAAAAGCTGCAAATTCTGCAATTGAATGTTTAGTACCATCGAAATCTGATAACTATTTATAACTATGTGTGATTCACATTATGCAACCAGTTAGGTAACAGTATCATTACCTAACTAGTTGCGTAATGAATATGTTTACAACATTATATAATCAGAGTGGATAAACATCATTACAATACCAATTATTGTAGTATGTACATTTTATAAATTACAAGTTTGCAGACCAGGGACTATACATGAATATGTGCAATAGATGAGATACTACACACACAAAAAAATACTTTTCAACGTTAGTAATACAATAGTTCTACAATGTTAAAACTAATCAAATAAATAACACTCTGCATTAAACCAAGTTTAATGAAGCACCACACAACACTGAAAAAAGAAAACCAGTCTAACCTGCAGTAAATCATCAAGCTCATCCCAATCAATTTGTTTAATATCCAACTTGTGAGGTAGAGTCAGAGATTTGAGCTTATTTTCAGTCGTTGATGCACATGAACTTTCTGAAATGTGGGTTTCATCACTACTACAGACTCCATCACATTCCTTGCCACTTTCACTATCACTATCGGTCACATTTAAACTATTTAAATTCGAAACCTGATAAAAACAACAATGAGGGTAAATCACACTATTGCACAAATTTATGAATATGTAAACATGCAGTGTCATTATGCTGCTCATCCACGAGGCATCACTCCATTGATTTGTCTTAAACGCGACGTCTCTTGCTTGAAGCTTTTATGTAGCAGCTAATGTTATTAAATGAGTATTCATTAACGAGGCTGCAGTCATGCTTTTGTCTCTACATACAAGCTACATGCAGCCAGGCATACTGCAGCTAGGTGGCAAGCTTATACATGGCCAACTAGGTTTTAATTTCCTTAGACCATGGTGGTATGTGTGTTTCATTTGTTTTTCTGGAGTAATCAAAAAGACAAAATGTCAGAATCTTTGTTTTCTGTCCAAGTTGAAGGAAAGATATCCCTGTCTTTATAATCATATGATACCAGATTATGCTAGGAGAGATGTTACATAGAGAGCTGGATTCGAGAATGAAATTCCTTCTTCAGGAGTAACACTTTACCACATAATTTGTATTCTGCCTTTGTACGATTTGCACGAATTCCTGGCAGGTATCTTTTCTCATTCTATATAATGACTTAAATGCAGGGAACATCAATACACTCTGCGAGGTCGGACAATAAAGTAATGAGACTGGTTAAAAAAAAAAACTTTTATTTATGCTTTTAATCACCTACCGAAATGTAGTAATTATACACCTGGTAGCATCCCTTTAATGGACTCATTAAACTTAGGTCTTCCACCATTCAGAAAACACCATTGCTGCAATACGAAAGCAGCAAGTATCGATTATTCTCGGATATCTTTCGAAAGACATTGCGAAACATCACGGAGGCTGGAAATCCAATACTGATTCACAGAAATTATGTTCTGTTACTGTAATAATTAGCGTTAATTGTAAATAATATTCAAATAAATTCAATTTGTCATCTCGTTTTTCAATGTCTAAATCAATTTCAAGGTTATATCAAGATTAATGTTCATTTTACTCCTCAAGATTATATCAATGTCAATGATATTTGGGAGGAAAAATCAGTTCTTTTCTGGCACATCTCACAATTTACAAGACTCACAATTTACAAGATATTGCACAAGGTGTTTCCCCAGTCACATAAGAATAACATGAATATTATGAATAATTTCAAGTTAGAAATATGGTCGAGCATAAAAAGTCGTACTGAAACTTGCAAATAATGGTAATTAAGACACCATATAAATTATAAACGAGCACAAATGTTTCTAAACATAGGTCTTAATTATTACCAGTATAGGCTATTTGATATTTATATTAATCAACTACCTACAATGTATCACATTCAAAGTAGTTATAGACTTTACAACTTATTCCAAATATGCTGCCACTGCTATAGCAGCTGTGAAACTCATCTTTTGAGACACTGTTTAATGTCTGGGTTACAGTCTTTGGATGTCTTCTGTTGTTTGAAAATGATGTCCTTTCACAACTGATTTCACTTTTGATAATAAGAAGTCATGATCCGTAGTATAATCATATATGGAATGAAAATTGGACTTTCACAAAAAAATCACAGAATGCAGTTGACAACTTCGAAAGAAAGGTGTTATGGGGAGAGGATTATATTTTTACAACATTTTTATATTTATATTAAAATATTAACATTTTGTATGTAACAGGATGACAACTCAACCAAATATAAATATTTGAGAAAAAAAAAAAATTTTTGGGGGCCCAAATTTGCAAAAAAAAAAAAATTACCCAATGCAGGATTGCACTAAAACTGATATATTAAATTTTTAAAGATAGATTCAAACAGTTTTGCAATGTATTTGCAAACTGTCTGTAACAGAATTTTGATATTAGTCCCTACGTTTGTAAAATAAACAATTAAAATTTAATAACAGTTTATTCCATTAAATTAATAAGATTTTCTGATTTCCTTTCTTGCAAACAAACGGACATATTTTTAAAATGAAATCAATTAACAAAAGTGTTACAGAGAAAAGTTTCCTAATAGTCTAAAGAATGTGTTGTAAATTTCATCTATCTGTATCATATATCTTTAATAGTTCAGAAATTATATCCATTCTTGTTTGGCAATAGAAAAAGTGAAGCTACTAGAAACCGATAAATGGAGGAAGTGTGATTTAAAAATCCATAGTGCAGGAAGTTTAAAAATGACGTCTCAACATTCGATAAGGGCACAAATACCCACCAAATGTTATGCAATGCATTCCACACATAAAAGAGTATTTCAGAAAAAAAATTTTTTTGAAAATTTAATTTGGGAAACAACAATAAGAGTCTTCTGTTGATTTAAAAAATAACGTCAGGAAGTTTAAAAATGACAACTCAACATTTGATAAGGGCACAAATACCCACAAAATGTTATCCTATGCATTCCACACATATCACAGAGTATGTTAAAGAATTTTTTTTTTTTTTTTTAAATTAACTCATTTTTCACAAAAATACAATTGACCTTCGAAAGAAAGGTGTTAAGGAGAATATCTGGACCAGTGGTAAGGGAAGGAAAATGGAGAATCTGATATAATCATGAATTATACACCTTATACAACGATATAGCTTTGTCAACTTTCATACGGTTCAGGAGACTGCAATGGGCAGGACATATAGTCAGGATGGAGAAGGGAAGGCTAACAAGGAGAACTTTAGAGGGGCAATATGGACGAAAAAGATCTGCTGGAAGACCACGGAATAAATGAGAAGATATGGTTCAAGAAGATACCACCAGTTTGCTGCGATTGCGGAACTGGAAGTTGGCAGCAAGGGACAGAGAAAAATGGAGAGGAAGAATTGGGGAGGCCATGGCTCGAAGAGCCACAGATAGAATAAGAAATCGCATGGAGCAAAGCTGGGTGAAGATGGAGGCTGCGGCAGTGCTGAAACACATCAGTAGCCACATTTCTCCGTTCATCTCGCTGTTGCCCAGTGAGACTTTTTGGAACCATTTTTGCATAAATTTTTCTCATGTCCAGGTTTTCAGTTAGAATGTGGCAAACAGTTTCCTGATTCATGTTCAATTCTCGTCTTATCATTTTAGCGTTAATCACCTATCAGTTCATACAACTTCACGTACCCTGGCAATGTTGTCATCTGTCGATGCAGTTGTTGGTTGCCCACTCCAGTATTCATCTTAACGTTGTTGTTGTTGTTTTCTAATGCCAGGCGTTTGTCAATAAAGTCATTTGATCTCTTGCACTCCAATATTTTTCAAAGATATTATCATGACCAGCCACTGAAGCACAGATTTTGAGGTGTTCTCAACAAACATTTTATGCCATTAGAAATCTTGTCTTCTTGACATCACTTCATTTCCAAAAGTCTGTTGAAGCTTTCCATACACTGTCATGGCATTTTCACAGAGTTTCACACAAAACAAAATGGCATACCGCTGCGTGATATTATGCAATTCCATTGCATTGACGAGGAGCAAACACACAACTCCACTAGTCAAGCATCTACTCCACACTTACAGCTTGGACGTTAGTGCCAGTTGGAGGATCAAGGTCAAACATATCTCTAGTAGGAGGCTGTAGGGTTGCTTCATCAGGTGGAAAAAAAATCAGTCTCATTACTTTATTGTCCGACTGCTAGACAACAAATGGACTTACCCAAAGCTAATCATTACAAGAAGAGGATAATGACAAATTGCCTCCTCAAGTAGCTGCTACAAACAGCCTACAATTAATAGTTCCTTCTATGTACAGATGAACCCAGACCTTTATTCATCTGAGATTCCAAATGTGATAATAAGTAGTCTACACAAGATTAGAACGTCTCCATTTCTCGACATCTAGTCACTAGATAAAAGTCAATTATTGTATGCTTTGTGGACAAAAACGTAGATGTAGTGATTTCGTAGCTGCAAAGAATAAGCATGATACTATGGTGACAAATCTATGAAGTGACGTCTCGTGGACAAACTGTCTTACCTAATATCTAACTCAACAAAAAACAAATATGTAAAAGCTGTGCAGGGAAGAAATTGCTTATGACAATCAACAATGGAAGAATGCAGAGAGAAAGAAGAAAACAAAAAATGTTACGTAGCAACGGAAGAATGCAGAGAGAAAGAAGAAAACAAAAAATGTTACATATCAGCAAGAGAAAGTGAAGAGGAAGAAATGATGAAGACGATGTTGACTATTTTGATTATAATATTAATGGTGATGATAATGTCGTGGTGGTGACAATGACAATGAAAAAATATGGCAATAAAATAAATTTTATTATAATTTGCTGAGAAACTGCTGCAACTAGCAAATGGGTTAATTTTTCTTTCAATACAAGCCATTCACATAAGCTTTATATATCCAAGGAGAGAATTCTGAAAAAAGTTTATAGTGTTTTCCTTTCGCTGATATAAAAATCTTTACTGCAGCAATGCTAAGTATCATCGGGATTTCTGAATTCAAACTATAAAGAATGTAAAATTCTTTTACGAATACATAATGTTTTTGTTAAAAATGAGAAAATGAAAGAACTTGCATTGCAAACTTACATACAGTATACAACTTGCGGGAGCTACTTTAGAGATGTATTTAAGATCTAAAAATAAATGCAATACTCAAAATAAAAACGTTGTCATTATTTTATATGATTGTGATTATTTTCATAATACACAAAATTAGTATAAGAAATAATTAGAAAACTAAATCCTCAAGCTTTTCACATAATCAATATAACAGAACAATTGGAGCAGAACTCTCTTCCTTTGTTTTTTTTAATTGTTTATTTTATGACGCTTCACCATTTGCTAAGGTTATATAGCATCTGAGTGAGATAAAGGTAAAAATGCCGGCGAGATGAATCCAGGGTCCAGCGCCAAAAGTTACCCAGCATTTACTCTTAATGGTTTGAGGGAAAACTCCAGAAAAAACCTCAACCTGGTAACTTGTCCCAACCAGGATTTGAACCCAGGCCTGCTCGTTTCACTGTCAGGCTTGCTAACTGTTACTCCACAGTGATGGACTCCTTCATGTTAAGGATAAATAAAGTTGAAAAAGTGCAAAACTGAAATGAGGGAACCAGAAGCAAAAGGGTACAAGTGACATTTCTAACAACATGAGTTAAGTGTATCCAGGGCAAGCTAAAACATTTAAAATTCTAGTGGCAAAGGGATACAACTTTTAACCACACCACACAGTAATTGAAATAAAAAATTCAGGGAATTTACGAAATCTTAAGTACTTCCAACCACATTTTCTCACAAATAACTTAAGTGCACTTATACCCCTTTGTTTCTGGCCCCCTCAAATGGTTCTTGGTAAATGAAAAATGAAACCTTGTTTTCCGAGGTTTTTGTAAGTATCAGTATTTCATGTTTCCCCTTCTTACTTCAATTACTACAGTACAGTGTCACTGCATACTTCTAATCATACTTCGAATAAAACTCTGATCAATTTGTTGCCACCCCTTTAGTAGGCTTCCTGTAACTACTATAGCATTTATGAATAGGGACCGGATTTTTATGTAATATCAAGGTGTGAAATATGTACATATTTATGTAAGAAAAATAAGCTGAATATGTACCAAAATATGTAAAATCATGAAGATATTTAATATCAATATCTGGCAGGTATTGGATAGGTAAGACTCTCCAGTTGTGATTTTATAGAGAACCTGACTTTTTTACCGCACACTTGACACATTACTATTTTTCCATCTGTAGTGAAAGCTTTGTCCATCGCAATCCATGATTTTATTTTTGTCATTACAGTTGAAGATACAGGGGCCATTTTAGTTAGTTAAAAGCAGTAGATAAACTCACTTGCACTTTATACTGTAAGTACTAAAACTAGAGAACTGAGTGAAATGAATGACATGACAACAGTACTGCAAGCACTGTTTTGCTTTACTGGATTAGGAGAAAATAAGAGAAGATGTGGGACACATGCATTTTAGCTGCTCCCTGTAAGAAACAAAGTACTCGTACCTACTAAAATCTCAAACTATAGGCATTTACAAACTGTTGTTTGAAAAGTGACATTTCTGTCTCATTCAGAAGGGTAGGATTATTCCAGCCAAGAACCATACTTTCTAATTGCTCAGAAAATCCCATTTTCGTATAGGTCTACTAAATTTAAAGTAAAGAGGTCCAGCACCAGTTTGTTCCTTTACTCCAGCTTCTTTTCAAAAGTCAGCTACTTTATTGCGGCTCATGCCAGACTTGACACGAGTTTTCCCTGGAAGATTTAGGAAGAGGGTGGGTAAGGTTGCAAATTGCATGGGAACGACTTGTTAATATGTGTGCAGAACAATTCTAGTTTGAGACAAACCATGTTGTCCTCTTCCCATTCCACCGCATGAAGGCAACGCTACTTTCTGAGTGATTTTTACAATATAAGGTAGTTGTATGAGAAAGGTTGCCTTTTGTTCACTCATATTTAGTGGGCAGTATGGGGTGAGTGTCTCTATTACTTCCTGGAACTAAGGACGTTATGTTTCGTCCCGAAATATATCCTTTCTTGGGTAGGTAAAAAGGCTTTTTAAATTTGTGTATTTCAAATTGTAAACTTCCCCAGCAGAAGTTTTTTTTTTTCCTTTTAGGGAAGTAAGAATGAATAAAACCCCTAAATATGTAGATTTATGTAATACCAAGCCATAATATGTAATGTGGGGTAAATACTGTATGTAAAAATATGCAGTATAAAATTTTAACATATTAATGGTAATTACAAATTCGCAAAGATTTGTTATTTATATACGGTAAGGTTGAAAGGAATATATGTAATTACATAAAAATCCGGTCCTTATTTATGAAGGATGCGGGTACCCCTGAACTTGCCTCTTAAAATGGATGATCGCATTTGTTCTATTGAAATGAGGTTGGGGCTAAGTAGTGGCCACTCCAGAGTATTAATGTGACATGACTCAAAAAAATTCCACATAATTGCAGCAACGTGGATATAAGCATTATTGTGAATAAGAATGAATTCTTTGAAATGATGAGATGGTGGTGGTGGTGGTAGTGTGGTAGTGGTGTTGGTGGTAGGGCATGGGCAGTTGCGGCAGAGGCAAGGACAGTGGTGGGGCGGGATGGGGCAGTGGTGGCGGTGGTGGTGGTAGTGGTGGTGACTATGACGACAAATAGTAAATGTAATGAAAAATATTTACAAAAATTTTTAAATTTCAGAAAGAAATAGCTAAAGAAAAAGAAGAGAGGAAGAGATACTAAATGTTTTAAGATACTGAAGCAGACAAAACTGTTGCAAGATAAATAAGTCACTGTATACAGAGGAATATGCAATTTAATAGAATCAAAGTGTGATAAATGCTATATTCAAACAAACAGATTTGGTGTGTTCGACTGTTCCTTCTGCAATATACTGTCTGCTTGTAAGGGCAACACAACTTTGTCTTTCCTCCACCCTCACTTGATCCAGAGTGGACACGTGAAAATTAACCTTAAGAACTGAACCTGACCTGCAGAAGGATTAATTGAACACACCGTATATACACAACATATCCTATACGTTCATTATAAGTGAAATTAATGAAAGAATGCAAGAAATTAAAATGTGAAGATATCTATCTACAGCATAAAGTGAGTGGGACAATTTAAGAGAACTATTTTTAAAATAAAATAAAACCTTATAAAGCGAATCAAACTTGTATTTAAACAGCTAAAGAGCTTATTTAAACTTTACGATTTATTTTATCAACACAACTGAAGATACTTTTTAAAAATCACATCCATCAGGTAAGTTCCCGTTTCATTACACTGCTGTAGTTATTCACGGAAACTCACCACGACATGAACCTGTTAATTAGGGACCAATGTTGCCAACTTCACATCAAATTTTGTCTTTAAATCTCTTGGATATTATTCAGTCAAGAGAGTTGCAGTAGAGCACATTCCTTCTCTATCAGCATGACGACACACTCTAATGTTACAAAAATCTTAGAAGAGTTTTACATTGTCACTTGCAATTCCATCCCTATAAAATCCAGCTAGCCAAAGAGTTGAGCCAACATGACAAAGATATTCATTTAGTGTTGCTGTACTTTATTTTATATGACATAATATAATTCACACCTTATTAACAACTTCCTAGTAAGTGATGAAGCCACTGAATAATTTCAAGGAAAAATTGTTCCGGGGCCAGGTATCGATCCCGGGACCTTTGCTTAGCGCGCGAACGCTCTACCGACTGAGCTACCCCAGGAACTATACACGACACCGTCATAATGTTTCCTTTATATCCACACAACTCAAATGAGCTGACAAGATGCCAGAACTCAACTATGAGCGCACACAATACTGTGTGACTTAAATTGTGGCTTTCTGTTAATGTACCTCCAGTAACGAATGTATTATACAAATCACACAGTATTGTGTGCGCTCATAGTTGAATTCTGGCATCTTGTCAGCTCATTTGAGTTGTGTGGATACAAACGAAAAATTGTGACGATGTCTTGTATAGTTCCTGGGGTACCTCAGTCAGTAGAGCGTTCGCGTGCTAAGCGAAGGGTCCCAGGATCGATACTCGGCCCTGCAACAATTTTTCCTTGAAATTATTCAAACCTGCTTTACAGGGTGCTACTACCTGAAAGCCAGATTTGCATGATGAAGCCATTGTTTTAATGTTACACTTTTCAAATTCCCAGGCATAGGTAGCAGTAACAGTTAGGGCCTAATGCAAAATGATATTCGCTAATGGTGAAGAACTTCTTCAGTGCCACATAAAAAGAGTTATTACAGCATCAGCTGGAAAACCTCTGGTTACAATATGATGGGGCAACTGCCCTACAACTTATCACAGATGCAGACTTTACATAGATTTTTCCAAGGGTGCATTCTCACCTGATTTGTTCTTGCCCACCACAGTGCCAGATTTTTTTTACAGAAGTACTCGTAAGAAAAGACAATTTCTCATAAAATAATTAATACTCGAGAGTTGAACAATAAGATTAGATATTTAGACAGTCCAGAATTAACAGGTTCAGGTCATAGCGAGTTTCTGTGAACAACTGTGAACAACTGAGGGAGCTCACCTGAGAGATATATTTTTTAAAAGTATTTTTTTTATCTAATGGCAAGTATGGGTGACACACCAAAGCCGTGGTTCTTTTAGCTGCCCATAGGTGTTGTCCTCGGTACACCATGTGAGACGAACTACACTGCACCATATGATGATAATTATTAATTGAACAATAATGGAATACTGACAAAGGAAACGGGAATAATTCACGAAAATCTCCTACCAAGCACTGTTCTTTGTCCATTATAAATTCCAGTTGGACCCACCAGGACTAGAACACAGGTTACCAACATGGAAAGCCAATGATCTAATTGTTATGCTTACTGTGCGCCATTTAGAGTAATTTTAATCGTGTAAATAAAGTAAATCTTGAAGTTAAATAAGCTGCTAAGTCCGATTCACTGTGTTAGATTTTATTTCATTTTACAAATAATTCACTTAAAATGCATCACCTTCTGGAAGGAGGAGGATACGTATTATTCTTTAGTATTGAAATTCTACATTCAAAGAGGAAAACGAATATTTTTATTCCGTGAAGGATTACTGCCAAAATTAAACAAATGCACAGGTATAAGCACACAGGGAGGATTACAAATTAGCAACTCACAAGAGGAAACTGAAGAGTGTAACGGCTATTCCATATGAAATCGATCAGTAACAAACCTCGCATTTTTTTAATACTCTAATTTTTTCCCTATTTAAACAAGGTGCTGAGGAGAGTGCATTTTCAAAAATATACTATCGAAAGTCAAACGGGTTTCATTACTATTGAGCGACAAATTTAGCGTATTTTATAAAAACAAACCTCTTTCAGCGATCAGAACTCTGGAGCCATTTATTGCAGAACATTGAACGGAAGCTCATTTTGAAGTTGATATTTGGTAGGTTATGTTAAGAAGTAATCCTTATTTTTATTGTATACAGAGAGACAGATAATCTGATTTTACTTACTTTTAGCCTTTTTGCCCATTTGTAAAAATGTAAAAAATATTGAGAAAAACCTTGCATTATTAAGAGGGATTCGGCATTGTTTGTTTAGTGGTACGGCAATAAGTTTCGAGGGTATTAAATAAATTATTTTCACACGCCTAGACTTGAACGGTGCAGTACCGCACGAATTGGCTGAGAGATGAAGATAAGCGAGGGTTGGGCGTCATTTTACTCCTGTGTTTATGAAAACTTGTGATACAGCTACCCCAGCTATGCGCTACTAGACGAAACATCACGTGTTTATGTCTCCCAGCCTTGCTTCCCTCGGCTAGCTCCCGCCTCACAGTCAGCTGGTTAGTTCACGCGCGTACTATTTATTTTCTTTATTTGATATTTTCAATACTTTCTTATCAACGGTGTACCAGTAAAAAATATGTGTTTATTTGTACTTTCAATGTGGAATCTAACCATATATTTTTTAAATTTTTTTCATGGGCAAAGACGTCTTAATGAAGAAAAATCTAAATTTCTCCATTTCCATAAAAAGTAAAATAAACTTTAATTTCTCAGCATCAAAATAAACCATGATTTTGATCATTGGGTGAAAGGGTTTCGGAGCCACAACAGTTTAAAGTTGCTAATTTTATGAAAATACGATAAATTTAAATATTTTTAATTTAAACACTATGAAGCTCTGATGCCTCAAACTTTGCACAAAGCATTGTATCACAGTTGACAATGGACAGAAAAAGTTTAATTGTATTTAAAAATTGCAAGGTCAATTTTCTCTACATTTTGGTCGATTTGAGATGGAATAGCCCGTAAGCATTTTTCTATACAGTGTTTCAGATTTATTTCTATAAAATCAGTAGTGATAAGACCAAACATTAGCGTTATCATTAATTACATTGGCTTATTACGGGCAAATATGGTGAAAAGTTGTAAGATTGTTCAAACTAACTGATAAGAGTTACTTTCAAAGGAACTGGAAAACTTTATGGCCCAAGATTAATTTATTAGAAAGCTCAAAATCAATGTATTTTTAATCACTTACATTAATCAAAATATTGACAAACTATTTATACAATAGCTAAGTATTTTCAAACATTGGAATGTGAATTTTCAATGTGATGTTTGGAGAGACAATACAGAAATACACTTCTAAACAAAGGATTCTTGATGACATACATTTCTAAGTATGACTGAATAAAGTGCAATATTATTTATAGCCTAGGACAACCTTTAACAATTCTTTTCTTGCAACCTACTTCTCCAGAAACTGTCAAAGTATTCATAAAGAGATAAAACTGTCAAGTATTGCAGGAGATTATTAAGGTCACTCACATTTCTATTTTCTCAGAAGATAAATACTATTCCTCCCTCGCAAGGTTCCCACAAAAAGAAATAAGACAAAATTCTGTCATTTGAAGGTAAGAAAGCTTACCTCAAAATCTTAAAATAGTTGTTACTGAAAAAAAATTCACAAATGAGCTGGAGCAGAAAAGTTAAAGTTTGTCCCAGACTTATGGTATAAACTTCCAATAAATTTGTGTAAAAAATTATTTATATATAACATTTTAGATTACAATGTAATGCAAAAATATTATTTATATAGTTTGTATTAAAGTATAATATAATAAAAATATTTATAAACAATTTTTTACACGAATAAAAAAAACTATAATACATAACTAACACAACTACAATGTCTTTTATATAAAATATAAAGTAAATGGTAGCGAGAAAGGAAAGTTCTGCATTATAGACCTACATAATTTTACATTAGTCAGACTTACAAATAATTTGAACATTTTATTTTTCTTACTGTACCTATTTTCGACTTTTCAAAATGTATTTTATAATGCAATGTGAACTTCGCCTATAATTGAAAAAAAAAAAAAAAAAAAAACATAACAAATGGCAGGAAAGTGGAATAAAACAAGACGAAGGAAGGACACAATAAAGCTGAAGAGCACCAATCACCAAAATGCATCATTTAAATCCTGTACATCTAACTGTTATTCATGTGTATTGCATAATTATGTCCTCAAACAACAATAAATTTATGACAAACACAATTGTTACAGTCTTTTATCTTATTTACCTCTGTTTTCAAATCATACTGTTAACATTTATTGCAATTAAAACACATTATTGCAAAGTCTGGTATCAATATAAGCGGTAACATGTCTGATTCTTTCTATCAAAAGACTGAAGAGAAAACATTAAACAAGCAATGGAAATACGTGAAAAATTGAAATACATTATTCTGATATCAACATCGAATAGTTATTTTGCAATTTCATACGTTTCGTAATACTTAATCATTGCATTACCAATTATCTATTCAAGAAAAAATTTAATTCAGAAATCTCGAACATGTTTTCCAAAATTCCTATGGGTGGAAATGCAGAACCTAGGGAAACATACAAGTCAAAATTCCTTTATCTTTTCATATACTGGCTGAAACTGTCCAAAATAATTTACAAATGAAACTTTGGTGGAAACAGATGTATAATGCAAATTCCAACGAATGTGTTAATATGTGTGCGTGTATGAGAACCAGAGGGGGAGAGGGAGGAAAAGATGGAAGGGAAAAAGTGGTAGAAAAATGAAGGGAAAAGAGAGAGGGAGAGAAAGCATGTATATGCGGGCATGAGCATGAGTGAGAGAGATCATTATTTTTATCCTTGTTTAACTTTCCCTTTCTGGGTCTTACAAGCCAGTGCCCCTATGGGAGAGACAATTCTTTTGGATCACACACGAGACATGGACACTGGAGGGACACTTTCCTGGTGAGGGATAAGCTTGAGGCAGGGTCCACCTCCTAAAGACAACATGGACACACATACACACAACAGAGAGAATGTTTGGGATAAATGGAAAGTGAATTCCAACAGTCACCTTTGAAAGTTGGGAAAACCCTGACAAAACCTACTGTCTTCCTCCGACGAGTTAGTGCTGGACCTGAGGTATTCTTGCCATCGGGGGTTGCTGGTAGATTCTTTTGTTGCTATAGACAAGCCGAGCCGAGCGGAGTGGGAAGTATTAATCGTCCAAAAATATGCAGTCTTCAGTTTGTAGTAGTGTGTGAATATTTCATATACATATTGTTTACCTAGGCCTATATGGTTTTGTTATTAATATATTAAATATATTGTTGCAATGTTTGCTCAAACATCTCCCTGATGTTAGCTATGTTAATATTATAAGAATTACTCATATTAAATATTTCACCGTTACAAGTCATTTTTAAGGAAACATGCTGTGGAAAAGTTGTTGGTTTTATTCTATTGGAATTTTAGAATATGTGTGAGTGGTATCGTGAAAAACAGATTCCTATAATGTCATCCGAAAATCATTTGTTGGTGATATCTTAAAATACAAATGAAGTACCAGTAGTTTTACTTCTCAAGTGAGTTCAGCAGTACAGTATATTTAAATTGATTACTTTACAAATTTAATTCAATTCTACTAATCACTAAATTTTATAGTATGATTCTTCTTTTCATTTATATTATTGTAGTTTTATTATGATTTTCTTTTTATTTATTTTATTGTATTTGTATTTCTGGTGGTGTGATGGCCTTAACTTCACCAGAATAAATAAATAATAAATAAATAAAATTTTCTACAATACTTTCCTTCTCTGAACACGTAAGTATGAATGGTTGCATTTCTATCTCGTCAAAAATACGTTAGAAAACTAATAGGCATACTGCTCTCGTAAATTGGGCGGTTTTCAGTATGATTGTACTTCCTTCCAGACTGGCGCTGTCACTGTTCCCTCCCACTCCAGTACCGTGCTAGACTAGTCAGAACCGCATTCCTCTCAGCTCTAAACTCCTAAGAGGATGACAGTACTCTCAGATTGGCTGGTCTTTGGGTTTGAGCCCAGACCTTCCAAATGCGACTCTATGATGATGATACTACCTCAATCACCCAGCTCAGTGATTGCTATTAAAACTAATACAAATCTCAATGAATTTTAGTCCATTATCTAAATTTTCAAAAATACTGTTTCCAAAAACATGCAATTAGGAATCAGCATTACATATCTGTTTCCACTCATCCTAGAATTAATATTAAAAAAATTTTAAATACAATATCATGTGAGATCTGAAATAAATACAGTACATACAAGACAATGTAAACAAAAAAGGATACAGCCAAGCACAATACTTACTTCGAAGTCCACGCCATTAAATATGCCACTCCTACATGAATTACGTTTCCTTATTGTGACTACAGTGCGTTGGTCATCATCTTCTTTTAGATGAATCATTCCCAAAACACCCCAATGAATACGTAAAGCTCCTTCCAAAACTAAACGACCATTGACCTGTATTAACAAACAAAATAGCATGACTAAAAACTGAAAGTAACAAATCTATTTTAACTGACCATTTAAATTTCTTTTCTACGCTGTACAGTCATTTCATTTACAAAATATAAATCTATGTTAGCTCACACATTTTTAAATTTGGAAACAAATTTAGCAGCACTAGTATATTTTTATGTCTTATTCCTGGTAGTAAGGTACTAGAAATATGTCACGTAAGCCACTGGCATGTGTAGCAGAGATAGCAAGTTGGATTTGTGTTTTAAGGCTGTACCAGGACATAGATTCGAATACCACTTAGGATGATTTTCTAGTTCGAATATTTCCAAGAAAAATCCTCCAACTCATTTCACTGAAATACAATCTACCACAGATTTTACTACTGTACAGTTGGTACAGCACTGACAAATAATTGACTGACAAGGCACATAGCCATTAAAGATCTATTGTTATATTTCTGCCAGATACCACAAGGCAATTCTAAATAATTGGTACAAAACGAAATCATTCCTGTGAGAGCTGTAATGCCATTAGGAAAGTTCAGGATAACAGAGAGGGCTTGGAATTGAACGGGTTACATCAGCTGCTTGTCTATGCGGATGACGTGAATATGTTAGGAGAAAATCCACGAACGATTAGGGAAAACATGGGAATTTTACTTGAAGCAAGTAAAGAGATAGGTTTGGAAGTAAATCCCGAAAAGACAAAGTATATGATTATGTCTCGTGACGGGAATATTGTACGAAATGGAAATATAAAATTGGAAATTTATCTTTTGAAGAGGTGGAGAAGTTCAAATATCTTGGAGCAACAGTAACAAATATAAATGATACTCAGGAGGAAATTAAACACAGAATAAATATGGGAAATGCCTGTTATTATTCGGTTGAGAAGCTTTTATCATCTAGTCTGCTGTCAAAAAATCTAAAAGTTAGAATTTATAAAACAGTTATATTACCAGTTGTTCTTTATGGTTGTGAAACTTGGACTCTCACTTTGAGAGAGGAGCATAGGTTAAGGGTGTTTGAGAATAAGGTGCTTAGGACAATATTTGGGGCTAAGAGGGATGAAGTTATAGGAGAATGGAGAAAGTTACTGTACACAACGCAGAACTGCACGCATTGTATTCTTCACCTGACATAATTAGGAACATTAAATCCAGACGTTTGAGATGGGCAGGGCATGTAGCACATATGGGCGAATCCAGAAATGCATATAGAGTGTTAGTTGGGAGGCCGGAGGGAAAAAGACTTTTAGGGAGGCCGAGACGTAGATGGGAAGATAATATTAAAATGGATTTGAGGGAGGTGGGATATGATGATAGAGAATGGATTAATCTTGCTCAGGATAGGGACCAATGGCAGGCTTATGTGAGGGCAGCAATGAACCTCCGGGTTCCTTCAAAGCCAGTAAGCAAGTAAGTGAGAGATGTAATGAATTTATTTTACAAATACAAAATAATATAACATGAAAGGTTACATCTCCAAGTTTCCATGGACAGTCACAGATGTTCATGTGAGCGCCATTTGTAACATGGCAGGTGACTCTACTATACTTCATTACTTGCCACACCCGTGACAGCATAGCCTGATCAATTGAGACAATTGTGTTGCCTTAACTGCTGTAAGCCTTAAGTCTTGTGGATATGAGTGGTATGAACACCTTGTCCTTCACATACCCCAAAATAAAAAATCATAAGGTGTTAGGTCGGGTGACCTATGGAACCACAGAAGGTACCCAACTTCATTTTGCACCAAGACGGTGCAATTACCTCAACCAACATTTTCCAGAATGACGGATTGGCCATGCTGGGTTGGATGATGTGCCAATGATATTGTGGCCCCTCAGATCACCCAACCTAATAACTTGTGATTTTTGGGAGGAGGAGATGATGAAGATAAAGGTGTTTGTACCCCCATTTCCACAGGACTTACAGTAGTTAAGGGGACACGCTACTGAGATTTCTAATCTCCACAATTTTGATTGTAAGTTTTTGAAATTTTAAAATCGAATAGAGTTGATTAGTTACATGTGCACAATTATTTTCAAAATTTTATGTTGAAAAATGTACTCGGAAAAAAATAAAATATAAAAAAGTGTTTATAATTTTAGTAAACAAATATCTGGGTCTAATATAAAGATAATTTGTTTCTTAAACTTTTAAAATGATGCTAAGACTACCTACAATGGAATGGTGCATGGGTTTGTTCCTATACTAGGGGCAGAAGAAATCGGCGGGTCTGGCGAACCCCTACTTCTGTACTCCCGACTCCTACACCCCTCAGAAACTGCTTGGTGTATGGTCCTGTCCGAAATAACTCCATTGATACTTTTTCACTACAGGAAAACTTATAAAATAACGTGATTTGTAGTAAGTACAAATAGGGCCTACGTTCTTTACTCAGTATTATCATTATAATATTTTGCAAGCTTAAGCCATTTCACAAATGTAATAAAGTGTAATGTATACCTAATATAAATCAAATATTTAGCATTACGCAAATACTTTGTATTTATGTATTTTCAGAATGTTGTTTTGAAATAGTAAATACTAAATAATGTTTATGCAGTATACTTAACAACTTTATAAATCACGATAAAATTAAACATTAAAGTACAAAATATTAATGTATGTTTACTGATTGTGGAATATGTATATTATTATAACATGAACGAGTTTCGTAATGAAAGCACACTTACGAATGGCTTAGCTTAATAAAATAAATAACACAATAAGTATGACACAAAAAATCGTTTTATAAATTGGGCACTAGCACTATTCTGATTCTAAGCGGTTAGTTTCATTCAGTCTTGTTTAACATCTATTATGAAGTCAATCAACAATTCAATACAAGAAGTGTTGAAATACCATATATTCAATGAAAAAGTCGATAAAATAGTCATAGTCACAGTTATATCCACTCAATTTAATGTATTATTGACAAGTTATTAAATAATATTTCATTTTATGATCCTAATAATATTTTATTCCCAAACTTAATGTATTGTACATTATAACTAACACTAGAGCTCCTAAAAATTTAGCATCAAGAACAAGTAGTAGACTCAATATAATACTCCACAGAGATATAATTAGCATATCAATTAAAAAATTTACCTTATTCATTTGAACAATTTCTAAAAGAATTAAATTAACTTAATAATGGTCTTCAACGATCTAAATAATGAAACAATTTTCCATTGTTAATGTCTTAAATAAACAACTTAATATAGCATAATATAAAATGTTACAATATCTAATAATAATATTATTATTATTCTAAATGTAAAATTCCATATTATCTATATCTGTCCGTGTATTCTTTAAATAAATATATGTAAAATTAGGCTACCATAGGAATTGTTTTACTGCTATTCGTCTCCCTTTGCATAAATTCTCTGGACCGATCGTAAACAGGCCACTGGCCTTTAAAAGTGACTGTATTGATGATACGACATTTTTAATGTCCTCACAGTTCTTTCAAGAAACAGTGAAGCTGATAAACACCACCTTTAGTAAGGCTTCTGATATCAGGGCTCGATTGAAACATGATAGCGATTACAGTACTCGGATGATTAGTAGCTGTTTAAAAATACTGTTTATTATGAGATATATTGTATTTACGAACAAACTGTAGCACAGTATCACAGACAAGCACTTGTCAATAACTAACATTCGAACGGAGCGACAGAAAGGTCTCTTTGTTCAGGTCATAAACCGCTAGAGAAAGTGTTGTACAGACCTAAAACCCACCAATTGATTCTGCCTGTACTATAGTCAATACAGTTCATCAGTAAAAAAAAATTAACTTTTAACATTGACCAAAATTGACGAAAACTCAGTAGCGTGTCCCCTTAAGGAAAAGGATAGGCAACCAGATTAATTCAATTGATCAGGTTATGCTTACACAGGTGTGGAAAGAAATGAAATATTGTGTAGACATTTTCTGTGTCACAAATGGCTCCCACATCTAACATCTATTAATGTCCATAGAAACTTGAACAGAAAATCTTTCATGTTACATTTGCAATTGTGAAATAAATTCATTACATCAGTCACAGAAATGATTTAGTTTTGTACCAATCATTTAGAATTGTCATGTATTCTAGTAAAATCCTTGTATGTTGTTATTAATTGTGTGTCTAACAATTGGTCTGATAATGTTCAACAGGCCACAGATGTTTTATTCACACTGAGGCTCTGTTTGTCTGATGTGGCACTGATTCCCCCTCCTTTTTTTTCTCTTCTGAGGAGAGCCCAAAGACTTGCACAGCAACCTGAGGCTTATTGTGCTTACCTGCTTAGTAAAGTGGCCAACTTCTGATCACAAAAGTATGGGAGATTTGGTCACGACTAATTATAACGTAATTGTTTGAGGTGTAAAGCCAGGATTCATTGATGGAATGATTTATATTAAATATAAAATGATCTATTTAATTTTATTATAATACAAGTATGAATTAGATCACAATATTGAGTAAAATAATGTTTAAAAATATGCATGTTTCTTAGTTTTAATTTATTTGTACCTGTCAACAACATTTAACTTATTATCTTGCTATGCCAGCTAAAAAAAAAAAAAAAAAAAAAAAAGGAATTCTTTACAATCATACGTGCTTACAGTTACACCAAAGATCACAGGATCACCAGAACAGAATTATTGTACTGATTGGTACCTACCTACTAAACTATCAATATTAACGTCAGTTTATATCTAAATATATTTAGAGGTTGTTATTATTTCCCTGCTTTGCAGACATGACTCATTAGGGAACAGATTTCTAGGTGATAAAAAAAAAAAAGAGAGATTTAGGACTTAATAAAATCCATTTAGGACTTTTAGGAGTTTATATAAAATTAACAAGTATTACCGGTAATTTTAATTTTAGTAAATTATTCCATCTTAGATGGAATTTATGTACAAAGAACTGATGCTGACAATGAGTGCTACTGAACTAAGACTCAAATTCTATCAGTGAAAGAGACTGATTATTGATTGATCAGTTTCATGTCACATAACATGGGTGCACTGACGCAAAAACTAATTTGTATGTTCTCGCATACCACCCCTTTTATGCTAGGATGGACTTTTCCAAACGACCTTCGGTTTCAGGAAAATTTTCTTCCCTTCTCTTCTAAGACCAATATGGAACGAACTTGCCAAAGCAGTGATTATCTGTAAGAGATCTTTTTTATACATTTTAAATAGCATTTTTATAGTTTTTGTGCATTTTTCCATTTTTATTTTAAATATACACAAAATACCAAAAAGGTGTTTTTAGACATTTATAGGACTTGGTAGTTCATTTAGGCATTTTACGTACTACAGGATTTTAATAGGGTGATCCTGTGTACATGAAATGTAGAGATATCTTAATAACATATGTAACAATGCCTCACTACACCAGTATTTAAGTCAGAAACTTAGGAAAAAAAAAACTAGAATGAATTCAGAAAAGGAAAAATATTCCAAAAATTACAATACTTCCCTTTATTATAATTATCTCTTTAAAAAATTAGCAGGAAACCTTCAACACTCAATAACAAGAATATTCTCTTTAATCATGATCACTCTCTTAAAAAGGAATTAACAAGAAACTTCCAAGAATAAGTCACAAGAACATCTCCCTACACTATAATCTCTCTTAACATAGAATAACAGCAAACCTTCAGAAAAAAAAAAAAAAAACAAGCAACTGACCAAAGCCTTTCATTCAACAGCAATTTCCTTTTTACATATCTTTAAAAGAATCTACTGACCCACTCATATCCCATCTCACAACCACAATCTCAAATTCCCGGTGTATATTTATCACATCCCAATGCCAAAATTTAGGTTGGTTGATCCCTCCAACTGAGCTGATTCTGATTTCTTAATCATCCATCTCACGGCCAATCCCCAACTGACTTTCTCCTTCCAACTGCAATCACTACGCCGATCCCCCTCCCCTCGAACATTCAAGTAGGAGGTGGAAATGATCAACACATGAGCACCAAAATAGCTACAGTTAGATACACTGGAAACGATCTTACCAAATACATATAGAGGAAGGATAGCTAAGTTTTCATTTTGTCGGATAACAATATTAAAAAGGTAAGCATACCGTGACACATACTTCTAGGACATAGCAAAGAAAATAGGTATGGAACTAGAAATCTGTTCCCTACTCATAATATTACAACAATCTCTGGCAAACAAATTAGAAAACGAAGTAAAAAAAAAAAGGGTTGAAAAAGGCTGCAGTGGTTAGAAATCTACAAAAAAAGATCATCACTATGAATGATATAGATTTAGAAGACTACAAGTGTTGTGGAAATTGAAAGCTGAAGTAAGAAATACTAACATAGGAGAAAATGCGTGACTCACAAGAAGAAACACTATGACTTTCCGAATTACTTCTTGTGAAAACATATAGCCTATCATCCTTCCCTTTTTAAAATCTGTACTAATATCTAGAACTCAGGCTGACATTCTGGAACTCTTCCAGAATCAGTTTTGAACAAAATATTTCTTATGTCAGGGTTTGATATTGAATTCTGTTACTATAGAGGCAACAGTTATGAAAGTTTAGAAATTATAGCATTACGGAAAATAACTAAAGCATATCAATAATAAAATTCTCTCAACAGTTTACATGTTTCAGAGACAATAACAATACTAGACTCGATATCATTTCAAGCAGCAAATTTCAATCACTCTAAATGCTTTAAAACAGCGTTTCTCAAACTTTTTTGAAGTGGGGACCACTTTTTTAAGTCAGAACAGTTCTGCGGACCACCTTACTCTTGTTCCCTTCGAAAGGAAATTTATCATTTTTGTAGCATATTTTAATACCAGTATACTTATATTTTAAAATAGAATTAATTAATTATAATACTTTTCCAATCATATTTTTTGTAGCCAATCACAAGTAACTTATAACAAATTCTGTGCTTTGTTGATTCATCGCTTGCCTCTTAGCAGTTAGTTGTTTGAAATCCTTCTTACACTAGTAGTTGTCTCTGTTAAATAGTGCCCATTATAAATAATGGAAAACTGGCTTCGATCCAGATCTTTGAAAAGAAAGAAACATGAAGATACGCTTCATTTAGGCAGTGTTAATATCTGAAGCTGTGTGTGAAGAAATATATTAATTATGTCATTAAAGAAATATCTAATCCTAGTGGTAGCTACTAAAGAAAAAATTCTTTCGTAAATATGACAAGAGTTATTTTGGAACTTGGATTTACTTGGTGTGGCAATGAGAGTGAACCAAAACCTCGGTGAGTTGTTTGTTACGAAGTGCTTTAAACGGGTGTATGAAACCCGCAAAATTGAAACGGCACTTAGAGATGAAACAAGCAAGTGTAAAAAGTAAACCTGTCAGATTTTAAAATAGGCGCAGTCTAAAATTTCTTATATCGCCATCTGAAAAAATTAATGCAGAAATATGCCCGATTTTCAATAAGTAAAGATGCAATTTGGTACGTTCCATTATTGGTGTATGACTTAAGCTACAGTACGTGCACATTTCAGTGTGCACATTCGGTGTCGGCAAAACTATTAATAAAGTCATCAATACATGAAAAGGTTCGGTACTTTGGTCATCTGTTATGAATTCCGGTGGTCCCTGGCTGGGTTAAAGGCCCCAGATATGCAGGAGAAGATGGCGAGAAACGCCACATTCACAGTGCTTTAAATCCCTCTTTTGTTGCTGAAAGTAGAGTGGGAAGTGAGTAGACGGATAAGGTAAGAAATTTCATAAAATATCAGTACTCGAAGAAAAAGTGAAAGGCGATTGCCATGTGTCATTTTCAAACGCTGAGATTTTTAGCTATAATGTGATACGCAATTCATTTGAATTTTATTTTTTTCTTATGTCTTTTTTGAAGGACCACAAGGGCAGAGCTCGAGGACCACAGGTGGTCCGCGGACCATAGTTTGAGAAACGCTGCTTTAAAAGATTCAGTTTATAAGTGAGAATAATCCATCCATTACCAGTATAAAGAATCTAAGGTCAGAGTGGTAAGCAAGCAGTATAAAAAAGCAAGCAATAAACATATGAGGAAATGAATTACTATTAATCTATAAAACTTATTGCTATAGGAAACAGCATACCTCTCTACTCCTGATCTCTCCACTCTTACCATCATAAAACTGATTGAAAACTTTCAGTTTTGATTCCAAGTGAGACCTACAACAAAACATTACTTTAGAAAGAGCTAATACTCTAAAGAAATAGCACATGTGAAGCAAGGAAAAGAAATAACACATGTGAAGCAAAGAAAATAAAATACAGGTCTTACTACAATATGTAATATGTATCCAAATCACTTACTTTTTATATCAAACATGAAATATTACATTACTTACATAAAAGAAACAGTTCTACCATGGTAAATAAATTTACAGATTAAACTACCGGTACTATAAGGAACTCAGCTGTATGGATTATTTTCATTACAAAGTTTTTCACTTTTCAGACAACTACTCCAAGAAAAATAGCCTATGTAAAACCTAGTCCTAACTAAATAATACAATATTAGATGAAAATAAGTATCATAAATCCTTCAATAACTGTCTATTTTTAACCTAATGAGTAGTACAAGAAATTACATTAGGTTATACACATAAAACATATGACTAGCGCTTTCACCAATAGGATGGCATCTTCAGGTGTAGTTAGCATATTTGATGCTTTTACATAAAGACATAAAATATAATCTAAATTTAACAGAAGAAATACTGGAATCAGAAGTAAACACTGAAATAATGAAACAATTGTCTTTAGAGACAATTAATATTGTACCCTCCACAAAACTGGCTTCAATTATGCATTGACGGATCCTTGATCTCCAGAGAACAAGGTAGTGCAGGTGTTACGTGCTGTCTCTTCTCACTTTATAGATCTCTTGGGTTTGGAACAACAAGTTTTGATGGAGAAATCATTGCAATAAGTGAAAGTCTCAGGAATCTTCTATGCCACATCAATACATTTAAGAATGCAGTTATATTGTCAGACTCCAAAGCAGCTATTCTATCAACAGTCTCTAAACACACACCTTCATCTCAAACAGCAGAAATAACTAAAATGCTCTCTCAATTAATATCACTCAATAAAAGAATTGTATTCCAATGGATACCATCCCATTGTGGAATCCTGGGAAACGAGAATGTGGAAGCTTTAGCAAAGAAGGGCAGCACTGCTACTTACAGACCTATTACTAAATCTACGTATTACTCTGTGAAAAGATTTATTAAATCTACATACTTAAGACTTCAACAAACAAAATTTGATAACACAATCTCAAGGGAAAAAATGGAACTCTCTGCATCATAATCCACAGTTAATTCCCGATTAACCACGAAAATCGTCTGTAGCTGCATTTAGATTGGCAACAGGCCATGAATGTTTGGCCAAACACCTGCATAGAATTGGAATATATCAGTCCCCTAACTGCCCATTGTGCAACTCAAACCAAGAAATGGATTCGGAACACCTCAAAATCTGTGCTTCAGTGCCTGGCCATGATAATATCTTTGAAAAATATTGGAGCGCAAGAGGTCAAATGACTTTACTGTCAAATGTCTGGCATTGAGAAAACAAATGACACAGATGAAATGCAAATTAAAAGTGATAAAATATGTGAGAAAAGTTATATTTAACTGCACAAACAGAACTGAAATAATGACTTGAAAACAGGCGAGGTGGTTTAATTACTACAACCCCTCGCCTGTTTTCAAGTCATTATTTCACTTTGCCTTCTGTTTGTGCAGTTATTTTAATATTGTAACTTTTCTCACGTCATGTATTTTATCACTTTTTATTATGTTGCATTTCATCTATGTCTTTATGTAAAAAGCATCACTAGACCTGAAGATGCCATCCTATTGGCGAAAGCGCTAGTCATATGTTTTATGTGTATAACCCAATGTAATTTCTTGTACCAGCGAATAGGGATTATAAAGAATGGACACAGCGAATTTTCCTGTGTTTTGTTTCTCTGTGACCCAGCGTTTAGTTCCACTTTCAAGACCTAGAGTTTAGTGTAATCGAGCATACGCTAAGATAATAATTGAGTATAGAGTTGAGACACAGGATCCAAACATTGCCTACCTTATTGCATAATCCAGTAACGTTTTGATTCAAATTAATTCAAGTTAACAGCTTTTCCTTATTTCTCAATGACAAACTAGTAGTAACAATAATTTTTTATATTTCAGATATAATAAATTATATTACAAAATAATACATATTATAAAATTATGTAACAAATTCGTTTAATATTTGTGTATAATATAATATAGGTATATGGTTTTACTTCTCATAAGAGTTTTGTTTTTCCATTTTCACTGCTATCAAATCATTACATATTTTAATTGTTGTTGGGGGTCAACATCTCAACTCTCATTATAAAGGAACTCTAGAGTCTAGACATTACAGTTAGTGACGGATTTATTATTTTATGGATTCAATTTATTTTATTTGAGTACATAATGTACCTAGATGTATTAATTATGTGTTATATTTCTGCTGTGTCGACTGCTAGCTGGTGTGATATCAGCACCAACTCTAGGGAGAAAGCAGAATCTCACGCTCTAGCTGGCTTGAAGGTCATTGAAATCGGTCCGGTTACATCAAAGGTACTAAGTGTCCATTCTTTATAATCCCTATTCGCTGTTTGTACTACTCATTAGGTTAAAAATAGACAGTTATTGAAGGATTTATGATACTTATTTTCATTTACATGTTAACTTGTCGGACCAACATGCCTTTTAAATACAGTATTAGACAAATATTCTTTTAATGCATATCAAAATATAAATGTATTACATTATTTATGCAAGGAAGTTGTTCTAAAATGATAAACAGTTCTAAAGGAAAAATCTTTTCAGCCGACCTAGTACAATAAAGAGCTGTATGAACATTCTCTCAAATCTGTTTTTCCAGACAAAAGTTGCAATGATGAAAAAAAATCTATACAACTAACAACATTTGTACAAATTTAAGCATGCACTTCAACCACACATAACCTAGCAATCTACAATATTATTTTCACAATAACTTTACTGATACAAAATATAATATTAGACTGTTTACAATAATTACTTTCGATACTAACTTCAACTCTTCAAGGAAAATACGAAATGTAACCAAATGTCATTAAAAAATTTAGTCCTACTAAAAAACATATATGAATTCACATTCTGCAATTCAGTGTAATAATATAATGGAAATAAATTAAGTGGGAATATACAGTAATTTTATTGTTGACATAGAGACGAGGTAAATTAGAGGAACTGGCTTTAAATTGAAAAAGATGAGTTTTTGATTCTAAACAATAAGAAATTTCTACCATTATTTCCAGAATGGTTCCAGGACCCATTCAATCTACTCTCAAATAAGCAGCGCTTTTTTTCAGCCCGAACGCGTTCCAGTAAACTTTTTGCCATTATAAATTCCAACGAGATATATTTTATAAGCGAAATTGAAAATTAAACTTAGCCACCACTGCTGAGTCCAAGAGTTTATATTTTCTCATTATTAAGGCTGGTTCACAATAAACCGGGAACGAGAACCAGAATGAAAACGAGAAGCAGAAGAGGAGGTGAATATAAAAATTTTTTTATTCACAATAAACCGAGAACATAGACGACTATGCATATCGATATGTATGTTAATAACAATATGTAAAGTCGATATTACGCATTCTCATGTTATTTGTGTATAATTGACCAATGGCGTTCTCTAGAATTTCTTGTTCCAAGTAATGTTTTGAATTCTTTATGTAAATTTATTAATAATTTATTTCATCATGAATACAAGGCAGCAAACAAACACAGGTTAACCAACTTCGAAATTTCAACTGAAACATTTCATTAGGTACGGTACTATAAATATGCCCATGCATCTTTATTATCACAACCTATTTTAAGTCTACCATAATGTAAAATAATTAGAGAAGAAACATTTGTAATAGAACAAAAATGAACACAACAGTAGTTATTGAATTGAAGCATGAATATGTAGTGTGTAATACAACCAATACAGTAATAAAATATGATTCGCTTCCGATCGGTGTTGAAAGATGCAGCTATTGAAAGACACGTCATTATCTTTATACGAGGCGAGCCGCTTATCGTAAATGTGGGGATTTTCCTCAACACTCAATATTAGAATCTCATCAAATAAAACTTGCTCCATGATGCACAGCACAGAACAAAAACTTGCTCCATGATGCACAGCACAGAACAAAATAATGCATAGGTTATGTCACGGTCTTCTTGCTACAAAATATACGATGACAAAATAGCTTTTAGATGACAATAGAATGAATTTAGTGGGTTGTGATCGGAAACGTGAACACTAAAGTTGAAACTTGGCCAACTCTCCATTCCCGATCCCGGGCTCTGGCAAGCTTTTCTTTAATTGTGAATGCTCACATTTAAATGTACACATTTTAACAATTTTACCGTTTTCGTTCCCGGTTTATTGTGAACCAGCCTTTATCGTTGGTGCAAAAGTAACTCATGCAATGTAGTGCTTTCATCTTCAGTTATTGATCCTGAAACTATAGCTCGAAATCACAAAATTTCAGTTATGTTTAAAATCGATGATCTCCGTTTGGAACTTATTGTAATTTAAGGTATATAGGCTTAATATTTTTAAACCTACGTTTTTCTTGTATAATGTGACCGAGTGATAGAGTTCGGTAAACTTTTTTCCAGAAAAAAAGCAATGCAAATAAGAATCATAGATTCTTTCCCAGGAGGTAAAATAGCCAGAGAATACCATTGACCATTAACATATCAGTGTCAAAAGTTATGAAAGAATGAGAACACTACCTCTGTACCTCCCAAGTACTTTAATCAAGATGAGAATCCACCTTTCTTTTACAGTTCTTCATAAAAAGAAAATTAACACATACCGTGGCATATTTGGCCCTCCAGATCTATTTTCCACTTTTCCGAAACTTGTATGAGATTCAACTCTCGTTCCATGGCCAAATAACTGAGGCCCAAACAAGGCCCCATAACATGGAACATGACAGTAAGGAACTCCTTTATGCTGAAAATATGAATTAAGGCAATATTATTGAAGAAATAATTCAGTGTTATTTTCTTCAATATTTTCTCAGGCTACAAAGAAAGAAATTACAGCCTGAAATTAAAATGTAAACCCACACAGTATTGTTATAGTAACACCAAACTAACCTCAGAAAGGAATAATAATAATAATAATAATAATAATAATAATAATAATAATAATAATAATAATAATAATAATAATAATAATAATAATAATAATAATAATAATAATAATTCATCATAATTATACAAAATTAAGGATTGGGCACCTTTGCTCTTTCTGTCCTCCCTTCTTACGAGAATTTTGAATCAACAATGGACATTCACAACTAACAGGACTCCATGATCCTATGGTTAACATAGTGCAAGGCCATCGCTTATGATTAAGAGCGGATTCCTATGTAATTAAATATTCTTTTTGCGTATGATAAAACACAATTAACAAAGTTAAAAATTCCGAACATAAAATTCAAGTTTAAAACCAGAATTTTATTTCACATAAAAACATATATTTTCACAAAAAAATTATGTAAATACATATTTTCAGGAAATCTATTATAAACACATAAATCTTGGAGTTTTTTTACTTAAATAATTTTTGTACAAGACATTTTAAATATTTTAAAACTAAATCAATTATATCACTCAGAAGTACGTTATCATTTTTTAAGAATTCTTGGTTGCTTCATGTTTCTAAACGCTGTGTGGTGTTTCCGTGATCCATTTTTGTAATAGTATCGCCTCAAGTTCTGAGAACTGCTAGGCATCATATCAGTGTTATTATTAGAGAATAAATTAACATGGACAAGGAGGAGAGATCTTGCAACACATAATTTGGAATGTTTATTGTTGCTGAAGATGATTTCATTCCATGCTTTGTTTGTAAAACACAACAGATAAGAGCTCGGGTATGAACATTATTTAATTTAAACAAATCTCTCACCTCTCGCTCATGTCTATCAAGTAAGGCAATATATCTTCTTCTGATTCCCTGTTATCGGGCTTCGTCAATCAATATCCTTCAAGATATACTGAAAGATGGTTGTTTAAAAAACGATTTGGATTTACTACTAGCAAATCGAAGTTTTTTGTATGACATCATAAAAAGCTCGAAACATCCAAAAACCTGTTGTCTGAAACAGGGAGGTGCGTGCCTGCCGTGGAAATTAAACTAGACTCGCTACCAGGTTCAGAAGCACAATTACTAAGGGACAAATTCCAGAATGTGTTTGGGAAAAACAGTGGATATAAAAAAATGTGTAAAGTTGCTCAAGTATTGGAGGATGTGCATGTAGGTGAAATTGACGATGTTTGTGTTTGTGACATTTCTCTCTTTAAATATGCATGTCTGACATCCTGTGATGTGGAAAGATCATTTTCACAGTATAAGCCATTGTTCAGAGATAATTGGCATGCATTTGTGATGGAGAATTTGGAGATGACCTTTGTTGTTCACTGCAATTCTCGGCCAACTACTAGCACTCAAGTGTGGTTGGTGAGTACCTAGTAACATTTTCTTTTTCCAAGCTAAGTAAGGTATTTTTGTCACATTAAAAAAATATTTTATTTTTTTATTTTTAGCAAATATTTTCGTACATTTTAGCACATAAAAAATAAATATATTTAAATTTTTAGTACATAAAAATCCGCTCCCTACTTATGATACTATAGACAAAATTAAAACAAAACTCATTTCCTATAGGAGGAAACAAATTTTCACTTCCTTAATGGGGATTGCACACAGGTTCACTGAATTTGGTGCTGAAGTGATATGAATTGAAGCACATGAAACGCAAACTTACTAGGCACTTGGTCAGTAATTGAGACTCGGTCAGATATGGTTTCTTGTAAATAGTTCTCTTAATCTATCACAAAATATTTAAATATCCGGTAATTTCATCACTATAGAATTTTGTTATTGTAGATTAATTTGTAATTCAGTAAATACAAAAATATTCTTTGTTCTTAACTTCTATGATAAAATGTCTAGCTTTCATTAATCAGGTATTCTTGTGGTACTTTAATTTTTATTGTAATTGTAATTGTAAATTTAATATTAATTGTAATTTTATTGTTCATGTTATAGTTGTAATCCCCTTTTAGAGGGGCAGAGAAGGCCTGACGGCCTTATCTCTACCAGGTTAAATAAATAAATACTAATACTAATAATGAAAAGGACGTTAATAAAATATTTGCGAGCACTTAGTGGAAAATACTATAACATAAATTTCTGCATTCTTACCTCAGCATGCTGACCAGGATTCAAACGTTTTCCACATTCCTCACATCTTAGACATTCTGGGTGCCAGTCATAACCCAGTGATTGCTTCCGTTCAGCTGTAACAGTATTGAAGACAAACTGAAATGACAAGTGTTTAAAAAGCAGCCAATTTTTTTTTAATTTTTCAGTAAAGTTGCTTACTGTGTCTTTTGATTTAGTGAAAAACAAATTAAGATCACCTAATTATCGTAAACTCCTAAAAAAAATTCATGGAAAAATTTGCTACATGCTAATAAAATATTTTTTTATTTACTTCGTCTTTTAACTCTAACACATAGCACAACGGCCATTAAGCAAATTCTAAGCCTTAAAAAACTGTTGTCTAAGTCTGCTAGCCATTCCTCTACAGTACATGGATGCTTCATTCAATGAATACTTTTTTCTTTCTATATTTCTTTTTAAACTTTGGATAGAGCTGATAGACTAAGGGAGCTGAATCTATCAAGTATGGGAGATGGTCAATCAATTCAAAGCAACTTCATCAAATGTTCTTGTTTTATGGATCGCAATGCTGAATCCATGTTTCATCCATAGTTACAATATGAACCAAAAAGGTACAACAAGAATAATTTTCAAAATGGTGGCAAAGCAACTTTGCCACTCTGAATAATTTCTGATCAGAGTTATGGCTATATTTAGCAGATAACTTTCTCATCCCCAAATCATGATGTAATACAATGGAAAAGACACATTCATAAGAAATTCTGAAAGTCTAATATATGTGAGTGAAAATATTGATCATCCAAACTCATCGATATTTTCTGGAGTGATCACAGAAACATATCTTGCAACATGACGCATATTTTCGATTTCCATTCTTCGTCCATAAATTCAGTAACTCAATTTTTTATGGTGGTGTACAAAGAACAATGATTCCTCAATATAGACACCATATACAAATTTCCTTGCCAAACAACACTTTCCAAAATAAATACTTTATAACTGATCAACACTCAGCTTTATAAAAATGGAATTCACAATACAAAAACAGTCGGACTTTTTATCAGCAAATATGACATTACTATTTATCAAAGAACATCCTCTTTTACAAGGTAATTGCTAATGTCATACAAATATGGTACCTCTTTCATGTATAGGTATCACATCCATTTACTATTAAACCCAATTATAGCTACAGCCAAAATTTTGTTTATGATGGCAGAGTACAGAAATTCTGCAAACAAATCTAAAAATCAATCAACAAAGTGAAATTTATTAGAGCAAAATTTCCTTAAGATAATCCCCAGCACAGATGGGAAAGTATAATCCTATAAGAAATAAATTATAATATACATTGAAGACGTACATTCCTTCAGCAATGATAACACAATAAGAAGACCGCCTGCTGGCATACCTTTAGTGTAAATCCACGACATAAAGAGCATTTATCAGAAAACGGATTTCGCTCAAGTAAATGCCTTTTACTGTTATAGATCAAATGTGACTATAGTAGCACCACAGTCTAGTATATATAGTCGCGAAGTTCAATACCAGTACATATGCAAACATTGAAGACGTACATTGCTCACCATTGATAACACAATAAGAAGACTCATTACAGGCAACCGTGGTGTAAATCCACGACATAAAGAGCATTTATCAGAAAACTGATTTCGCTCAAGTAAATGTCAGTCTTTTACTGTTATAGATCAAATGTGACTATAGTAGCACCCCGATTATCTGTCACCCTATTAATCGATCGGGGGATTATCCTACTGTCTTCCTCATTTTTTTTTCTTTGCTGCAGAAAAAAATACGAAGAACTGTACATTATCTTAGTGCTGTAAGTATTTTTTTTTCTATAGAGGGTTATTACAAGCCTTTACGATTACAAAGTATGTAGTAGGAATGCTGCTGCTGTTGTTGGCAATATAAACAGTTACTTGTGGGAGGGAGTGTTTTTCCCAACTTCTAAAATAGTCACAACCTGCTCTTGGAAAAACGTTCCCAAGAAATTCAACACAACTCCAAACCCGTGCACCATTCATTATTGTCCTACTGTTTCAGTGGCTGTTCTATATTATATCTATGCAAAACAGGGGCGGCTTTTGGGGTAGTGCCAGTGTGCCATGGCACCACCAATGAAAGAAACAAGAAATAATATCCTAGAAAGCAGTTTCTACACATTTTATTCGTATTTCATTTGAACGAGCGTGCACACAGATCCGCACGCACTCTTGCAGCATTTTTCCGAACGTTGGAGCCACTTCGGTGTGGCACTGCCTACGTCCATATAACACTGTACAAAAGGCTACTGATTCTAGTTTATATGCGTTTCTTATGGCAGACTTTGAGCCGAATTCAATTTGACTCAGTAGTCAACATTCTGCCCATTAGAGCACAGTAATGCAGAAATTTCGCTAGATGGCAGGGTTGTTGGAGACGTTAGGAAGGGAATCATCAACCGCAGACTTGCACGAAAACACGAGTTAAAGTTCCGCGCCAAAGGTTAATGTAATGTTGCCAATTCAAAACTAATGCATATAACTTGGATTTGAATGTATAAATTATTATCCATTTAACTATATTGAACGCAGAGATAGTCATGGTTCTTTTTAGAAAGATAATATTTTTTCATATTATGTAAAACTGTTTGTTAATGTTGTGTAATATTTATTTTATTTTGCGGCAACTAAATATCGCTACACTGTTGCTATAGTACTGATGCTTTTGTTAACGATACATGATATCTGTGCATGACATGAACATGTGTTATTCAGGCTTCTGCCTTGGATTCATCGGCCTGTTAAATAAAGTGCAAACATGTTCGTCTATTATCTATATCACTGTTTATCTCGTGTGTTTTTGCCGGTAATTTTACTAGTTATATAAGTTATTTGTATTTGACTAACAATACTGTGAACGTTTTGCATTATCTGTATCTGTAAATTTCGTTATTAGTTTCGGAAATGTTAGTGTAACTGTTACTAGATGCATTATTAACTGTACACCTGGTAAAATAGCTGGTTTAATTAATGTGTTTTATATAACATAATGTAAACGTGAGCTGTGATTATCAATTTCACTAGGGTGATTTGCGTACAACCTTTTTTAATTTCTAGCACCACCACCAGAATGCCTCACTGGCCGCCACTGATGCAAAATATCTTCCACGGCTGTCAGAAGAAAACATGTTGTAATAAGTATCGAAAAAATATGCAAATAATTGAGCGGCTTAGGAAAAGAGAAACTGTCTCATGTTGCATCATAATACGAGATTGGCATTACAACTGTGTGCAATTAAAAAAAAAAACAAGGATAAACTGCTATTCGTATTGTTATATTTGAAATGAATAAATAAGAGGCCCATTTTTTTTTTTTTTTTTTAGGAAATATTTAATAGTTTCCAAAGCAGATGCCAGAAATGTGTGGAAAATGGAGAAAGGCAGTTCCAGCATCTCTTTGTGTGATGCGAGTACGTAACTTTTAAAGTGTATAACAATTTATTAGGCAGTCACTCTAGCATAACAAGTAACCGCTGAATCATGAACTCATGTATTGCTTGACCGGCAGAAAGCGATAGCTATTGGCTGGCACAATCCATACCGCAGCTCTGGTCAGACAATAATTGGATGAAAGTCGCCATATTTTCTTCCTGGAATTACGATCCACTTCCACCAGATGGCTACCGACATCAGCAGCAGGGCCGGCAATACATGCAAACGAAATTATACTAAATATGAAGAATGTTACTGCAGGTGTATAGTATTATGTGAGGTTAGGTTAGGTTTGATTAGATATATGTAGTATTATTACTATGTTGGCAACACTGAAACCCACTGTTACATTAACGAAATATGGCCGTATTCATCATTTACGCACGACGATTTTCGTATATAAGTATTTAAGGCGGGTTGGGTGGGATTACAGCTCTCCCAGTGACGACATCAATTTCTATAATCAATACTATAAATCTAAGGCATTTTCAAGGTATTTTATCAAGTTCTCATAGTGGCTGGGACATAAGGAATATTCACCACCTAATCTAACCTACCTTGACCTAAACTAACCAACAAATATAACATTACGCTACCATTCAAAACTATGTAAAACTTTAAAAATCTAAAAACATGTAAAACCGAAGTCCGCCCGCAACAATTTACGCATATAGGCCTAAATGATGGAAATTTAATATAGGCCTATAATAATTAGGCTATACATGCTCAGAACTTCTAAAATCTATGGAGAGGTCTTCCCCAGAATTAGCTAATAAACGATACAATAGCATCATTTCACATTTTAAGGCAGTCATCTTTTTCATTTCGCTAAATGTTATTGTAAGACTATGCTGTCAATCCAATTAGGCCTATATGTAATTTTAATTAATCCTTTCACATTATTAACCTCGTTTTTATATGTCTACAAATTCACTGGAAATATAATTTATTGTAACCTCTAATTCAAAAATTAAAATATGATAAAGAGGCCTTCCGAAAGTTTTATTTTACTGAAGTTAGTCTACATACGTCAAAGATGCATAAAATCATTCCTTTTCGTCGCCACGCCCTTTCTAAATATTGGCTTTCTCAGAAATATTTTAGAACAAATTATATACGAAATTTCTACCAATTTAATCTCTAAATTTTTGGCCTAAGCTTAATTTTTTTATCTTCATGCCACTGTCGTAAAATAGCACTTTTCGCAACTAAGAAGCTTGTTTCAGAGTACAGGCACTGAAAATAATCGTTATTTTATATTTATGTTTAAAGAATAAGTTTATGGGTTTTTAGTAAGTCTTTGTTGCAGTATTTGTAAAGACAGGTTATGTTTTAATTTACTGTTTTTTTTTTATTAAATCTGAAATGTATCTCGCTCCTCTAATATTCTTAGTTTCATTTTCTCCGTAACAGGAGAAAAATCTATGCCCTACGTTGACAATATATGCTATACATAGATATATTTTTATTAACTTTATAAATATGTCACTTCAAAAAGACCATGATTCAAGTTGACACCCCAAACACTTCGTCTCTTCAATAGTGATACCTTACCAAAATAAACTGGTTTCCCACACTTATGGCACTTCCACATTGTCTTCAATAATATCAATATGTAACTGCATACGCGTCAACATCACCTAGAATATCCAGTTGTAAGACAGTAAAAAACGCAAACGGAATGTTTACACTGAAAACCATCTGCCATTTGCAGCTTCCTATCGTCGTCTTATCGTTCTGGCTCCTGGAGGATGGCTGAAGGCCGAAGAGGACCAAAGGCATGGAGGAATATATTTCATTTATTCCTCCATGCCACAGGTTTTCAAGCGGCAAATTCAAATCCTTTTCGTTGCTACGACGTTTTGTTATGAGGAACAAATGACAGCAATGTTTTATAGTTGTAGCCTACATTGCAGAAGATATTATTCTTTCTTAATTCATACGTGTTTTGTAGATTTCTACAGATAAAATATATGAATCAAGTGTTCTGATTTGCAGACATGAGTGAAAAACTTCCATCTCGTAAACCACGTCCAAGTGAACGTCAACACAATGTTTACAGCTATGATGATCATGACATTGAAAGCTTCGGGGATGACATGGAACCTCGTCGTAACAGAAAAGGTTATCCGGATCACAGACATCCTTCTGTTGATAGAGAAAGCATAAGATCTATGTCTGGTGATAGAAGTCATAGATCAAGAACAGGAAATCTGAAAACAACAGACACTCCTACAAATATTGATGATCCTCATCTGAAAACAACAGACACTCGTACAAATATGGATGATCCTCACCTAAGACAACCTAAAAAACGTAGCAAAGGTGTTATGCTCTATCTGAAAGGTACAGTATGAAGTATGTCAGTAAACAGTAACTATTAGTCAAAAAATACCAGACTACACAAATTTCTACAGACACGTTAATATAATCAATTCTTCATTCTACATTATAGAAGTTTAAATCGAGTTCTAGATCAACTGCAAAAGTTTAACCAGCGAATAGGGATTATAAAGAATGGACACTGAGCGAATTTTCCTGTGTTTTGTTTCTCTGTGCGCCAGCGGCTAGTTCCACTTTCAAGCGCTAGAGGTAGTGTAATCGAGCATACGCTAAGATAATAATGAATAGAATTAAGGCACAGGATCCAAACATCGCCTACCTTATTGCATAATCCAGTAACGCTTTGCTTCAAATAAATTCAGCTTTTCCTTATTTCTCAGTGACAAACTAGTTGTAATAATAATATTTTATATTTCAGATATAATACATTATATTATAAAATAATATAATACATTATAAAATTAAGTATCGAATTCGTTTAATATTGGTATAATAATATAATATAGGTATATGGTTTTACTTCTCGTAAGAGTTTTGTTTTTCCATTTTCAGCGCTATCAAATCATTACATATTTTAATTGTTTTTGGGGTCAACGTCTGAACTCTCATTATAAAGGAACTCTAGAGTCTAGACATTACAGTTAATGAAGGATTGATTATTTTATGGATCCAATTCATTTTATTTGAGTACATAATGTACCTAGATGTATTAATTATATGTGTTATATTTCCGCTGTGTCGACTGCTAGCTGGTATGATGTCAGCGCCAACTCTAGGGAGAAAGCAGAATCTGACGCTCTAGCTGGCTTGAAGGTCATTGAAATCGGTCCGGCTACATCAAAGGTACCGACGCGAAGTGTCCATTCTTTATAATCCCTATTCGCTGGTTTAACCATGTAGCTCAGGTTAGATCGGTACAAAGTAAAGGTAAGCGTTCACTGATCAGCACTGCAAGAGGCGTAAGAATCGAAATATTTATGTGGTGTACGTTCACTGATCACGATCAACATCAGCACCACTTATGAGGGAAATAGGCCAGGAGATAATGAGGTAGGGTGGTCAGTTACTTTCCCCCTCCATTACATACATCGCCGATTAGCTACATATTACACTAATCAGACTTCAGATGCATACAAATTGTTCTTCCTCTGACACATGTGTACTGCCTGGTAATGCATGTAAGTTACATATAGCCAGAACCTCAATCAGAAACAACCTCTTCTATATTCAACATTAAATCCCGAAACTAATTCAGATTCATCTTCAGCAAAATCAAAAGGAGAACGATTGACGTCTCCGATATTCTTTGGTGACTGGCTGACTTTTCGAAGGCCGGACTCGGATGGGTCCATTCATTTAGGTTTACTTTAGCCTTTTGAGTGCACTATATGTGTTGAAGTCTGACGGAAGTGGTGAATCCAAATCTGACAGGCAGATTACACCCTCAGTCTTGACAGAGTCAGATCCCATCTACAGACGAATATCTCATAAACGAGCCCCAAAGCCTTAAATCCTATATCAGCATCGGAGAGTGTTGGGGGAAGGAAAGAAGGAAACGGGAATACTCTGAAAAAATCCTCTACGGGAATACTCTGAAAAAATCCTCTACAAAGTCTTCTTTGTCCACCACAAATTTCATCATTAGGCCGGGGATCGAACTCTGTCCACCTGAAAAAAAGACTTCTGGAAGTACAAGTTGGAATGAAATTTCAGGAGGAAGCACTACGACCTTTCAAGATCTATTGCATTGATCCTCAAGCTAGACGCATTCCCAAACTCACACCGGTTTACTACGGTTCGATGCGCACTTAGGTTTCGAGCAGGCAACCTCACTCGTCTCCGTGCGTCGCCAGCCAGCCTTCGGGGAATACTATGAAATTATGGCGAAATCGATAAATGTTGACGGAATGATGAATATGCCTAATATAGGAAAATTTATTTATTTATTTATTTATTCAGTCATTTATTTATTTATTTATTTATTTACTTATTTGCTTAATCTGGTGGAATCAAAGGCCATCAGGCCTTTTTTACCACAGCTCCAGAATACAAATAAGCATATACAAAAGACAAATGCAGAGAGAAGAAGTAAATAAGAATAGAAATAAAATTACACATACAAATACAAAAAAAAAAATACAAATGCAAAAACGCGACAAGATAGGATCACAACGGGCACAAAAAGTACTAATGCAATATAATGACTGCCTAATATATTAGTGATTAAAGAAAATGACTAAATATCTAAAAATAAGTAACTGGTTGTACCTGGATTGTACAGATATCAAGAGGAACAAAACAGTAACAATTTCGAAACATATGCAATAAGTTAGAATAGCCTACTCAGTTTACTACATTGCACTCTATGCATTAAGAAAATGCTTAGTAAGTTTATTTTTTTTTTTTTTAATATTGTTAAATTCCGACAGTCTCTGATGTCACTGGGTAGGGTATTCCACAAGCGCGATAGCGAGATAGTGTATGATGATGAATGCGATGATGTCTCATGGGTTGATATGGGAGATCCCCGAGAAAAATCCCAACTGCGATGTTGTCAGGCATAAGTGTCACTATGGATTTTTCACCGGGACTCGAACCCGGATCGCCTGCGTGACAGGATGAAGATCTGACCACTTAGCCACTGCAGGGTACAAAGCTTTGCAAAAAGTTAACAGGTACGTACTAATAATACACTGTGATTACGAAAGAAATACATGACTTCAACATGTTCACTCATGGACTTTAAATTTAGACATTCTATTTGTAGACATTTGATCGGCAACAATGAAAGTTTTTATCTATATAGGCTATATCGATTACATTATCTCACATTTCCGGTAAGATATCGATTACATCACCTTTCATTTCCGGTAAGATGATATCGATTACATCACCTTTCATTTCCGGTAAGATAACTGCCACTGTTGTTGAAAAGGCATTTTACGTGCTTGTATTAACCAAACGAATTCTGTTACTATTGTGCAGCGCCATTTTAGAACATATTTCAAAAAATTATCGCAGACTAAGCAGCCCATCTACGATTGGCACAAGTAATTTGGAATAAGGGGATGTCTGTGTAAAGATAAAAGTATTCGAAGAACGCTTGTGCCAGATGAAAAAAATTAATGGTGTTCGTATTGCTTTCCAATCGACAAGAAGGGCAAGTCTGGAGCTACAAATTCCGAAATCAACCGTTTGAAAAATGTTATGGACACAGCTGAAAATGACTCCATACAAACTTTAACCTATTGGAAGCATAGAGTTAGTATAATACTTACTATATTATTGGACGCTCTAACTGACGCGTTTGGAAAGAATTCGATTATCGGTACTTCCTTGATATATAGGCCTACCATGTGACGCACAGTGTAAATAGGCCTACATATCGATTTTATTGGGTTATTTTACGACGCTGTATCAACATCTAGGTTATTTAGCGTCTGAATGAAATGAAGGTGATAATGCCGGTGAAATGAGTCCGGGGTCCAGCACCGAAAGTTACCCAGCATTTGCTTATATTGGGTTGAGGGAAAACCCCGGAAAAACCTCAACCAGGTAACTTGCCCCGACCGGGATTCGAACCCGGGCCACCTGGTTTTGCGGCCAGGCGCGCTGACCGTTACTCCACAGGTGTGGACCCTACATATCGAACATTTGTAAGCTTTGAAAGAAACTTCAAGAATGTAGGCCTATTTATAAAACCATGTAAGATGGTTTTCGATATCTTGAACAGTTCTGGCCCTATAACTTGTTAAAGTTGTCTATTTCTTTTGTAAACACCCTGTAGGCCTACTAGTATATTTGCTCTAGTACGAAAAGTCTGCAGTTGAAAGAAACAGCAAATAATTGTACACACATATACACCGACACATAAACAATGACTTGCACATTTATTTATTCTACGACAATGATTATAACCTGTACCGGTATGAGTTTATGCTTTAAAAAGTTATTTCTGTGATAGAAACATTTTTTTATAATGAAGATATGTTTTATTAGATACCATATTATGTTTTACGGAAGGAAGAACAATGAAATTCGTTTTCGAATAGTCATTTTGAAAATTTTGTTGTTGTTTAATGACGTGGAATAAATAGGCATAACCTTCATCTTCCGTTAAATATCCATTAACTTCAAGTACACTCTTCTTAGAAATTAACTTGTGTAATTAGAGCCAGATTGCATTTTAGATTAGAGATAATCCTGTTTGTAAGTCAGCCTGTTGCCTTTCTGTACGCCTTTGGTTACCTAACATACTTCAGCTCCGCTCTATCCGAAAGTTTTAACAACCTTGGGCCAGCCTTTGATATTATGCGATAATAACTTCTGCTATCCTTCCACCTACTACGTAGTTCGTATGGATAGGCTACTACAAATATGTACTTATAAGTTATTTTTGCATATATATATTTGAAGCAGTAAACTATCCTATTAAAAAAGGTTAATGCTTACGTCAGGGCTTAGCGATATGCCGACTAATGCTAAAGACATTTTACAACTACGTACCTATAGGCCTACTATTGAAGGCAGTGGCGTGTGGTGATAAATAATCCTGGTGGTGCACAAATATTTATTATGATTATGATTATCATATTATTATTATTATTATTATTATTATTATTATTATTATTATTATTATTATTATTATTATTATAGGTACTAACTACTACATAACTATTAACATATGTTACGTAGGTACAGATTTACATAATTTTGTTAGTCAAGAAATTGTGGTTAATCAGTTTCCTATGTAGGTCCAGTAATAGCAAAGTAAAGTGTTCAATTTCTATTGTAGCACACCGTAAATAATATTGTTTTCGCTATATTGCGTTTTATAACACAGGTCACACGTTCACAAGCACTCGATACGTGTGTCATTTCATCAGCCTTAACTGCTAAAAAGTCAGCAGCTTTCTTTATTTCTTTGAAATCTCATCATGGCATACATCAAAATGGCTTGAAGGACTTCGTGCTATATAGTGTTTGATGTGCTCTTAAACACTGTTGCCCTTTCCAAATATTCCTTAAGAGTCACTTATAATTTTAATTCATGTGTAGGTCTACCTATCTTCTTTATTTTGATCTTTTCGTGTAAAGGTCTTATAGAAAAATTACACATTTAAACTATTCATTGTAACATTTATGATGGAACGAGCTTGAGAACACATCTGAAAGTGCTCCTAACCCCTCCTACGCACACTGTACTGGTTCCCTACCATGCTCCAAAGCCTGCCAGCGAAACAGTACTACTGCGCATGCTCGAATGGAACAGTGTGCCAAGTGTCGTGCGGTAAACGTAAGTCCCAGGCGTCAACAAGAACAGTACACCCATGAAGTGTTATTTTTACACGGTATTATAATAAAGAATTATGTCGCTCACATAGTCTACTGCAGCTCATTGTTATAAATTTAAAAATATGCGTTATTTGAAGAGGTGGTGCACTGCTCCTGTGCTCCTTAAGAGAAATCGCCACTGATTGAAGGCGAATATTTGGCTAACTCTTGAAACCTTGTAACTCCATTTGAGGAAACTATAGGGCTACAAGAGAGTAAAATAACTTCTTATTCTTTTTATACCCTAGCTAAGAACTGATATGTACGCTAAACCTATTTGTTCTTTATTAGGCCTATATGAACTTTCGCGGTGTTATTATCCGACGCATTTTGAAAATAAACCTACACGGATTTCAACAGTCACAAAAAAATGGACTTACTGGGTTTTAAAAGTAAGAGGACGATATACGATATGAAACATGTCTAATAGAACTAGGGTTGCCAGACGTCCTGGATTTCCCAGGATTGTTCTGAATTTTAATGGTGTGTCCTGTGTCCTGGATTGAGTTATATTTGTCCCGGAATGTCAAAAATATTGGAAAAACTACAGTTCTTTGCATATTTCTGTAAAGTTATTTTTAAAATTCCTTATCCATTTTTCAAGACCCTGTTCAACCTATGTTCAACATCATCGTCAACGCCCCCTGACGCCTCGTATAGCGTTGTACTGAAATAAAAACGTTAATACAACAATACGCGTATTTTTTTCTGTATAGATCAGGCTGTAATGTTTTTCCAGACTTTATCAATAATTTAAAGAACATTTCATAATCTAGCAAAAATGTAACAAAATTAAAAGTTTAGACCCTATAGAAGTGCTTTCCAAACTTTTTTATATGACGACACCCTAGCCAACTCTAAAATTTTAGTGCATCAACTTATTCCTCAAATGAAAGTATTCCACACAATAAAAGGCTACTTGTACACCCTTCATACAACGAATAAAATTAACACACATATTTCCAATATTGTTATATATTATATGAGGCGAAAGAAACATTTACATAGAGTTCTAAGATGAGGAAAAGAATCACACTTATTTTCATCCTTGGTTTTAGTTTTTCAGTGGGTCACATGTGCTTGGCGAATCTTACAAATTTTATGTTTGGACGAATATGGGATAAATTCACTTGCATTTCTTCATCCAGCGTTTTTAAACTGCCATGTTTCACTCTTTTGATATTGGTCATCACAGAAAATCCTGCTTCGCAATAATATGTGGTTGAAAATTGTAACAAAACCACGAGAGCCCATTTAGCAAGATGCGGAAAATCTTAAAGTGAAATCCAGAATCTGTTCAAATCATCTCTTTGGTGTTTCAACTTCAAGCTCCTATCATTTTTAATCTCTGCCAATTCTTCTTCTTCTGCTAAGGAAAGTCCACTAACTTCAGATGACAAAAATGGGTTTCTTATTCAGTCATAAGCTTTTGTGTTCATATCTGGGAAGTAACTTTCGAGCTTATCTTGAGTAATATCAGATAGTTGTAAATTGAATCTTTTATTTCGTTCTTCGAATCACAGTGAGATGTATTTGGGAACATTTCGTAGCTGTCCCCTTTCACTTTCCAAGACCAAATTGCTAACTTGTCTTGTAAGGCAGTTAAGATATTCTCATCCTGACTTTGCAGACTAGAATTAGGCTATATTTTATACTAATAATTGATTAAATGGCGATCTTACTCGTGTTAATTATGTAAGCATGTGCGGCTTACAGCTGTTCCGGTGCTACTTGAGACCATCCTCGGAGCCTACTAGATCTCGGCGCTATCTCAACATCGCTGCCTGTTGTGTGGGTGCGTTCGTGTGATGAAGAGTTGTGTCAAATGGTGTGTGTGTTCTGAAATTGATCTGTGTGTTAACAATTTGATTAGGATGTGTTTTAGTGTGTCTGTATATTTCATATTGTTCTAGTGTGTTGAGTTTTTGGTTTTTGGGTTGTATGTGTAGGATTTCCATGTCTGTATTTATGTTACTGTATGTGTGGTTAGCATTAGTTATGTGTTCGGCATATGTAGATGTATTGTGTCCTCAACACATAGATCAATTTCAGAACAACACACACACACACACACACTATTTGATACAACTCTTCATCACACGAACGCACCCACACAACAGGCAGCGAAGTTGAGATAGCGCCGAGATCTAGTAGGCTCTGAGGATGGTGTCGAATAGCACCGAAACAGCTGTAAGCCGCACATGCTTACATAATTAATACGAATAAGGTCGCAATTTAATCAATTATTTATATTCAAGTGTTAAAAGTAGTGTACGAAAGATTCAACATGGATTATCAAGACAACTTTTAGGCTATACTACAACTATATGCACATCTATACATCTGTTAAAGATACGTAGGCCTACTGTATCTACAAGGCAGCTAGGTAAGCAAGAGGTGACCAGCCATTTTCTTACTTCATTTCAGTTATTATGAGTTAATAGCTCAAAATAATTTAATATACCAACAGTTAGCGACACCCAGTTTGGAAAGTTCTGCCCTATAGACTATGGTTAGTTGAAATACATAAAACAAATAAAATCATTAGTATTACTAATTGAATTAATTGAAATGTGTAGTCACATTAAGGTCCGCAGTACCATCTCCTATCCTGGATTCCTGACGAGAGAATCTGACAACCTGGAACTATAGTCCCGTCGCTCTTATTTCCGGCAGCCAATCACGTTGCAGGTCGGCTACATTTAAACGTGTGCGTCTTGTGACTCGCTGATGATGACGTTATGCATTTCCTAAGGCTCGATAAATACTTAATATAATCGCCCGCCATTTTGGCTCTTTCGTTGGCGTTCGCAGAAAGCACATGAGGACGTTATTTGCATCTCAATTATTTGCTGAATTAGAGTGCGTTTGATTTATTACCATAGGAGCTACGACATGATAATATTTAACGGTGCTGCAAATAGATTCCTCGTCTGGTAGCTCGGCAACGAAAGAACAAAAGTGGCGAACGATACTACCTACCTAGACTTTAAAGAGCCTTCACTTCCTAAGACGTAAGCAAAGGGGAGGAGTCACGCCGGGAATAACAGCGTCGCGACATCGTTACTGTATGACAGTCGACCGTAGCGAAACGTCATTGGAACAGAACTGGTAACTGCTAGGGCCTACATGTTTCTAGCAGCGTCCGTGGCTCAAGTACTAGCGCACTGGTCTTTCTCGCGGTACTCTCGTAACATTCTACCAGCAGTCTCCACCTTCCCTTCAATAGTTAAAAATAGACTGAGATTAAGTAGGCTATAAGTTTCCAATGCTGATACAGGAAGGATTTGGGGCTTCAGACTCTGGCCCTGGTGCTTATCAGGTACTGTACTCGACTGAGGAAAGAGGATCTGTCGAGGCTGAGAATTCAGGAATACCATCCCGGTCAGGCTTGAGAATTTTCATTGAAAATTCCATAGTGATACTTGTGGCGGACAAGGTCGAAGTTGGGGGTTTTCTCGGGGTTCTCCCATTTCCATATTAGACATCAACATCTTCTGCTGACCTCTGGCGAAAGAACTAAGTAAGATACTAGTGAAGTGCTTTGTGTGGAGTGTAGCACTATATGAGGCAGAAACATGGACATTACGACGAAGTGAAGAGAAACGACTAGAAACATTTGAAGTGTGGATATGGAGAAGGATGGAGCATGTGAAATGGAGAGATAGAATAAGAAATTAATCTGTGTTGGAAAGAATGAGTAAAGAAAGAATGAAGCTGAAACTGATCAGGAAGAGAAAAAGGAATTGGTTGGATCAATGGTTGAGAAGAAACTGTCTTCTGAAGGATACACTCAAAGGAATTGTGAACGGGAGAAGAGTTCTGTGCAGAAGAAGATATCAGATAATGGACGACATTAAGATTATGGATCATATGCGGAGACTAAGACGAAGGCAGAAAATAGAAAAGACTGGAGAATGCTGGGTTTGCAGTGAAAGACCTGCCCTTGGACAGAACAGTATGAATGAATGAATGAATGAATGATTATTTGTGTAAGTGTAATAATAACGCAAGCATTTTTTATTGTACAAAATTAAACCGAAGTTAAAAAAAAAAAAAAATGGATGGCTCTAAAAAATTGCGTTTCAAAGATTCAAAGATTTCAAAGATTTTATAAGGATATTCATGAATATGTTCTATTAGAACATAGTATGTTAATAAATATACCGTAACATAATAATAATAATAATAATAATAATAATAATAATAATAATAATAATAATAATAATAATAATAAAATAATAATAAAAAATCTAAAATACCGATAATGTAAATTGTAAACAATTTTAATAATCCCTCCTTTCACAAAATTCCGCATAAATCTGTGCTTCAGTGGCTGGCCATGATAATATCTTTGAAAAGTATTGGAGTGCAAGAGGTCAAATGACTTTATTGTCAAATGCCTGGCATTAGAATACAACAACAACAACAACAACAACAACAAAATTCTGCGTACGCCATTGCATTCCACCAACACTTTCCACATTCCATTTCCACCTATCATCTACAATAGTTAAAATAGACTGGGATTAAGTCTTGGAAGTGGTATAGGTTTCCAATGTTGATGCAGGAAGGACTTGGGGCTTTGGATTCCGGGCCCTGGGGCTTATTGGGTACTACTCGTAAGAGGGGCTGAGAATTCACGAATATGTCGGCCTCGGTAACTAGTTGGTATAGCGCTGGCCTTCTATACTCGATCTATACTCGAGGTTGCGGGTTCGATCCCGGCCCAGGTCGATGGCATTTAAGTGTGTTTAAATGCGACAGGCTCATGTCAGTAGATTTACTGGCATGTAAAAAGAACTCCTGCGGGACAAAATTCTGGCACACCGGCGACGCTGATATAACCTCTGCAGTTGCGAGCATCGTTAAATAAACCATAATTTATTTTATTTCACGAATATCATCGCGGTCAGTCTTGAGAATTTTCACAGTTATACTTGTGGCGGACAAGGTCGCAGTTGGGGTTTTTCTCAGGGTTCTCCCGTTTCCCCATATTAGGCCTAGACATCAACATAATCCCGTCAGTAGAGAAAAAACTTACTTAGATTTTTCAAATCTCTCTTCATGATCTGTTAGGCCTACCAGTTTCATTATGGTGCAAAGGTTATATCCACTCTGCATATTAGAACTAATTGCAATTTTGTCACAAAGTCAGTCGTGTCATCAGAGAGAATTGCGACGTAATTTGAATGCCTGATTTTCTTAGTTACATATTCTTTATAGCCTATACGAAAAGCATACAGTCTAGGAGTTCCTTTTGTACAGATTTTGACTTGCCCTTGAATACTGTAGCATTATTTAGATGGTCGCGCAACAATGTATCTAGTTCCGAAATGGAATTCACTAAGCCTAGAAAAATACCACAATTTTGTGATTCTTGTGTTTCGTCATGTCCACGCAGTGCAAGTTCAAACATGCCGCAAAATTTTATGCAGTCAATCATTTTCAAAAGAATATACATCTTTTTATCAAATTCTTGATTGTGACGTCTTATAAATTGCTGTTACGCAGTGAAGTGTAAGTGCCAAGAAAGCACCATCAAGACGGGTCAGCCTACATTCCAGGATGAAGGTAGTCTCCTCATTGTCAGTGCTGCTTATAGGGTTTCCAACCCTCCCATATTTCCCGGGATCTCCTTATTTGCCCCTAATTTTTAACAATCCCTCGGCTCCCATATTTTCCTTCTCTTCGAGCATCTTTCTCTCTTATTTTTGCATAATGTAAAAATCATTATTCTAAACATTTGATTTTGCCGTGAATGATTATTGTTTATATGATGAGTTTTGTTATTCAAGAGATGCATTAAAATATGCAGGCTTTTTAGAAGGTAATGCTTGCCAGAAATGGGTTTTAGTACTCATCTGTTTAAAATCAAACAACAGAGCCTATTAATTATAAATTTGGAAAAGCTGGCTAGTTTTGTTCCAAGCATACCAAGTAGTAATGCTCATACAAAGAGGGCGTTTCATCTCATGAACAATAATTGGACAGATGTTCGAAACAGGTGTAGGCTACGACACATCTAATCAAATCAGAGCTGCAAACTGTAGTCTAATTCAACTATTACGCGAGACAAAATCTGTCTCAAAATACTCTTATTTAAGCCTAGCTGGCGAAATGTAGAATAAAGTTGTTTTTCAGTAATTGAACGGAATAATTAGCAATGTTTGCATCGAGAATGCTGGACATCATTTTCAACAGCTGCTTTGATGAAAGGTAAGATCTACATCAGTTTTCAACTTCATTCATTCATTAACTCTTAGCTAATAATTTAGGTCTACTGTAGCTAATGAAAATGAATGCCTGCCCATGCTGCTACAGCTTACCGGTGAGTCGAGCAATGGATTGTGGCCAATCTGTTCCCTGACTTCCCCTGCATAGTGCGGTAACTTTTTGCTGCCTCTCTCCGTATTACAAATTGCATTATTTAATTTCTTGAAACTCTTTTCATTCTGTAATAATATTAACTTTTCACTGCTTTCTTTATCAGGTTTGTGGAGAACAAAACAGACTGCTGATTTAGAGAATAAAGATGAGGAGATTCAAACAACTCTTCGAGAGCTGATTATCTATTTAGTTTTCCTAACTATCGTCTTGATATGTAGGTAACATTAACGGAGTTTTATTTTATTTAAGGCCAATATTCACTTTTAATAAATTTGTACTAAATTCATTACTTGTTAGATTGTTCGTTCTTAAATTTAATGGATACTGTTTCAAGAAACACATTGCTATGAATCTGAATCTTGACATTAAACTTTACGACCACTGTAAAAATACATACCATATAATAGATTCATTCTGTAACGAACATATTGTGATTTTTATTAGTAACAACAATGTAATTTATTTCACAAAAAATACAAGTATGGATACAAGTATTGTTATAGGCCACCGACGACAATGACAATTTAGTTCACGCACAACAATGAACTGTTAATCTTAAAATATTTACAAAGCACTATTTACAAATCAGAACTACCAGTTCTCAGTTCACAGTTCTTCTATCTCAGTCACTCGAGTTCACAGTATCTCGAACCAAGACCTTTTTAGACTGACTTTCGAACTCGGTTAAAATTTTAGACAGCCTTCGGACTGACGCAGATACGTTCCAGTTAAAAATTACTCACTGACTGAATAATGAAAACTTGAAACTGGAAAACTCTCTGTCGTTCCTTTCCGTTTTTATAGATATAAATAGCCTCGAAAGTTCGAATTCGCGAGTCTTCCATTTCGACGGATTTCTCGGCCTCTCTAAATCCACTCTCTCGCCGCGTTGGCCCTTTTTGTCGGCCATCCCAAAATGCGCGCGATTGCTGCGGGACGCTGGTCGTGAGTTCGAATCTCACGTCGCTGTCACAATATACTTTAAAAAATACAGTATGGATACAAGTTGGGCCAGAGTACAGTTCCGGTTAAAATTTTAGATGTACTTCACCATTCTGGTTAAAATTTTAGATGGACTTTATACTCCGATTAAAATTTTAGACAGACTTTACCGTTCCAGTTAAAAATTAATATGATGTCTGATATAAATAGCAGCTAAATATTCCATTGCTTTTTTATCAGGTTCAGTATTATGTCAGATAAAGATGGAGTGAGATGTCAGCAGTCCATCTCTCTCTCTCTTTCTCTGTGCAGTCCAGAGCTATTTAATTTGTGTATTACCTGGGAAGCAAAACTCCACTTGCACAAAAAAATGACTTAACCCCTTTTACCTGAAACACCATCGCATTAAAATCTTACATTGGCACTTTTTTGATCACAAAAACCAAGTTCTGGCGATCGTATTTTTGCTTTTCGGAGATTAAATTTTATCTGAATTTGCAAAAAATGCCAAGTCCACGGATTCACAATCTTTTTATTGTCAAATCTACACTGTCACAAACATCTCAAAATCTGTGCGTCAGTGGCTAACCATGACAATATCTTTGAAAAATATTGGAGTGCAAGAGGTCAAATGACTTTATTGTCAAATGCCTGGCATTAGAAAACAACAAACAACAACACTGTCACAAAACGACTACTTCGGATTTACTAGCTACTAAAGAAATTAGAGATAAAATTTCCCTTTCTTGTTTTAATAACTAATAAATTACGTGTAGTAATTTACATAAAAAGTAACGAGTAAATTATCTTACAAACCCTGATTACATAAATTCAATTTAAATCCTGTCCAAATTCAACCTCGCAAATTTCTAGCAAAATAATTAACAATAGATCCCAATTAGAAACAACAACAACCAAATTTCTTGGCTTAAAAATCGATAATGTGTTAAATTGGAGAAATCATATTAAAGAAATTACCCCCAAACTAAATTCAGGTTGTTTTGCTATTAGATCTATGCAAAAGATAGTAAATATCAATACCTTAAAAACAATATACTTTGCATACTTTCACTCGGTAATGAGTTTTGGAATAATATTCTGTATAGTCTGTATATATTCCAGAGATAGTAACAGTATATTCCTATTAGAAAAAGAGTAATTAGAATAATAGGTGCCAAATCTAGGGAATCGTGTAGGACTATTTTGAGTAATCGTGAAAATTTTGTAACTAATTCAACAGTTCATAGCATAAATACACGTCAAAAAAATGACTTTCATACTCCATCGGCAAGTCTATTGTGCTATCAAAAAGGAGTGCATTATACGGCAGTAAAAATTTTTAATAGCCTCCCTATCGATATAAAAAATGAAACTCAAAACAAGATTATTTAGGGCCAAATTAAAGTACCTAATTTCTCACGCCTTCTATTCTGTAGGTGAATTCATGACATCCAATAACACTTCATGAAATTGATACTAAAACTATGTGTTGTACTAGTAGACTATATTGTAAATCTCGTCTGTATATATTTCATCTAGACTGTGACTATAAATTAAAACTTTATAATAGTACCGGTACCGGTATTAAGTTTTTTGACTTGTTCCATATTCTAGCTGTAAAGCAATGTATGAATACCATGGAATGTTAATAAATACAATACAATACAATACAGTCAATGCAGCACTGTCACATGACTGATTAAAAGAAAAGTTATTGTACAATGATGAAATTTGATTTATAACCTGGTGACTTTATATTTTCAGTGACCCTAGGCATGATTAGTACGAATATGTATTGGTTTACGAAAGTTCTGTCGGACTTGTTTGTAGAAACTATGTTTGAAGCTGATGGAGCTGAAACAAACTTCAAAGAGTCTTCTCGTATATCTCACTTCTGGGGGGTAAGCATGTACGATATTGTATATTACGTTGAAAATACATAAACAGTTATTTATTTTGCATAGTAAGATCCTTGAAGTGATTTGTGGAATGGAAATAAAGTACATGTGTGATTTTATCTAAAATAAGTAACCAATATGATCCTTCTACCATGAAATAATGTGTAACTTTAAAGCAGGGACTTAACCAGCAGACAGTAATAGAAGTTGGTCTGATCTCCTTAGAACTAGGTCTTGAGATGAATTTTATTCATTTTTTTTTTTTTTTGACATTGGACTCAATTCAAACACACCAGGTACAAAGTTATTAACGATACCGGTAATTTAATACCTATTTATTTACTAAGTTAATCATCATTAGTACAACAATAATGAAACACTACATACGGTATTTCAAACGTCACCAGAAAGGATTAATGTGAAACTTTGTGAACCTGAAATAACTATAGTTTTCTTTTCGTCTCATTGTATAGTAATTACAGTACGATTTTTTAGTTACTGGTACTGTAAACAACGGTCATTTAATACGATGCGATGTTTTGCCTTTTAAGTTGCACATATACGAGGTTAGGAACAATTTTTTGGTATTGCTCACAGCACAGCTAGGAGTTGCTCAACAACCCCGAAACCCTCCTGTTTACGGCCCTGCTTTAAATTCAGACCTGATTACAATAGTGATGTCGTCTGTTACTTCATACAGAATTGAAATTGTTTTCATGTTTAAAATAAAAATACTCATTATTCAGTGGCGGCTCCTGCGTATTTCTTAAGAGGAGGAAAGAAGGTAACAGCATTGAAATTGTTTTCATGTTTAAAATAAAGATACTCATTATTCAGTGGCGGCTCCTGCGTATTTCTTAAGAGGAAGAAAGAAGGTAACAGCACGAAATGACACCTTCTTGAATGAAACATGCTACAAATTAGCCAACATGCATACATGTAAGACCAGGTAGTGTTGGGGTTGGCCTTTCCTTCTGTATAGCAATAATCTGTTCTTGTAAACTGAGTTTCCTAAATTTTCCAAAATATATAATGTTTTCACTTTCATTCATTGTTGAATAGTTGCACAAATTAACAATTACAAGAAAATTCACCTCGCAGCATTTTTCGAGCAAATTACAGCATCACACGTGTTGGAAGAGACTATAGCTACTAACACGTAATCGGAACCGCGGAAATGGGAATGGGAAATAATCTGAGGAAAGCGAGAACACTGCACACACCCACGTGGTCTGTGTTGCCACATATACATTTTAAAAGTTCAGTATCACATGCTTTTGAAGAATATCGGTTCTTGTAAAGTCATACTACCATTATTGTTCAAAGTTGCCGGTGGCCAATTAATTTTTTATGTTAAAAATAATGTAGTTTGGAATACTTTCAATTTCAAATATATTTGTACAAAACTGACACCTTGGCTGTTGCCCTGTCTAGTACACAATGAATGGAAGTGAATTTCAGGGGCCAAAAAGATATGCGATACTAACGTAGAACTACTCCCTCTTTGTTTTATATAAACCCGACTTTAACTTTCAAATATCCTTGAAAGTTTCAAACCATGAATAGTAGCTTATATAAAGTGCAATGAATAATATTTTTGATTTATAATTTTTTAAAAAAGTTTGTATGGTGTCTTTCATAGCGTTGCGTTAAAACTGTTTTTATTGTGCCTCCTCCTAGATGTGTTATAGTCTGGTTGAATGCAAGATCGTTAGATGGCAGAGGTAGCGAGCTTGCTGCATGACCAGTCGGTTTCTATTTCCTGCCCATGACTGATTCAGAGGAGGATCTCCTCCCTTTCCGTTCATTTACTTGCTTTAAAACTCTGCTTCTTTCTCTGGCCGCTAGTGCACTGTTGTCTATGTGTGTTAACTGCAGTAAAGGAGGAATGGATTGACTTTCCTCAACACAAACAATCTCGCATCTTTCTAGCAGCACATGAGCACGCATCGTTTAAAACTCGATCAACCGAGGTTTTCTTATAGCTGTGAACTTAAAAATGATCGAATCTTCCTTGAATTTCAAGGCACATATTTTATTTGGTATTTACTTTCAAAAGAAGAGAAATGTGAGGAGGACGTTCCTCCCTTCCCTCCCCCGAGGAACCGCCACTGTCATTATTGATATATGAGCCATTCAGAGCAGAAGTGGTGTAAGTAAAAAATGGGTAATGTGGGTTAAAGTAAACATTTTATAAAATACAGCGCAAAGTAGCAATTAATATTCAATTTATTTAAACTATTTTATCAGTGGAGAGCAAGAAGGCCATATTACAGAATTTTTACTTTAAACCTCATTTTCCAATTTTCACTTACACCACTTTTGCTCTGAACGGCTCATAACTGAAAAATGATATGTTTACGTTTTTATGAATATTAAAATGACCTTTTTCCTTCCCTTCACTCTTTATTTTAACTTTCCCTTTCTCTATTTTATTTCTTTTGAGACTGCGAAAATATTTTATGGTGTACCACATGATATAAATAAAAATAAATTATGAAATCAAAATGGCAAGATAGAGAAACAAGTGAGTCAGGAATCTGCGAAAGATACTTAGTCAACTTTTTCGCAAAGCATTCCACCATTTTTTTTTTATTAGATCTTACACCAACACTTCTTTTATCACAAAGAACCAAGTCTTGCAGATTGTATTTGTTTCTCAGAGCTCAAACATTAACTGAATTTAAAAAAAATGCCAAATCCACGGATTATAGTCAAATCAACACTGTCACAATCGATTACTGGTACTTCAGATTTACTACATAAGAACAAGAGATCAAATTTCCCTTCCTATTTTCAGGACTAATAAATTATTTATGCTTGGTACTAATTTTGGTTGCTTTTGGATACAGTCTATAGACTGGCACTAATTGACAATGAATAATATAAAATAATTTCCAGTTCACGATTATTCCTATATTCCAGACGACAAATTTTTTCTCGTCAAACTAGAAATCACAAATCATGACAGGATTAATAAGGAAAAAGATTAGGTATTTCGAAATCACTTCCAAATCTTCTTTAAATTATTGATACAGTACTAGTAAAAAAAATAGACTTCAAGAAGTGATGGACATCACTCTATGAGGAAAATGCATTTTGATTGGAGACTTCAGAAAGAGTAAAGATGCTTTGTATTCTATATACTTCCAACATTTGGGTGTGACTTGAATAGTAGAGTATCGGTAATACATTTGAGAATGTACAGGATTTGATGAGTCATAAATTTGATCTGAATACAGCAAGACAAAAAATACACAAGATGAAAATCAATTTGAAAAAGAACCACGTCAACTAATTAAAATATTAAATAGTACAAAAACGAAAATAAAATAGATGCAGTATCTTCCACAGAAATTCAAGTCTGAATTAACTTTATTTCAGCTCTCCATTGTATCTTAAGACACACAAAATATACTTTTCGGTATTTGTTATTTTGTTAAAATTACTCGTATATTTTTAATAATTCATTGATCGATCAGCGCATTTAGCAATATACATGCCATTTCTAAATTAAGTAAACAATTAAAGGTAATTTCCTAGAAGACGGGCAAAATCCAACATGGCTGACGAAAACTACCAAAACGTTCTGCCAACTATGAAGTTCAAATGTCACCAAACATTACAAAATCAAAGATGGAAAATTAAACATATATTCATATTTTTAAGAAAGAAAAAGCCTTTCAAAAAATGAAAATATGTTTAATTTTTCATCTTTGATTTTTATGGTGTTTGGTGGCATTTGAACTTCATAGTTGGTAGTACTTTTCTGGCAGTTTTCGCCCGTACTTTACCCCACAAATCACTAAAACACAAAACAAAACAATATTTTATCACCTAATCAAACAAAATTCAATCCTCATTGACGTCTTCAAAGACAACCACTTCACTTGCATTATGACACAGGCTTCAAGGCAATCTGAACTTAAAGCATGCAGCCAACAAAGAACTAAACCACCACTTTGTCGTACAGTTAAGTTCACATAACTAAACCATGTATTTACACAAAATGAAATTCTCTTTGAACTCTTATTACACCTTAACTTGTATGGAGAATTCAATGAACAATTCCTTGGAATCACAGGAACAGTTTTCTCGTCAACAATCGATACAATTTTTATTCACCAGCGAAAGAACTGAACCAAAATCGACATAAAATGTAATACTCTGTTCTATGTTCACACATCTTTCACAAATTTAAAATGACAAACTTTCAATAGGTTTACCCATCAGACACAATTTAACACCACTCACGTCAAACAACCAAGAACAAACTGACGTCATTATCCATTCAAAATTAACGAAAATTTAGAACACATGATGACAACTATAACCATTGAAATCGAAGGAAAATCATAAAATGACAAACTTCCAATAGCTTTAGCCAGCAAAAGAGCATAACACCACTCACTTCAAACAACCAAGAACAATTAACAACGTCATTACCCATTCAAAATTAACGAAAATTCTAGAACAAATGACAACTATAACCAATCAAATTGAAACATCATCAATGCGACACCTCGTATAAAAACCTAGAACTAACATATAAAAGTCACTAAAAATCACTAACATTTAACTCTAAAGTAAAAAAGTTGGTAATACTTAGTACATCCAACCAGGTGCCCGTCTTCTATGAAATTACCCAATTAAAAATACGATGTGCGACTTTGAATGTGGGCAAATTACTCATTTGAACTCTGTGCATTTTGAAAATTCTTGATTCAGTAATGAAAATACTGTTTAACTTCCTCATATAATTAATCATGTATCTATGGCCTTTCAAAATAAGTGGATTAAATAATGATAAAATGAAAATAACTCCGTGGGGAGATCTGGTACTGGGTATAGAAAGGACTTTTATTGCATGTAAATATACTGTAATTACAAAAACTGCTACAGAATGTATTAAAATTATTACTTTCATTATCCTGAAGAATTAAAGATGTCTTCTCTATCAGAATTGATATTTTTACAGGATCAATGAACTTTGATACGTATATAGGTACGTGATTATAAATTCTTGAGGAAAGTACTATATGAAATAATATTTATTACTATTCTGGAAATTCAGATTATTTTTTCATGATTTAAATCCATTTTTTTTAGTTTGCAGAAAATGTGATGATTAATGGTCTATATTGGGATTTCTGGTATGATAACAACGATCCAGTTGGAAATGTGTCTAGTGAAGACAGAAATATTCTGTACGAGAATAAGCTGTTGGGTGTGCCACGCCTTAGACAGGTGAATAATATTGGTATTATTTATAACTGGCAGTCAATCTTAACTATTATATAAATATTTCCTTCGTTGATAGTGATCCTCAGTGGTCTGATTGTTGCCACACATACTTGGAGCCGAAGGTGCATACCATAGGTTCAAATCAGCTGAGGGCAATAGGACAAATCTTTAGCACAGCATCCTGGTATCATTTAAGTTTTTGCTTCGAGGGGCAAGATTTTTTAGGGAAGACATTATAGGCTATCCCACTTGTCATAATTGTAGAATGGTTGGTGCTTGCTTTTCAAACGAAAGTTCAATAGAAAGATGTGGACCATCAGTTACAAATTTTATTATCAGTAGAGCATTCTCCAGTTTTTGTAACTCAGCTCTCAGAGTATTGTGTATAAGGCCTCAAAACAGTTGTAGCCTGCATTGCATTTACTCAGGTAGGCCTATACTTGGTATTGTTTTTAAATTTAGCACATAAAAGTCCCGTATCTAATAAACGTGTGTTACATGCCAATAAACCAGTCTTAAATTTCAAGGGGCAAAAACAGAAAAATGATAGATAATATAATATGTATCTAGTTAAACCTTACAATATTCCAATTAAATCAAGTATAGATTATTATAGAGTATAAATACTGTACTACGTTTTTGTGTGTGACCCCCTCGCCCGGTATCTGTGTGTAAATGTATATCAAATAACAGTTCAAAAAGAGTAATTTATTTACTTATTTATTTATTTACTTCTTTACTTCTCTACTTACTTACTTTTTTCCTTATTTTCTTTCTTTACTTATTTGTTTATATGTACCGGTATATATTATGTTTGTTCGTGGGTTTGTTTATTTATTTGTTTCTTTATATATTTATTTATTTACTAACTTCATTCTATACTTATTTACTTCCTTATTTATTTGTAGGCTATGTATGTTTTGTTTATTTTTTTGATTTATTCGTAGATTCATTCCTTTATTTATTTATTATTTCTCCTAAGCTATGCAATCTATTATAAGTACGAAGAACTCTATGAATAGGACAATAATAAAATAAATTTGTACATAGACATACTTACTTTTGAAATAAAAAAATATTACGAAATTTGTAAGAAACATTGTCTGAGACGCAATAAGATATTTCATCATGTATGTTAATATCACCTACCGTACAGTATTTTATTATTTATCTAAACAATCAAGTTTTGCAATCTCTTCTGCTATTAGATAACCTTCGATTATTTCCAAAAATAGCACTCGTAATTTAATTATAAGAATATTACACAGCAAATTCATGATGATCATCATTTTATCTGTTCGTTAATTTTATGAAATTCATTTTGATTTTTATCTGCCTCCACTTTGAAAGAGTATCCATGTTTAGGAGAAAAAAAGACATACAAAATTACTTTCTTCAACCCATGTTACTGATACACGACTATTAAAAAAGAGAGTGATTCTTAATTTAGAGCAGTGATACGTAAAATCACACACAAGTTTTGCAATCTCTTCTGCTATTAGATAACCTTCGATTATTTCCAAAAATAGCACTCGTAATTTAATTATAAGAATATTACACAGCAAATTCATGATGCTCATCATTTTATCTGTTCGTTAATTTTATGAAATTCATTTTGATTTTTATCTGCCTCCACTTTGAAAGAGTATCCATGTTTAGGAGAAAAAAATACATACAAAATTACTTTCTTCAACCTATGTTACTGATACACGACTATTAAAAAAGAGAGTGATTCTTAATTTAGAGCAGTGATACATAAAATCAATGTAGGCCCATTATTTAGAACTCAAAATGTACTTTATTATTTTAAGGTAAAAGTCAGGAATGATTCTTGCATTGTACATGAAGACTTTCGCAGAACATTCAGGACATGTTACGACTTTTATTCAAGTGAAGCTGAGGATACAGAATCATTTGGACAAGAAACTCCAACAGCGTAAGTATAAATCGCCATGACCACCGACCGCTACTGCTGCTAACATTAGTACTGCTGCCACCATCCCACCATCATCACCATCACCACCACCACTATTACTTTAACCAAGTGTAAACTTTACGTTTTAAATATTGAAGTTTTCCTCCAGGAAGCATCCAACTTTTCCAAGGAAGACTTGGAAAGTTGATTTCTTCTGCAACACTTTCTGACGAACATGAACGGTTCCAAATAATACAATATCTTGTATTTTATAATTTTTTTGTCATGGTTCTGTATCCAAATAAATGTTTTCGCGGGATATCACGAGTTAAGATTTTGAATCTTGACTGCTATCTCTGCAGCCATCTTCAGGGAAGTGATGTCCGAACAGAAAGTCGAAAGTTTATATAGATGTTTGTCTCAGGTCGGGATTGGTTCTGATATCCCGCGAAAACATATTAGCGAACCAACGCCGAGAAAGCCTCAAATCATTCATATGTACAAATATTAATACAAACAACCAAAGATGTAGTTATTATAAGTGATACAACATGTACTGGAAAAGGAAAAATATTACGTTCAGAATATGTATGATAAGTCTTTCTTGTGTTAAATTTTAACGTACCTTATTAACATGTTTCGACCTATTTTGGGTCATCTTCAGAAGTGGTCGTTGTTGGTGTTGGCGCCTCTTGTTTCCTGTGTGGGTGCGTTTGTAGTGTAGAGTCAAAGAGCGTATGTTTTTGAAATTGAGTTGTGTGTTGAGAATATCGTTGGGGTGTGTTTTCATGTGCAGGTATATTTCATATTGTTCTAGTGTGTTGAGTTTCTGGCTTTTTGGTTGGGTTTCTGACATACACTCTTTGACTCTACACTACGAACGCACCCACATAGGAAACAAGAGGCGCCAACACCAACAACGACCAATTCTGAAGATGACCCAAAATAGGTCGAAACATGTTAACAAGGTACGTTAAAATTTAACACAAGAAAGACTTATCATACATATTCCGAAGTGATACAGTATTAAAGGTTGTGTAATCAAGATGTATAGAAAAATATTACATTATTTCTGTTGGTGTCAGACTAAAGCTCAGTTCCTCACTGCAGCTGGACTTACTCATCAGAAAAGGAACTGGATGGTTACAGCCACTGGGGTGTGCTTACAACATATGGTGGCGGAGGTTTCTATGAAGATCTATCACTTAGACGTAATGAGACTCTAGAGAGAATTCTGGAATTGAAACAAAACCTGTGGGTCACAAGAGGAACAAGGGCCATTTTCTTTGACTTCACTGTTTATAATGCAAATATTAACCTCTTCTGTATTGTCAAGTAAGCAATTACTACTATATTATTATGTTTAACGAGTCAGATAATTATGCAAATAAGTGCATTTGTAGTGAATAATCAATCATATGTCGGTACAAAGACCTGGGCTGCCGACAGAATTTATGGGCCCCTATGCAATACATACTCGGACCCCCGTTGAAAAAAGTAACAATTACAAGTTACCAGTTATTCTAACCATAATAATTATTTGCAAAATAAATAAAAGGTAACCCCATACACAGATACAAACTTAAAAATATACACTTTTATTACGTTGGAAACTTTTAGCAAAACTTCACATTAGCACAATATATTATATTCGTAAAACATTATTCTTAAACAGCTGTATTTTCTAACTTGCAGTCTAACATCAACAAACAACTCTCCTTGACTTCAATGATGCAAAATCATCAATTATATCACCAAAATTTAAAGACCTAGCAAGATTGCTCTCCAGACTAAGGAGCCAAGGTTACTCAGTCGTTCTTGACACATTGTTTATCTGAATACATTTTTTATTTCCTTCATTTTGCTGAAGGATTTTTAGCATCAGCAACTGTCACAGGAATTGTATAGAATATTCTAATGGCTATGCAAATATTTGGAAATAAACTGTCCAGTTTTAATTCCCTCAGACTATTTTGGAGATTCATAGATTTCAGTGGGGTTGGCCCTAAATTAGAGGCATGAATTGGTTTTAAATATTTCGGCTCATCACTGATCTCTTTATTAATGTCTTCATAATATTTTCCACCCAGTCTAGCATCCATATTAATATCTTCCAATTTTTTCTGTCTCTCCTTGTGCTTCTCAGCTCCCGACTTATGCCTGTACTTGTCCATTGTGCAGTTAAACTATAACCAGTGACACTAATGAACAGAATTTACTAGACAAATGACAACGAAAAGACGAAAGTTTCGACACGAAACATACAATATACTGAAAAAGAAACGTATCCTGCGACTTCGGTTTGAGAGATTCCATTAGCATATTGTGGTGGGCCAGCAGAAGTTTGATAGTTAAAAAGGACAATAAATAATTGAACATGTTCAGTACAAGCAACGGGAACATAGTTCAGGCAAATGCCGGGGGCCCTCAATTGTCGACTCGGTGAAAGTTAATGCAGGAAAAAGATATTCTATTATATAAAAGTCAAATATTTACATATGAAGTGCTGATTTGTATTAATTCTACTATTGTTGAGTTAATATGTCAAATTTATGTAACAAAAATTCTTACAAAATTATTCGTGATAATAAAAAGTAATCAAACTCACTTAATCTGACGGGCCCTTATTGCTCACGGGCCCATTTGAACTCATCCCCTTTGCCCCCTTCTCGGAGGTCCTGACAAAGACTATTTGTTACTTTTCTCACATATTGTGCCATGCCTGAAGACTCAGATGTTAGCAGAGGTTCTTATAGTTGCGTGCACTCTGGGAAGTATACCACAGGAATTCCATTCCATTAGCTACGTTACAGTGATATCTAGTACCGGTATTGTTTTCTGCACCAATGATATAAAAATGATTATAAAATACGGTAGGTATATACCGATATTGAGAAATCCTGGAATATCATAATGGTTGGGGAATGTATCCTGTGTAAAAATAATATTCTTCTGGATTTTTTCAGTGATATACGAGGTCTGTCTAAAAAGTATCCAAACATTTAGCCAGAAAAAATATTTCAAATACCTGACGGGGTTGGGATCCTAATCCCCTAAATTGTCTAAATTCAAATTGAATCATCTGCAACTTAAGATCCTTCCACTGCCGGAAACATTGGAAGTCTTTTTTGAATGGTGTTCAGTCTGTAATTCCGCATTATCTCTTCTAGCTCAAAATGGGATCCTTTCAGTGGTGAAATTTTGAAACAACCAGAAACAAAGCCAGGTCTAAATAGGGAGGTTAATGAAATATTCCATGTTTGGCCAAGAAATATTTGGGATGAATGCGGGGCGTTGTCGTGAAAGTGCCAGTTAAAGTCCACATGTCTGGTCTTTTGCGCCGAACAAAGTCGCCAGAGAACATCGTGATTTATTTTGTCACCATTTGTCCTTCCGGTGCGTATTCGTGATGCACAATTCCACGGACATCAAAGAAAACAGTCAGCATCACCTTGATTTTGTCAACATTCTTCGGCCTTGGAGACTCGGGATTTTCCATTGCGACGACTGTCTTTTTGTTCCTGGGTCGTCATGTACACCCATGACTCATCTCCAGTTATCACGGTGTTCAGAAACCCAGGATCAGTGTTACGGTGTCCAGAAGGTCCTTAATAAATTATCTTTTTGTTATACAATTTCGGCACGAATTTCGCAGCCATTGTTCATTTCAAATCATCACACAAAATTGCATGTGCAGAATCTTTACTCACTCCAACCCTTCGGCAATTTAGCCACGGTCAAACGACGATCTGCCATCACCAAATTTCGCACCCTCTCAACAACAGCTGCACTCCGAGCAGTTTGGGGCAAATGCCACAACGCTGCTCACTCTCCGTGATGTGCGGCCATCTTTGAATCGGTTGAACCACTCCTTAATTTGTTACACCCATCGCATCTTCCCCAAACACCTGCTGAATCTTACGAATTGTTTGACTTTGAGAATCACCAAGCTTTTGACAAAATTTGATGCAGTATCTTTGCTCAATTCGTTCAGTCATCTTGCAGAAAACTAAACGACAAACACCTAGAACAGCACCTTACTTGGCGACCACCAGCCAGTGACTGGCACAACGAACAAAAACAAGCATGCGCATTACAGTTTCCTTGTATTAACTTTAGAATCACAAGGTCGGATACTTTTTAGACAGGCCTCGTATACAGTTCAAACATTTTATAATGTGAATAAATCTTATCCATAAATTGTTCTCTAAATTCAAATCGAATCATCTGCAACAAGATTATATTTATTTTTGCAGTGTCTGTAAACTTGATGTCTAGTTGTATATCCTGAACATTGCAAAACTGCGAACAAATCATAAATATAATAAATACGTAAGTTACCAAATATTTCAGAATGAAAGCTAAAAAAACAATAAAGTACAGGTAACAAATAACAGTTAATTTATTTTGTATGACAGACTTGCATTAATTAATTATAGTAACAAAAATGAGAACGAATGAATTTAGTCAACATTGTTATATATTTTTCATTATTAACTTTTTGTTCTTTCATGTCAGTTAATCTCATTGTATATACTTGTATCCTTTTACATATTTAATTAATTATGTGTTATATTATTTAATATCCAGCATTGTTTATTTGTATGCTTGATCAAATCCACATCACCTTTACCACCTGACCTAGTACCCATATCATGATATGTGGTGGCAACACAAATGGTAGATAGAGACATCGCAAATGGGCTCAGAGTGATACTTTATTGGTGTCATTTATGAGGTTCAAACCTGTCTTCGGAAAGTTGTATAAACAACAACAACGACGACAACGACAACGACAATGACGACGACGACGACAACGACAACGACGACAACGACAACAACAACAACAATAATTACTTTTGACTTGTATTAACATTCTTTCATTTACGTTTATTTTCATATGTTAAAATTCCAGATTAATTTTATTCATGTCTGTTTTCTTCTGTACTAATTTATTTCACTTGTCGGCAGGTTAGTGTTTGAGATCCCACCAACTGGAGGGGTTATTCCTTCAGCTTCTTTCAGGACTGTGAAGCTCCTCCGTTATGTAACACCATTCGACTATTTTGTCTTAGCTTGTGAATTCATATTTTTAACATTCATAATCTACTACACTGTAGAAGAAATATGTGAATGTGTAATTTTAAAGTTTGATTATCTGCACTCTCTGTGGAACTACTTGGATTTGATTACATTAGTGGTAAGATTTTATATAATCAGTTTCAAATATTTGCTATATTTCTATTAGAGTAAACAAATTCGGTACTGCATGAATAATTCTGTAAATGTTGGCAAATGTATGTAAAATGCGATCTGCATAATTAAACTCTTATTCTTCGATATCTACACATGAAGTACATAATATCCCTTACCGAGCAAGATGGACTCTGTGATAACTCTCTAGACTTGTATTTGGGAAGTCCTGGGTTCGATTCCCGATGATAGCCAATGTGGCTGGAGTTTTTTTCCTTGGTTTTCCTTGACTGAATATAACTAATTTTCAGTTTAATGAAGGTGAATGGACTCGGATTGGACCCAAATTACTATCCAATTTGAATCTTGCGTACACTACTTTTAACACTTGAATATAAGTAATTGATTAACTAGCGGACTTACTCGTGTTAATTATGTAAGTTTGTGCGGCTTACAGCTGTTTCGGTGCTTCATCACCATCCTCAGAGCCTACTAGATCTCGGCGTCATCTCAAAATTCTCTGCCTGTTATGTGGGTGTGTTTGATTGTTGAAAGGTGTTGAAAGGTGGAGTCAAATAGTGTGTGTGTGTGTGTGTGTGCGTGCGTGCGTGCGTGCGTGTGCTGAAATTGATCTGTGTGTTGAGAATTTGATGGGGGTGTGTTTTAGTATGTTTGTATATTTCGTGTTGTTCTAGTGTGTTGAGTTTTTGGTTCTTGGGTTGTATGTGTAGGATTTCCATGTCCGCATTTATGTTATTGTATGTATGGTTAGCATTGGTTATGTGATCGGCATATGTAGATGTGTATACAAACTCACTTGTAATAGTTGCGACAAGTTCTACATTGGACAGGCAGGCAGATCATTCCAAACACGCTACAAAGAATACATTAAAGCAATAATCAGAGGACACAATACACCTACATACGCCGATCACATAACCAATGCTAACCATATATACAATAACATAAGTGCGGACATGGAAATCCTACACATACAACCCAAGAACCAAAAACTCAACACACTAGAACAACACGAAATATACAAACATACTAAAACACACCCCCATCAAATTCTCAACACACAGATCAATTTCAGCACACGCACGCACGCACGCACGCACACACACACACACACACACTATTTGACTCCACCTTTCAACACCTTTCAACAATCAAACACACCCACATAACAGGCAGAGAATTTTGAGATGACGCCGAGATCTAGTAGGCTCTGAGGATGGTGATGAAGCACCGAAACAGCTGTAAGGCGCACAAACTTACATAATTAACACGAGTAAGTCCGCTAGTTAATCAATTACCCAAATTACTACTTCAAGGAATCCGGAGGTTCATTGCTGCCCTCACATAAGTCCGCCATCGGTCCCTATTCTGAGCAAGATTAATCCAGTCTCTAACATCATATCCCATTTCCCTAAAATCCATTTTAATATTATCCTCCCATCTACATCTCGGCCTCCTCAAAGGTCTTTTTTCCTCCAGCCTTCCAACTAACACACTATATGCATTTCTGGATTCTCCCATATGTGCTATATGCCCTGCCCATCTCAAATGTCTGGATTTAATGTTCCTAATTACGTCAGGTAAAGAATACAATGCGTGCAGTTGTACATTGTGCAACATTCTCCATTCTCCTGTAACTTCATCCCTCTTAGCCTCTAATCTTCACCAGTACTAGTAACAAAAAACTAAATAATTTTTAACATTATATTTTCTTGTCTTTTTCCACAGTTGGCCTACGTCCTCATAGTATTCAGCATTTACAGATATATCGTAATTCGTCCAATGATAAATGAGCTCCTGGAAGAGAAAAAGTATGCCAATTTTGACTTCATAGGTTTCTGGCAGGTTCAGTACAATAATGCTGTTGGTGTTCTAGTATTTCTGGTCTGGATCAAGTTGTTCAAATATATTAGCTTCAACAAGACTATGGCTCAACTCAGCATAACACTTTCAAGGGTAATAATAATAATTTCCAACCGACCATAATAGAATTAATAAATTACAATTAATTAAGAAATCTCAGTATCAGTAACTAGCTCAGGCAAATAGATGACATCGGTCTTAAGAGTAGTAGTATACTTTAGGGGAGGAGGTGGAAGGGCACTCTAGTGGGACTTCACCGGAACATTAAGACTTGCAGGCTGAATTGACAGATGGCACCATGCAGCTAAGTCACGATATCTACAAAAGTTCAAAACGAGACTGCTTGGATTTAAAAAAATCATTCCCACACCAGTAGCTAGATTCCAGGCTCCTGCTTATGTGTGTATGTATATAGGGTTATTCAAAAGTAAGTTCCCATTTTGAAACAGCTGTATCTTCTGTACATTTTTATTTTATTTATCAGAGCTTCCTCAAATTAAAGGCTACCATTAGACAAAGCATACAAAACATTACAAGAACAAATAGAAGATCAGAGCTAAAAGAGTAATAAAAAAGGCAAACAAATACACAAACAAACAATGGCAGTTTACAGAAGAAAAATAAATTCAAGTAAAGAATCAATGAAAGCTAAGAAGGAAAAAGAAAAATGATAAAGGTGCGATGGATGTTTTGTTGCTATGGTAACTGTGTCACGCTTGTATAAACAATAATTGTTGTTCAGAATACAAACAGCAGTTGTAGGAGAGTAATTTTAATAATTTTTACAATGATTTTACCTTTACGAGTTCGAATTGGCTCCTTCATTATTATTACGAATGCAATAGACAATATGCATATGCATATGGAAGATCGCACATTACATGGATTGAGAAATGGAATGGAGAATCCGAACACAATTATACAGCAAGGATTATATAATATCATATCAAGGTGAGTGTCTGGTGTGGTTTTACGTCACATTTCATAATAGGGCCGTATTTGTATGAATAAATTGAAAATGGACAAACAAAAACAGTGATGGTAACTGGGCAGCAGTATTTTCAAATGTTGCAAGACTTTGCAATACCAGCATTACAGAATCATGAAATCGAAAACATTGTTTTCATGCAAGACGGCACTCCACCTCACATACATAATAATGTAAAAACACTATTGCGCAACACATTTGACGATCGTGTAATTAGTAGGCATTTTTCGAACAGTTGGCCTTCTAGGTCACCAGACATAAATCCAGCTGACTACTGGTTATGGGGTTATCTAAAAGAAAAGGTATTTCTTAGTAGACCTACTACACATGAGGAACTGAAACAGTCAATATCGGATGTCATTGAAAACATCCCTAGGAATGTGCTTAATAATGCCGTTTATAGCATAGAAGAAAGACTATTTCTTAAGGAATAATACAGTGGTGGTCATATTTAATTTTTTCACGTTTTAATAAAATCCCATTTCTTTTGTGGAATCTAAAAATTTGACAAACTTATTACCATTTCAAAATGAAAACTTACTTTTGAATGAATTAAATACTATTATAGTCACAATCGTGCCATGGTATGACAGAAAAATTTCACAACCTCGAGCAGGATTCGAACCTGCGACTTCCTGTTCTCCGGTCAGGCGCTCTACTACTGAGCTAAAGTGGTCTCAAAAAAGGCTGGAATTATCCTTTCATACTGGTGACTCTGTTATAGAGTACTGTCCATAGCATCTGATCTTAGTCAGCCTTTGGCGTGAGACGAACTCGATAGCTCAGTGGTAGAGCGCCTGACCGGAGAACAGGAAGTCGCAGGTTCGAATCCCGCTCGAGGTTGTGAAATTTTTCTTTCATACCATGGCATGATTGTGACTATTTAGTATTTAATTCATTAATATGTCACATCAACGGACGATATGGGTCACCCAAACATCGTAAGATGAAGATTACTTTTGAATAACCTTATATATACACACACATATACATATACATAAACAAAAAATCTTATCTTATTGCTATGTAGGCATTTTCTGAACAGTTGGCCTTCTGGTATTAGACTTTGCACTTTTGGGAACCTCTCAGAAATCAGAAATGGAATTCTTAATATTTTCGAGCTAGTGAAGTTTAGGAAGATAATTATTCCAAGTTTGTATGTCTCTACCTTAGAAATGAAATTCTTCTTATTACCAGACTAACACTGTTCAGAAAGACTTTAGTTGACTATAACTGGAGTCATTGTAGACCAGACAATCATCCAACCTGTGTAAGACTGCTCATTCGAACGTAGAAACATGATCGGCAAAGATCCACTTTTGCTTTTCCAATATGACAAATCAATAAAAACATGACATTGCATAAAGTTCCATGGTCGAGTGATCAGTCTTGCAAACCACTGTTGAAACATAATCCTTGGCATACGAAAAATGTTTATATATAGTTGTTTAAGTGGAACATAAAATAAAAACAAAAATGTAAGGCACTGTAAAACAAAATGTCACTCAATAAAATTCTTTCAGGGAAGTAGATAGAAAAGATTAATTGTACATTATAAATATACCGGTACTGAATTATGTTAATTTTATTTTACAGTGTGCAAAAGATATTGCTGGATTTGCAGTCATGTTCTTCATTGTATTTTTTGCATTTGCTCAACTGGGATATTTACTGTTTGGCACACAGGTACATACATATAAGTTACACCTTCATAAACTTAGATAATTCCATTTGACCAGTCAATTGCCTACCGGGTGCTTGATAGTAGAGCAATTAGTGTAGGTACTCATTACTTTAGATTATCTCAATAATTATTCACACAAACCATAAAATTTTGTGCTCACATTTCTTGAGTAATTAACGTACATTCGTTTCCATATCTTCAGGTTGAAGATTTTCGAACATTTGGAACATCCATATTCACTCTTTTAAGGACAATTCTCGGAGATTTCAATTATTCTGCAATTGAAGAAGCCAATCGTGTTCTTGGACCAGTATTTTTTATTTGCTACATTTTCTTTGTATTCTTTGTACTACTGGTAAGTTGACAACTTCTAATTGTTATGGACTTATACATAATAGTTTTGTTTGGCTACCAGTAGCAAGTTACCAGCATGGTAGGCCTACATTATTATTTTCAACAGTAGCATGACAGATGTTAGTTAAAGTTCAAATTGTAACAGTTCACCATTGAAATTGCATAAGCGTTATTTGAAAAAAGATGTTACTGGCATCATATAGATGTTCTCTTTGTCATTATATTAGTATTTAGGGAAGAATGAATTATTAGAACGATTATTTTTACTAATATTTTCAGAAAAGAGAGTCTCTCTATTATTTATATGAGAAATGTATTGCTTAAGGTTTTTCTTAAGTACAGTCACTTACTGACGTAAAATTATTCATTATACTGTATGTTTTTTAGTATATTATCATGCCACTAACACCAATTTCTTTTTTTTTTCAGAACATGTTTTTGGCAATTATCAATGATACATATTCAGAAGTAAAATCTGAAATATCAGCACAGAGCTCATTTGTTATGTCAGACTACATAATGCGATGTTTTGGAAATTTAATGAAGAAACTAGGATACAAGAGCAAGGTCGCAGGAAAAGAAACACCAATAGATGACAGCAAACTCACTTATAATGAAATTAGAGATGCTCTGCGAAAGTAAATTTTTTCGAAGATGTTATTTTATAACATTTTTCTTTTCAAAATAGAAAAAAAATACAACAATTTTGATTATTTTCATATAATCATCATCATCATCATCATCATTATCATTTTCATATCTTAATTCTTAAATCATTATAGGATGCGAATTAAGGTTTCTGATGAGAGGGGGGGGGATAGAATCCTAGATAGAGAATACCATACATACCATACATAAAATTATTATTATTAAATATGATATGAAAATCAATAAAGAAAAAACTAAAATTATGGCCTTCTGCGGAAAATACCCTGTGCCTAGCAAAATATGTTTAGATTCAAAAATATTAGAAAGGATAAATTATTTTACATATCTCAGATACACATTATCTTTTTTTGATGAAGTAGATATTTCACAGAAAATTTCTAAATACACCAAAACAATGGGAATAATTAACACCATTATGAAACCTGCCCTAGTACAAAGGCATACTCGAATTCGCCTTTACAAGACCTTGGCGAGACCTGTACTTTGTTACGGCAGTGAGGCATGGACATTGAGGAAGAAAGACGAAAGCAGAGTAACGGTTAATGAAAAAAAAAAAAAATATGAGATATACAGCGGGATCACAAACGCAATGAAGATGTAATGGCAGAATTACAACTCATCATCATATCCTTCATGTATTAGACCTTACAGGATCTGTTACGGTCTCATGCCAGCGCTTTCGTGGTCTTCCCAATTTCCTCTTTCCTCTTGGTACATAAGTAAGAATCTGTTTAGGCCATCTAGTGCGATCCATCCTTTCGACATGTTTTTTCCACTGAAGTCGATATTGTTGAACAAAATTGACTATAGGATCCATTTTTAGTTCCTGCAATATGTCCACATTTTTACGGTGTTCCAGCAAAGAGCATCCCGCTGTTCGTCTCATGAACCTCATTTCTATCACGTAAGACATTATCAGAACAACTGGATAAATCATCTGCATCGCATGCATAGAGATAGAATCCCAAAAGTCATGCTCCACTATTGCCCCAACGGGAAGAGATCTCTTGGTCGTCCAAAGAAGCGCTGGACTGAAAATTCAACTGTGGGATCGTAACAGGCCATTTGGCCTAATACTTGAAGGGAAGAAGAAGAAAAACATTATTATTGTCATCTGATACAGCTCAATGCTTGGTCGCACTGAGTTGTTTGTCTTGCATCTTGATCATAATAATAATAATTATATCCATGAGCAGGCTTAAGATAAGATTTGTAATTCCTAAGTTATTGATTGTTGTCAGCTTGCCGGTGATGCTAATACATCAATATTATTTTCTTTGCTTACTTTATACTTTATAAAGTACATATATTCGTATTAAAATAATTATATTTTGTGAGGGGGATAGACGTTATCCCTGGCAAAGAAGGTAAAATGAATTTATGAGAGGAGGATAACTTTCCAACAGGGGGGGCTCCCCCTCATCCCCCCCCCCTGTTAATTCGTACTCTGAACCATTATCATAATCACTACTAATACAATAGTATTAAATGTAGTAGTAGTAGTAGTAGTAATAGTAGTAGCAGCAGCAGCAACAGTAGCAGTAATATTCGGTGTCCACCAGTTAGGTTGATCAGAAAAGCCGAAACTGGTCAAACTGTGGATTGTTTTCCCAGCATAATGAAAGTCGCCTGCCGTTGAGTCATGCTACCTGACAACCAATTCCGAAAAATGTAGCACTTTGGCAATGGCAAAAGCACTGCAGGATCGACCAGATTGATGGACACCCATTGGTAATAATAACAACAACAACAACAACAACAACAACAACAACAACAACAACAATAATAATAATAATAATAATAATAATATAACAGAACATCATAAATCTTATTTTATTTTTCATATTTTATCTCCTCTTCAAAACAGACTTATAATCCAATGCATTGTAGTAGAGTGCCTATCTTTGCACCAACATTAGACAGACATACATTGCAGGTCTCCCTGATAATGTGGTCAGCATGGTACAGTGCCACTGCTAAGACAACACAGGACACCACATGACAAAAGAAAAATGCCCAGTGTCGTAGACAGAAGATAAATCTTTTCCATAGTCCATTCATAGATTGGAATTGCAGACTGCTTGAATGGATATGTCCCTATCCACAGAGCAAAGAAGGCAGATAATTCATAAACCTGTAAAATATAAAACCAAGAACATGTAGAAACTTCAATCAGTGAGAACAGGGAAGTGATAAATTCTCTTGCCTTCACTGAACACTCCACAGAAAACTAACTATAGCACACTTACCCAATTTACTGAGCTACATTTCTTAACATGGCGCATTGTGCAGAAGTTCCTGGCAACTGAATGGGTTGAACTTTTTCTCAGTTGTGATTCATCCAATGAAGGCTGTGTTTTAAATTTCATAAAGTAATAATAATAATAATAATAATAATAATAATAATAATAATAATAATAATAATAATAATAATAATAATAATAATAATAGCCAGTTAGGAGTAAAATTTGCATTGGAACCCATACGTTACAACAGGTAGATAAACTCATTTAAATATTTAGGTTATAATTTTTGACATATTTACCTGTTACTGATATATCTGAAAATATTCAACATTTTAATGGAGCCTTAAGAACCATCAACCAGGAATTTTGTTACTGAAAAACTCCAAGACACATACCAGGTTCAAAGGATAAAGTTCTAGCAAGACCTGTCCTCATGTAGGGTATGAGGCCTGGACTGTCCTGGAACTCAGATGTTCAACGCCCAACAACTGCGGAAATGAGATTTCTAAGGAGGACTGCCGGCTACAGCTTGCTTGACCACAAAAGAATGAACTAATTATAAAAGAATTGAAAATTACACCTATTTATGAACATCTCAACCACTATAGACAAAAATGGCTTAACCATGTCAATAGAATGGACCGTTCCAGACTCCCAAGACAAATTCTCCGCTATATTACCACATGGAAATGATCTTTGGGACATCCCTGAAAAGATGGACGGAGATGTAACAGGCCACTAGGCCTAATACCTGCAAGGACGATGATTGATGATGATGATGATGATAATAATAATAATAATAATAATAATAATAATAATAATAATTTAATAATAATAATTATAATACCAAATTCAATAATAAATAGACATTGTTTTGTACTGTCATATGTTGAGAGTAGATATGATATCAAATATGAAAATGATTTATATTTATAGGTGCAATTTTACTGATCTGGAGATTGAAATGTTCTTTGCCAAATACGACATTGATGCAGACAAAGGAATAGGAGAGGAAGAGACCAAGAATTATTTGACAGACTTTAATCTTCTCACAGAGTAAGACTAGCTTTAAGCTTTATTCTATGCTGCCCATGGTTACTCCATTAGGCCTACATTAAATCAAATGCTTGTTAATAACTGTGGTCTGTTAGTTGAATGTTTAAAGTACGGTACTGTATAGTCTTTACACTCTGCAGAACCCGCTTAAGTCACAGTAGCTAAGCAAAACAGAAATTAGTGATAAAGCAGCACGAAGAAATGGACAATTCGCGAAACTCATCAAGGACAAAATTAAGATAAACAATTTGGTTTTTAGTGTAGAGGAGTGCTTAGTAACGTTAAAGGAACCGATCATAGACTCAGAAGAAAAGGAAAGGAACAGAAAAATTTTGAAAGAAAAAAATCAACAATATTGTATCTAAAGGCGAGGTTAGTGACACAAGTGTGGTGAGTGTACGTGAGTCAATTGTAAACGTATCAAAATCAGCGAAAATTTCCGGAAAGCAGGCAGTGACGTCAACTGAAGAAGAAACAGGAGTGACGCGAAGTGGTATTCAGCAAGCTCAGCAGAACAAGACTTCAATGCAAGCAAATGGAAATAGTGGACATCAGATGGGAGCAATTCCGAAGCGGGTGAAGGAACTAAGATCTAAATCGAGGCTGACTAGAAGTAGAGTGATCCCCAATAATTTCATCTAACGCACGCAAGTGGGAGATAGTTCAGGGAGCAGTGATGAAGGAAGAGGGGAAAACAAGGTGAAAAAACAGTGTGACTTAAGGAAATGGTGTGGAGGAGAAATAAATCGTGAGAGAAGAAAACTAAGACCTAAAAAGTAGCAATGTGGAAAAGGAAGTAGTGAAAAGTGCAAATAATTAGTGATGTAGAGTAAGGGGGGTTACAGTATGTTTGGTATAATGATGGGTTAGGAGTAAAGTAGAGGAAGAACTGATGAAAGACGAGAAAAGACTAGTGGAAGAATTGCAATAATAAATTAAAAATAAGTTCAGAATATGTATGATAAGAACTTTGTGTTAAATTTTCACGTACTTTGGTAACATGTTCGACCTATTTTGGGTCATCTTCAGAACTGGTTGTTGTTGGTCTTGGCGCCTCTTGTTTCCTGTGAGAGTGCGTTCATAGTGTAGGGTCAAAGAGTGTATGTGTTTTGAAATTGGGTTGTGTGTTGAGAATATCGTTCTCACAACTCAATTTCAAAAACACATACACTTTTTGCAAACACAATGAACAACCTCCCAGGAAACAAGATGAAAGACCAACAAAACCAGTTCTGAAGATGACCCAAAAATAGGTCGAAACATGTTAATGGAATACGTGAAAATTTAACACAGAAAGTTCTTATCACACATATTCCGAAGTGATACAGTGTTAAAAGTTGTGTAATCAAGATGTATAAAAATAAGTAATGTCCCAGTTGACTTGGACGAGAGGCGTTGTAAAATGATGAGATGACACTGTATACTAATAATGTGAAGTGCCACCTCACTGAAAGGTATATTGCTTGAAGACATACAAAAAAAAAAAATAATAAGAAAGAAAAAAATAAATTAGTGATAAAAAAATACATTGAAGATTTTCTTGGTATGCTCCCATTTTCCCTGTCAACATTCCACTATTTCTACTAAATCATTATGGGAAATCTGGCTAAGTAGATATTAAAAAGTCAGTTTTAGAAGCTGCTGGAGAAAGTCTTGAATATAAACCTATCAAAAACAGACATTCGTTAAGGAGTTGGAATGAAGAATTGAACCAGATAATTGCTGAATAGAAAAAGCTTATAAATTATTTTGCAAACCAAAGATCAACTACAACATATTATGAAATACAAAAAAAACTTAGAGCTTCTGTCAGAAAATTAACCACAAAAAATCAGAAGATATGAATGGGATAAATTAGTCAATTACGTGACAGACCTATTACTGGCCCAAAAAGAAGAGGTTTCATAATCTTTAAGAAATTGCAAGTAAACACTAATGATCAAATAAAAATTCTACTTGTTCTCTATGGTGCTAGAGAATAATTTTGTTGCAGTTGATAACAATGTTATTCCTCGATAATTATTGGGATCGTTTTCTTTTTCTTTGAAATGGTCTTCTAAAACGAAAGGCCAGAACTTGCATTATATCCTTTTCATTTTTTGTCTCATAAATTTGGATACTACAAAGAAAGGGATGGCTGAAAATTGGGTAATTTTTGGTAAAAAAAAAAATCATATTTTTAGTTGTTTTTTTTTTTTTTGTAGAAAATGATTTATTGTTTCATCTGCAGATGTTTATGCAGCTGAACTAGTTACTATAATATGTTGTTGTTTTCTAATGTCAGGCGTTTGACAATAAAGTCATTTGACCTCTTGCACTCCAATATTTTTCAAAGATACCACCATGAGCAGCCACTGAAGCACAGATTTTGAGGTGTTCCGAATCCATTTCTTGATTTGAGTTGCACAATGGGCAGTTAGAGGACTGATGTATTCCAATTCTATGCAGGTGCTTGGCCAAACAGTCATGGCCTGTTGCCAATCTAAATGCAGCTACAGACGATTTGCGTGGTAAATCGGGAATTAACTGTGGATTTTGATGCAGACAGTTCCATTTTTTCCCTTGAGATTGTATTATCAAATTTTGTTTGCTGAAGTCTAAGTATGTAGATTTAATAAATCTTTTCACAGAGTAAAACGTAGATTTAGTAACAGGTCTGTAAGTAGCAGTGCTGCCCTTCTTTGCTAAAGCATTCGCATTCTTGTTTCCCAGGTTTCCACAATGGGATGGTATCCATTGGAATACAATTCTTTTATTGAGTGTTATTAATTGAGAGAGCAGTTTAGTTATTTCTGCTGTTTGAGATGAAGGTGTGTGTCTAGAGACTATTGATAGAATAGTTGCTTTACAAAATCCACCTGCCAAAATCCCTGGCTCCTTCTGTAATACTGACATTTCTTTGTTATCACAAAGCAGTGATTTGTTTCAGGTCCCTCTTTGGCTGATAAGGGTGCTGGTGAGAGTGTATCTCAGGAAGAATTCCTTATGTGAGTATAACTGAAGTCAAACATCTACAATTCCATACAAATATAGTGCCTACATAACAAAATATCGATAGTGTTAAATTGCAACCTCATATGTCAAAATATTCAATTTTACAGGAGACCGAAAAAACATTTAATATCTTGATAACGAACAAATATCCGATATAAGAGGGCACTTGAATCTCTTCTTGTAAAGTTTGCCTTGACATAAGATATGTTTGCAGAAGATTCGGAAATAGTGTTTTGATAGGAATAAAGTGAAATCTCATTTTTTTAATCTTCTTTTTTTTAAATGCGAAGTTGCTGTTCAACACCAACAATATAATCTTGAAATGGTTCTAAATTCTTTTTTATATCACATTTTGATGTGAAATGCCTATGTTCGAGGAACAAAAGAAAAATTGCAGACTTAATAGCCGAAAGCTTGGAAAATTTCAACAACTTAATTCAGCTCAGTAAACCAGAAAGTCATGTCCTTTTATACTGCAGTGTGTGTTGAGTGTTACAGGATTGGCGAATGGGTCGGCCAATCAGAAGCCAGGAAATATTTCGCGTAGTCCGCGACATCACCGGTGTGGTATTGGTGGGTGATGGGCCATGTCCCACCGGTTGAAGTGGGTCGCTGGACATGATCAACTTTCATTTTTCTAAGGACATGTGACCATAAGGTTTAAGTTGGTTCAATGCAGGGGTTCATGCCTGACTCAGTTGTAATCCACCATCCCTGTTTAAGTTTTTTTCTCCAGTTTAACCTCTATTGCTTCATTGATTATCCGGTCCCAGTAATGATTTGATCTGTTGAGGATCTTGCTTTCGACAAACATAATTATTGCCCTTTTTCAATGCTGTGTTGAACCACGGCGGATTTTTCGGGATAATGAAGCCTGACATTTCTCTTGTGTTCTTTAATTTTGTCTTCTATTGTGCGGCTGATCTATCCAATATACACTTCACCACATTCGCATGGAATCCTCTAAATACTGGTGTTTTAGGCCTTTGACTATCTTTTACTTGGCCAAATCACAGGGGAACCAGAGTATCCAGAGAGTCCACTGTTGTGGAGTAAGAGTTAGCATATCTGACTGTAAAACGAATGGGCCGGGTTCAAATCCTGGTTGAGACAAGTTTTTCTAGGGTTTTCCCTCAATCCATTAAGAAAAAATCCTGGGTAACTTTCAGCGCTGGAATCTGGATTCATTTTGCTGACATTATCACCTTTATTTAATTCAGATGATAGGTAACCATTGCAGTTGATAAAGTGGCGTAAAATTAACCAATAAAAAAAAAGTACTCAGAGAAAATTCCTGTGTTGCCTTGACCACAGACTTGCCCAATACAAGTTATAAATTCAGGATAAATCAACTAGGATTTGAACCCAGGCCCTCTGGATTACAAGGTTGTGCTAGCACTGAGTCACCATGGTGGATAGTATATAAATTATGAATAATTTAATATAAAATTTTGAAATCTTGCAGGTTGAAGAACCGTGTAAGTCAAATGGAAGAGTCCATAATTGTTGCCATTGACAAAGTTGAGGCTGTTCTAAACAAATTAGATGCGTTGGGAGTTTCTAGGCAAGCTCGAGATGACAGAGGGCAAGGAGGGAAATGAAGAGCAATAATATACGTACAGCATGTAAAAAGATTATCAACCAATTGATTCTGTTGAAGTATGTACAGCAACTTTCAATGAATGATTATTAGGATCTTACAATGAAGAAACTATTCTGAAGTTGTTTAATGTAAACTAAGGACAGTTGTGTTGTATGTTTTACTTTTCAAAAGTGTGTTTAACTACATTTTACTTTATTTTATTTTATTTCAAGTATAAAATTAAACACGACTTATTAATAAAGTTAAGAGTTAAATGTGATCATTAATTAAGTTTTTTGTTATATTTACGATCTTTTTTTGTACACAGCCTAGTTAACAATTCTGATTATTTGTTATACAAAGTATGTTTAAAATTAAGTGTTAAAATTAACTGTTGGCTAAACTTAAGTTATTGATCTATTAGTCATGAAATATAATCTTAACAATATTTAAATTATATCGACATTACTTTGATCTTAATTTAAATTGTATAGATAAAAATATCATCAGATACTGACTGCAAAGAATGCTATTTTCAGAGTTTTTATACCGCCAATAATAGATCAGGATGTAATGCATAACAGGCAGAGCTCAATTTAGGAGTAACTTAATATACGAGTATTTTATGTACGTTTTTTAATTAAAGTGGTTATTCAATTCCAAATCAAGAAACTTTGTGCTTATAGCCTTTTAGATCAATTCCATTTAATCTAATATTATGGGAAAACCAAGCACTATTATGTGTACCAGTACTAGAGTTTATTAACTAGTTTTATCAATATTAAGTGCTAGTTTATTTGCATTTTATTAGATTTAACGGTAATTTCCCAGAATGTATCACTGCACATAGACCAATTTTACACTAAACCTAAACTTGGTGTATGCAAGGTATACTAAAACACTAACCTAACCTGTCACAGATTCAGGAAAGGTTAGGTTAGATTAGTTTAAGGTTTTAGTATACACTCAGTTTAGGTTCAGTGTAAGACTGGTCTATGTGCAGCAATACATTCTGGGAAATTACTAATTTAGCATTATATTATAAGTGTTTATAAAGCGATCATACCTTTTAGATAATCACATTTGTATTATCTGCATATAATATTACCTGCAAGGCTGCCAAGTGTCAGTTTTTAAAGCTGACATCAGCGTTTTCAAAGGTCTGTCAGCTTTTCAGTGCACGGTACCCATTTGTCAGCTTTTTCCACAAATGCTGTGTCAGTCTCTATTTTGTATCATTTGGTTTATTTCAATTTACATTTTTATAGTGACGACAAAATAAATCTCAATTTCGTTCCTCATTGAAGACAGGCATAGCTCTCTTTCATTGTATGTTGTAAATTAACGATTTTCAGAATTTTAACTTGTTGCTTCCAAGCTTTCGATGACTAACTCTGCCATCTTCTTCAGGGATTATTAATCAATCATAGAATAATTATAAAATAGAGACGAGTTATGAAATATTAAATGCACGACATAAGCCTAGCATTTTTTTATCGGGCTTCTAGTAATATATGTATCGAATATGAATGAAGTCTCGCCCACCTCATTGCATATTACATGACTAGTGTGAACTAGTCAGTTTGTTTTATTACCATTAAGTACGAGAAAAATTCGTACCGGCACCGGGAATCGAACCCAAGACCTCTCAGCTGTGCACGCTGAGTGCTCTTAACCAACTGAGCCATGCCGGGACATGATCCTGACGCCGGCCGAACTCCTCTCATAGTATTATGTTACGGCCTTACTACCTGCATTTATACACGTCATTATATACAGGAGCGCATATTAAATGACTTTATATATTAACAACAGTTTTGAAAACTGTTAACATTATATATGTATGAATATGAATGAAGTCTCGCCCACCTCATTGCATATTACATGACTGTGTGAACTAGTCGGTTTGTTTTATTACCATTAACACGAGAAAAATTTAGTAATATGTTGTTGTTTTCTAATGCCAGGCGTTTGACAATAAAGTCATTTGACCTCCTGCACTCCAATTTTTCAAAGATATTATCATGGCCAGCCACTGAAGCACAGATTTTGAGGTGTTTGAATCCATTTCTTGGTTTGAGTTGCACAGTGGGCAGTTAGGGACTGATATATTCCAATTCTCTCTGCAGGTGTTTGGCCAAACAATCATGGCCTGTTGCCAATCTAAATGCAGCTACAGACGATTTGCGTGGTAAATCGGGAATTAACTGTGGATTATGATGCAGAGAGTTCCATTTTTTCCCTTGAGATTGTGTTATCAAATTTTGTTTGTTGAAGTCTAAGTATGTAGATTTAATAAATCTCTCCACAGAGTAATATTAGATTTAGTAACAGGTCTGAATAATGCTGCCCTTCTTTGCTAAAGCATCCGCATTCTCGTTTCCCAGGATTCCACAATGGGATGGTACATTGAGAGAGCATTTTAGCTTCTAGTTATAATCTAAAATGCTCTCTCAGTAATATAATCTAGCCATTAAACTTCTGGGCCCTCCTGACAAGTGTCCCTCCTCCCCCATTTTGGGCGGTCCTGGTTATAGTAGAAGTAGAAGCAGTAGCAGTAGTGGTGGTATCGTCTCTATAAAAGAAAGTCCACTGAACTGCCATTGCTCCTATTTGTTCAACTGTCAAAGTTTCATTGTTTTAAAAATAAAGATAAGGTTATGGTCTCCCATATGTCACTGCAAAGGATAAAATGATTAATCACAATTTCCAATTTTAAAATCCCTTATTTTTATTTTAACTTAATCATTCTCTTCATTAACTATTTTAAACATATTACATCATATACACAGTACTTCTTATATACAAGTGCGATTGTTTATAGCTACAATGAAGAAAAATAAAATATATATTTCATATCAATATCTGCAGATTATACACATCAAATAACTATTTACATATCCATTTACTGCAGTTTGAATGAAGAGATTTCTGCAACAAAACTCTCTTATCACTTCTACCTTATGTAACACACAAATTAAAGATAATATAAAAACAAGACAAAAGTATAAAAAAGAAGTTTCATATATTTGTATATGTACCGTATATATAGTATATTTCTGGTTTCCATAAATCACAATTGATCGAAATCAAAATCTTTATCTCTAGATAGCAATTAAATTCAGCTGCATACATATGACTATTTTAAAAAGAGTATTGCTACATTGCAGTGAGTATCTTTTACCTCACGTGTTAAGTGTGAGTCCAACTTACTCTTTACCCACTTCCCATTTACACACATAATCAAAGCAGGAACTAACTGCTAACAGTCTTGAAGCTGCAACATCTCTAATAAAAATACTGTTCACCATTTAGCATGGAACATGCATATAGAATATCACAGTATAGGGCTAAATACAACATTTTTATGCCAGGCTAGGAAAATTTTTTTGCCCAGCATCATCACAAGGTACTATACCCAACAGTCTGAGCACACTCTTCAAACTCAAAACTTACTATTTCAGAAAATTGTTTTCCATCACATCCGTCATAATCTCTTTTAAGTTATATTCTTGCTGATACACACACATACATATTCCTTAACCAGGGCTGTTTCTAATATGCATGCAATGAACAGGGTGTTTTTAGTATCTGCAAGGTCTGTGGTTTGAACTCTGGCACTAGCTATCTTCTTCAGGGTATAATAGGCCGTTACCCTGTTCTTCCTTTTCTGCATGAGGAGCAATGTAATAAAGAATCATATTGCTGCTTCATGTTGGAGAGACCAGAGTTGTAGGGATCAGTTTTGACTAGGATTTCCTTGTTTACTTCAGAAAAGAAACATACAATAATTGTACCTTTAAAGGTAAGCGTTCACTACATCATATTGCACTCATCGGACGAATCGCACGGATCGGAAAAAGACTATCTTTGCTGTAATTCTTATGTAACTGCGTTCACTACATTGTATCGGACACATCGCCTCTCGGAAAATCCATCCACGTTTCTCGAATGGGCAACTTTTCCGATGCGTGCGATCATGACCTTCTTTAATAAATCAATTTTAATTGGTCAACTGTTACTATTATGTTGTACCATGTTCAATGTCGCGCCAAAATGGCAGACGGAAAACTTGTTTCGCGTGTAGAAAATTGCGAAGAATTATATAATTTGAGGCGTTCCCATTACAGTAATCAAGTCGTTTCTTGCAAATATATTATGTAACCAATATTTCTTTCATTTCTTCCTCTTCAATTAAGACGCATGAAGCAATTACAAAATTCTTATTCGCTAACAGACGTAATTAACAGACCTAACCTCAACTCCTCTGTTTTCAGCAATGTCAATATTGTACGACGTCATGTTTCAAACAGCTGACAGGGGAATCTGATGAGGTGATGAGGTGGAGCAGTTACAGTGAACGCAGTGCACTTAAAATATCCGTTGTGTGCGATTTGTACAAGGAGTGCGATACGATGTAGTGAACGCTTACCTTAACTTGTCACAGATGCTTTTTCACACAACATTCCGGCATGTACAACTAATTTCATTTCTGATGTTACTATGGTTAAAAATAATTATGTGTCAAGTAAGAAAGTGTTGCTAAGAATGAAGAAAGAATTCTTCTGCGGACACAACAAAATAACCACTTCAAATTCATGTTATTATTGCCAAAGTTAGCAACACATTTTATACAAATAATTTACGTAATTGATTAACTAGCGGACTTACTCGTGTTAATTATGTAAGTCTGTGTGGTTTACAGCTGTTTCGGTGCTTCATCACACCATCCTCAGAGCCTACTAGATCTCGGCGTCATCTCGAACTTCTCTGCCTATTGTGTGGGTGTGTTTGACTGTTGAAAATTGTTGAAAAGTGGAGTCAAATAGTGTGTGTGTACTGAAATTGATCTGTGTGTTGAGAATTTGATCAGGGTGTGTGTTTAGTGTGTCTGTATATTTCATATTGTTCTAGTGTGTTGAGTTTTTGGTTTTCTTTGTAGCGTGTTTGGAATGATCTGCCTGTCTGTCCAATGTAGAACTTGTCGCAACTATTACATGTGAGTTTGTATACACCTGTGTGGTCGTATTTATTTGTTTTTGTTTTATGTGTGTTGAGATGTCTTTGTAGTGTGTGTTTTCTGTTCTGTATGCTATGTTGTATTTCTGCTTTCTGAATGAAGATGCGATCTTATGTGAGCTTTTGTTTTCATATGTTAGTGTAATGTATTTCTTGTGTTTGTGTTGCGTTTTGCGTGTTTTTGTATTAAGTTCTTATTTTGTCTTTTCTTGCGACAAGTTCTACATTGGACTGACAGGCAGATCATTCCAAACAAGCTACAAAGAAAACCAAAAACTCAATACACTAGAACAATATGAAATATACAGACACACTAAAACACAACCTGATCAAATTCTCAACACACAGATCAATTTCAGTACACACACACTATTTGACTCCACTTTTCAACAATTTTCAACAATCAAACGCACCCACACAATAGGCAGAGAAGTTCGAGATGACGCCGAGATCTAGTAGGCTCTGAGGATGGTGTGATGAAGCACCGAAACAGCTGTAAGCCGCACAGACTTACATAATTAACACGAGTAAGTCCGCTAGTTAATCAATTACTTACATTCAAGTGTTAAAAGTAGTGTATGCAAGATTCAAAATGGAAATAATTTACATAAAGGCTATCAAAAAATGCAAAGAATATATTCAGTACAAATTAGAGTTATGTTTTCCACAATTATTAGTTATCAGTTTAACTGTATCAAGGTATTAGTTGCTGTGATTTCAACCAAATACTATTTTTATAAGAAAAAAATACAAATTTTATAATTTTGATTTGACAAACTTTCAAAGATATATTCTCTTCCATTCACCATGTACATATATCTTGCCATAATATTTCAGATTAAGTTTCAATCAGGAATAAGAGAGAAATCTGTTGAATCATTAATGTTTTTTAGGATTTAGTTCTATGGGTAAATTTTGTTACTAAAGCAATATTTGATAAAGTCTATTCTCCACTAAAGCAATATTTGATAAAGTCTATTCTCCACTTTTTCCTCACTCCAGCTTTGATTCATTCTAAACTATGAAAGTGGGCAATAGCTGTACCTACTAGCTTTCTCTTACGTCCACTTACAACAGCAATATATTTGCTTGTTAGTACTGTTTAGCTATATAGAATTTAAGAATGTTTGTCCTAAAATGTTGCTGTTCAAGATCGAATCCTAGTCGGCCTACTTAAATGTCAGCTCTGATTATATCAATTTCTTTCTTAACAGTGACTTAGAACACACGTTGCTAGCACAGACATATAATCCTTCAACCTCTATTCGAAGACTTAACAGAGAACGATTATTTACAATGGAAACAAATTAATCACTTTTCCTGCAGAACTGTTAACAAATAAATACGCAACTGAAGTATTTTCCTTGCTTGTTTATATTATTGTTAGGCACTATGAATATATACGGTATTGTGTCTACTATGGATTCATTATGTAGTCCACACCTGTGGAGTAACGGTTAGCGCGTCTGGCTGCAAAACCAGGTGGCCCGGGTTCGATTCCCGGTAGAGGCAATTTACCTGGTTGAGGTTTTTTTTCCGGGGTTTTCCTTCAACCCAATATGAATAAATGCTGGGTAACTTTCGGTGTTGGACCTCGGACTTATTTTACCGGAATTATCACCTTCTTCTCATTCAGATGCTAAATAACCTAAGATGTTGATAAAGTGTCGTAAAATAACCTACTAAAATAAAAAAATTCATTATGTATCTAGATGTTGACGTAATATATAACATAGTATCACTTTGCAAATATCACACAGATAAAAACCATTACAATATATGTTAATTCGTTTTTCGTTTTAAAAAAATTAGTACCCTAAAGTTCAAAAGTTTTGTGATGTTTATATCGTAACACTGCGCAGAGTAAGCAATAGGACTACCATTACTTAATTACTGCTTACTTTAATATTTGCATAGCGCAACAGACATAACTTGGACACTATATCTGGAAGGCAATATTGTGCATTTCCTGCTACCATTCATTGAAACTTTCGGAGATTAATTTGATGTAAAACCTTTGGAAAACTTTTGCCTAATCTCCATTCATTTTGAGGTGATGTTTTAATAATTTAATATAACGTTAATTATAAAATTCGAATTTTTATAAATTTATAATAATTTATTATAACCCTGAAACATCGAAACAATACTTTCAAATATTACGTTGTTGTTAGTAATCACTATAAATGAAATTACAATATTGTGAAAGAAGTGGGAGACAACCAATTATTATATAATCTGTTAGAAAGCTTATACATTTAATTTATTTCAAACAGCACTGTATATCAGTACAATTTAGAGAAGTGTTGGCTTTAATAAATTATAATGACTTTGTTATAAGAAAGCAATAAAAGGAGGTAATTATGACACATTTTGAGTATTATCCAGCAACTTGATGACATACTTGTTGAAGGAAAATACAATATGCTACTGGACCCTGTCTTTTTTAAACAAGGAGTAAATGAACAAATTTAATATACGTGACTGCTTTGGTATTATTAAAACCGGGATTAAACTGCAAACATCCCTCTCACTGGATAGAAGAAGTTGAGCAATCTCATTGAGGTCTGTTATCTTACTGCTAGGGGCCCGACATTTTGATAATGATAAACGCGAAAGCATTCCAAATGTTATTTTTAGCGGTATTCTGCCTTTTAGACACTTACATATATCATAATTAAGTGAAATATGGCGAAGTTTGTTGGTTTGCGCGAAATATATCAGTTGTCGCGAAATAAGATCTTTTATCACGAAAATTACGAAATATAATCTCAAGAAACGTAATTCAGTGCGGTTCTAGTCTTCATTTCTCTTTTTTATATCCTTCCTAGATGCTGTGTTAAAAAACTTCATTCAGAAGTGCTTTTATGTCGTGGACTGCTATGATAATTAATTTTATTGTTGCTCTGTAGCATTTGTATCTCTTGACTTTCTTTGTATTTGACATCGTCATTTTATAATCTGTTAGGTGAGTGTTTTAGGGATGTATCTGAATTCTTTTAATTCGGATTTTGATGAAAGGTAATTTTTTTTCTGAGTAGTAGAAGACAGTGACAATTAAGTAGGTACATTTTCCAAGAAATATGTCAGATATATGGGGCTTTTATAGGGCATGAAAATGCATTTTTTTCCAGGTGTTTCCAGATTGAAGTTATTTTTTAACATTAAGAAGTAGTTTTAGATTATTTTTTACTGTTTTAGGTCATTTTAAGAGAATTTTAGGGGAATTTTATTATGTCATTCTTTTGAAAATGTTTAGATTATAAACATCTGGGCTCTACCAATAATGTTGTATTGTATTCATTATGTGTGTAAAATTTTAATAAAATAGACAGCATAAATAAAATTTAATATTCAATGAGAAATATGCGTTAAAATGGCTACCGGTATTTATTTCATGAAATATCCACCAAAAAAGAAGCATGTAACCGGTATTCCAGGACAAAAATCAGGAGTTTTATTTCACCAAAAAATCAGGCACCTACCTATTGCTAAATATTTTAATTTGGGGGGGAGGGGGACTTTTACTATCGTAAACGGGGTTACTCTGAACACAAAGGAAACTTTGAACATTTTTTCAGAAAATCATATTTAGGTTTCTACATGCTGCACTTGTTATAGATGAAGGCAAATTATTATAAAATCATTCTCATACCAAATTTACCTCCATCTGTAACAAGAGCAGCATCTAGAAACCTAAATATGATTTTCTGAAAAAATGTTCAAAGTTTCTTCTGTGTTCAAAGTAACCCCAGTTTACGGTACCACACAATTTACTCTTTACACTTGCTACCATACAGCCAAGGCAATTATATAACGATTGATCATACTCTTCAGCAACACTTCCTTCAAAATGAGAACGGCACACTGAGAACTAGATTTATGTTTGGCAACGCAATATGTCTAATTTTCTAACCTCCAACTATCGAGATTAAGTTTAAATAGAAAATGTTTTCTTGTCAGCTTGTCATCGTCGTTGCTTTATATTATTAAATGATGACGAACAATCTAAACAGCAATGAAAATATAAGAATATTGAAATAACATACAACACTTTTTTTAAACAGAACAACCTTAAATGAGGAGCATGAAATCAGCAATATTAAGAAGAAATTAGTTCTCTAAAAAGATATTTGGACTTACAAGTTTTGCTCGCAAGTTGTCTTGATTTCACAACAATAAACTGAGTGACATTTGCAATATGTGCTAGTTTAAATGCAGCATAAACACGTTATTCGTACTTCAAAATTGTAAAAGCTATGAAAAAAAAAAAGGAGTATAGAAGTAAGAGCATCTTAAAACTAGGAGTAATTATTTTAGTAACCTCTTCAGAAAAATTATGAATTAAAAATTTTATTTTTATAGAAATGCAGCAATGACAAGCTATTACATAACTCAGGCACAGAAATCATATGATACAAAGTATCATATAATGTATAATCATGTCTTTCGTTGGTCAATTTGTTATGTAAGACTTTGCATCATGCCATTATCCTGAATTATGAAAACTTATGATGAATAATAACAAAAACGCTAATAGTATGACACTATTATAACATTTCTTTGAAAATACCGATATACTGGTACTGTATAAAATTCATAGTCTACGATCATTATTTGATATGACTGGAATGGATGGTTTTACAAGAGTTAAAATCTGCATAGAATATTAATCAAGATATGTACTGATTTAAAATGACTAAATCCATTCTTGAATATTAAATAATCATCATTTGTGGCAGATTTAATTAAAACCACAGCTGCAGCATAACATGCCAAAAGTACTGTGCAAATGGAATAATCACTATCTATGACTAATTCACAACATTCTGAATCAGAAGTGATTCTAAAACAGAGCTTCTTTGGGACTACAGTTTAGCCTCTAAATATACTCTAGCATCCTCCGTCTTCAGCACTGGCAACCTTAATGAAGCCTTCAGTATTAACAAAATTAATATTAGAAGAGTCTCTCATGAAGTACTGTCTCGTATACTTCTTATCGTAAATGAAGCTAACACTGTTAAATAATGCAGAATATAATTTACATGTCTATTAGGTCACAATGTAATTGTCTTCCTACTGCATTATATTCCCACAATAGAAAAACAAAGCTAAGTGATTTTAATTTTTTAAATATATTTTTTTATAGTTCATGAATTTGTTTAAAGAATTTTCTTTTATCTACTCCATTTTCATTTTTAGTTAATAGTAATTCCATTCTGACAGAAGTAAGTACAATAAGGATATGTATACTGAACAACCCATTTTCATTATGGAAACATGCATTATTTGAAGGATCGAAACCCAAATTAAAGAAAAAACATACGAGACAAAACTTTTTGAGCGATTTTTAGTATACAGCCTACGATTTTCTGTAATATTTGAGTAGTAAATTAAATGAAACATAGATTTTAGACTGACAACCAAATGCAAAAATGAGTATTTATATTTTGTACTGATTTGTCATTTGTTCCTTATACCTGGTTCATCTATCTCAACATTTTATATCTTGTTACCAAGAATAAAACCATCTTCAATCTTTAACGTCATCGGTATGGAAATTAAATTTATACATGTAAGTTACTCAATTACATTTCATTACTAGCAGAGCAAAATGGGTAAATAGAATTTTCTGAAATGCTTGTGTATACGTATATACACATTTGTTTATAGATAAATATTTATATAGTTCTCCAAACCCATACATTACCATAAACTCTTGAGTTTTTCGTCTCTGAAATTTCGTTATGGACACAAGTGCATATATAGTTACATTATTAATGACTTTACTTCACAACCCGAGGGAAATTAAATATATTAATTGTCAAATTTGATGTAAAGACAATAGTCTTCGTTGAAGAATATATATTTCGATACAGATGATACAAAGAAATTAATACTGTTGTCTGAAATTTTCGAATCCATCCCTGAAAGTTACTACTGAAATTATATAGGACTCTTCATTGCACACCTTATGGTTTCTTTTGCAAAAAATATCAACTGGAGGTGATTCTTCCTAACACTGTCCCTGTCAAACTTATATTGATAGCCAACAAACGTGGGTGTGTCCTATTCACTGTGAAAATGCTGATACTGGTAGCTAACATTCAGCAATATTTAGAAATGAACATACATAAAAGGAAAGGCAGTAAGTATGGTTCAGTAGGACCATTTTCAACCCCTCCAATCACTCAAGGTTGAAATGATGCGACAGGATGAATCCGCAAATAGTTACGCGGATTGGCTGGCATCCACAGTTCCTATCTAGCTTCTTAAGAAAAATTCCACAAGTCTTTATTGTAGAATGCTTTAAAAATATAATATATTTCAATATAACTGGCATAATTTATTCAAATATTTGTGTACTTTGAGTATCACATCGATGTAAAAAGACACAAAGACTCTCAAGTTCGAAGAATGTATCACTGTCTAAGTATACTAAAGGGAGATGATTACCGGTATAGGTTAAATAAAAAAATTAATAGAAAATTGAGTAAAATATTTTCATTCCTTTTTGTAATCCGTTTATAGACATTTTTATTTTTATTTAAGAGGTAATATATAATGAACTCTGTTATATATGAGGCCTATTTAATTTATTTTTTATAAAAAAGATAATTCGGAATTTAAACACACTACTACCAAAGTGGTATTATTTACAATGCAAAGAGGATTTCATTATAAAATGTGTAGGCCTAATTATGATGGTTCAAACTCAGACTATTGTCTTGTTCTTAATTGGTGTATTACACATGTCCTATTGAGTGAATTTTATCTTTGTCTGCTCTTCATGTAATCATTTTAAACATCAATATAAATAGAACAATTTTTGGCGTATGTCTTATGGTCACCAGGTACACAGTATTTCCGCGAATTCATCTAATTTACTACACAAATATTGCTTAGAACGATAAACATAACAAATACATACTATATCTCACCATTCAGATGGGTTGTCAGTTTTGACCCACAGTTTTCTCGAAGAAGTGGAACTTACAACGAAGTTACTACTATCATTCCCGCTATCGGCTATTATATTGTTAAGCTCTACTCCGACGGCTTCTTTCTCCAATGAGTCACATTCTGCTAATGCTTCGCCTTGTGCTGATGACTGTAGATACTGATCTTGGTAAAATGAAAATGATCGCAGGATGGAACTGTTCTGGAAGACTGCACTTCCAGAGTTGTTGATACTGTCGAAGTATTCTGATGATGAGGAATGCCATGGAAATGCTTGAGTTTCTGATGTCTGATAAACCGAGTTCTGTTGCTCAGATGACACAGAATTGTTGGATGTAACTATATTAGTTGATAGTTTAAATGCTGTTGGGCTGGATTCTTGGGATGACAGATGGTTCAGCGAATCAGGATATGTATCACCTTGCTGTTCTGTTGTATCGTCAAGGGAGATGTGAACATCGGTGATAGATGTTCCAGATTCCTGGGGAAACAAAAACAAAAAAATATATCCAAAACTCACGCAATAATAATTTTAAGCATATGAAAAGTCCATACATTCAGTAATCAAATATACAAATATTTGGAATATGTATGATAAGAACTTTCTTCTTGTGTTAAATATTAATGTACCTTGAATAATTTCAAGGGAAAAATTGTTCCGGGGCCGGGTACCGATCCCGGGACCTCTGGTTGAACGTACCAGCGCTCTTACCAACTGAGCTACCCGGGAACTCCACCCGACACAGTCTCAACCTTTCCCTTTTATATCCACATAACTCGCGTGGGCTGATGAAATGCCAGAGACCCACATTGAGTGCACACAAACTCTGTGTGACTCGTCAGCCCACGCGAGTTGTGTGGATATAAAAGGGAAAGGTTGAGACGGTGTCGGGTGGAGTTCCCGGTAGCTCAGTTGGTAAGAGCGCTGGTATGTTCAACCAGAGATCCCGGATCGATACCTGGCCCCGAACAATTTTTCCTTGAAATTATTCAAATCTTCTTTACAGGAGCTTTACCTGAAAGACTAGATTTGCATTAACGTATCTTGTTAACTAGTTTCGACCTATTTTCGGTCAACTTCGGAACTGGTCGTTGTTGGTCTTGGCACCTCTTGTTTCCTGTTTGGGTGCGTTCGTAGTGTAGAGTCAAAGAGTCAGGAAACAAGAGGTGCCAAGACCAACAACGACCAGTTCCGAAAATGACCGAAAATAGGTCGAAACATGTTAACAAGGTACGTGTGTTATGTTTTATTTAACGACGCTCGCAACTGCAGAGGTTATATCAGCGTCGCCGGATGTGCCAGAATTTTGTCCCACAGGAGTTCTTTTACATGCCAGTAAATCTACTGACATGAGCCTGTCGCATTTAAGCACACTTAAATACCATCGACCTGGCCCGGGATCGAACCCGCAACCGTGGGCATAGAAGGCCAGCGCTATACCAACTTGCCAACCAGGTCGACGTTAACAAGGTACGTTAATACATATTCCGAAGTGATACAGTATTAAAAGTTGTGTAATCAAGATGTATACAAATATTTTGTATTCAAAGTATTCACAGAAAAAATATTAAATACGTTATATGGGCCTTAAATGAGATTTTACTACCAGCATGCTTCTTCCTAATGTGTTCATTTCATTGACACTTGCAAAACTGAACTATATTTTTATTTCTATACTATTATAGTGACATTTTTCACAACATTCGAACTGTCGGTACTAGCAAACAAAGATACACAGTACATTGTTCTTTTAAGACCAATGTCATAAAAAATCAATATTATCAGTTCTGTTTAAAACTAACATGTAGTCTATGATTAAGGACAGAACTGTAGAGTTAATTGCAATTATTATAACTCATATTGGCTAATATTTTGTCCTCTGATGAAAAGAAAGGTCACACAGAGTTTGTGTGCTTTCAATGTTGGGTTTCTGACGTCTTGTCAGCCCACTTAAGGTAATTGGATATAAAAGGAAAAAATTGAGTCGGTGTCTGGTATGTTCCTGGGTAGCTCAGTCGATAGAGCATTGCTCAGCCAAAGGTTCCGAATTCGATACCCGGCCTTGGAACAATTTTTCCATTGAAATTATTCAAATCAGCTGAAAGCCAGATTTGCAAAAAAGGAAATATATTTGAGATCATCTACGAGACTTTTCAACTTTAGTACGGTACTGCTAGTAATGTTTTGTATTATCAAAACAGCATTGAAAATTTCAATACTGGTAACTATAAAGAAGGTTGTAAATCAATTTTGAGAAAATAAAATGATTAATTCTGAATTCGAAATTAAATTTATAGTACCGACACCATACTAGTATATGTTCAAAACATAATATGTGTCATTAGATTTGAGATATGGCGTTGGAAAGTTTCATTATCAACAGAAGAATTTACTTCTTTTGGTATTCCTGTGAAAGAAATGTGAAAGATAATATTGACTACTTATGACACTATTTTACTTGCTATGCAATAGTTGTTTGGTTGGCAAATAATGTCAAACATTTAAATTTAATTTTGATTATTGGTAATGATTCCAATATATTTTTTACATACTAATACAACCTGTAAAATATGATATTCTACTTGAAAAGGGATACAATAGGCTATTATAACTACATAACAATACCATTTTTAAGATGTGAACTCCTGTTACTCTGTATACTGACTGATTACTGATTCAGAATCTTTGCATTTTCCCTATTATAGTAGGTTTGTATATAAACCATGAAGAGATGATCAAACATTTTATCATGAATTTTGTATGGTTGATATACAAGGTGTTTCAAAAGGCTGTTTGCAATGACTCAGGGATAATAGAGAAGGTAAGGGGACATTTTTGTTATGTGCCAAAAAATCTTGTAAAGCTAACTTTTACCCACTAAGGACGCTGATAAGTTGGATCACTCAATCTCCCTGATATTACCTTCCATTTGTGTTCAGATCATTGTATTTTGAAGCCGTGTGTTTGTGATCTCAGACTGTTTCTCTTCGAAGACAAGTAGAGACATGTCATGTTGCCAAATGATATAATTGCATAATTTTTTATACTCTGATAAAACTGGCTTTTAATAAATTATTATTAGTAACGTTTTTTTTATACTTTTGTCAGCTATTTAAGTTCTAACAAGTCTTGTTATGGAACATGGTAATTTTTGTCCACTTGTGAGTTCATTTTCTTGTAAAATTTTAGAAATTTAGAGCCTGCATTTTCTGAGGCTGTTCACGTACATATACTCTTAAGACTAAGTCCACATATACATGAGATGTGTGGCTTTTGTATAATACTACTCGGTTCAAAAAGTTTCTGGAATATATTTTTTTCCGCCGAAATGAATAATGCTATGTGGTATATTTCTGTTTCTGGTGCTGGCCGTCATTCATGACGTCACTTCCACAGAAGTTTCATGATCGGCGTCATTATTGTTTAATATATTATTATTAATTATAATTCATCCATTGCATTATCAAAGACGATCTTCAGAAAAACGTTTATGTCAGGCACAGACCTGCATTTTTTCATTGCTGTTTCACCATAAGCTTCTTCAATTATTCTTAATGTCTCTGAAGGAGATTTGTGCAAAAAACATAAAATTTGATATTTTCACGTTACTCTGTATCCCACATTCTGAAAATAAATGTGACGAACAAATATCACACAAACAACAACACAACAACGACTATGATCATGAAACTTCTACGGAAGTGACGTCATGAATGATGCCAACACCAGAAACAGAAATATACCACATAACATTATTCATTTCGGCGAAAAAATATATTCTGGAAACTTTTTGAACTGAGTATGTATGTTAAAAATATATTGAAATTTATTAAAACTATTAAATTCAGCAACAATTCAAGTCACAGTTGACTGGTTTCCAAAGATGAATAACTGACAATTTATTCAGTTGTTTCCTCTTCACTACTGGTCTCTGTATGAACAACACACATTTTATGTTTGCTCAAAGTTCAAGTTACAACAATATTCGAGTTATTGGTGCTTTATTCATTGCAAATCTGATATTGTTTTCTTCCTATAGGGTATAAAAAAACTTACATTTCTGTTTAAAAATAAATTGTTGGCGTCTGAAACTAACAAAAATTTTAATTTTTATTAAAATAATGAACAAAATACTGATATTGTGAAAACAGAAAAATCTCCAGTTCTCAGTCACTCATCATCAACCACCATGAAAGCTCGACTTATCAACCCCATTGCTTTCACTAAGACACAATCTTTGTAACAGAAAAACTAAATGAAACAATTAAAAATTAACTTAGATATATTTAATATACGGTACTGTATATCTATTTCTGGGAAGAAAAAGTCAGCCAATATTTTTATATTTAAAAGAAATAAGACTCTTATTATTTAAAAATCTAAGAGATTTATTATGAATGTTTACTTTGCACAGAAAACTAATTTCTATTTCATGTAAAGAATTCACTTCATATGTTTAGACAGTATTATCACTGAAAACTTAAAGTAGCCCTACAGAGTAATATGTAGCACACAATTAACTAACTGTTGGTTTAGTAATGCTGAATGACGATTTTTTTAAAATGAAAGTTAGTTCACAAAACTTGAATTGTTCTAACATTATCTCAGGAATTCCAACTGAAGCCAGTAGACTGAAATGTAGTATTTTAAATTTAAAAATCAATTTTGTGCATATTTTAATCAACTGTGTATTCTATGCAAATATACTAATGTGTGAAATTATGTTAAAAGAAGAATACTGAAACTTCAATTTAAATTACAATTTAAACAATTATGTACACAAATTTATAAATAATTAGCTTCTTCATTCTTATCTACCTAAGTACTTAAACATACAGTACCGATACCTGTTCTCAATGAAGTACAAGGGTTATTTCACAAATAATACACAGGTTGGCATAACTTTGAAGTGGATGACGCAACATCAATGAAAATTACGTCAGTTGTAGTTGAAGAATTGAAGAAGGAGCACGTGTGTTCGTTTTGTCCATAGCATACCGGTACTCTCTGTTTAGATAATGAGAGCTAGAAATGGAGCCTACACGTGTCTTGGGTACTGTGACAATTGAAGATCAAAGATCGAATCTTTATGTGACAAAACCTCACAGAAATCCACAACAGAGTGGAGGTTGCGGTGAGCTTACAGTGAACAGTAATACAATTTCTCGTTGGACTACTTGTTTTCATGTCAGTTTAGACGATGATGCAAGACCAGGAAGGCCGAAAACATCAACACATGAACAAAGTGGGGAAACTTGCGGTGGATGCTCTTCAAGAAGATCGAGTGACGTGTGAGGAACTTTCAGAAGCTACGGGAATTTCACCAAATTCAGTATTCTGTATTTTGACAAAGAATTTAAAGAAGAAACAAATTTCTGCGTGATGGGTCCCTCACTTTACTGCTGAACAGAAGCAGAAATGTCTGGATATTGCAAACTTGCTGACAGGATCATCACGAAAACAAGTAGCCCAACAAGAAACTATTACAGTTCACTTTAAGTTCACCACAAACTCCACTCAAAGCACTATGGAAGTGCGGATTTTTGTGGGAGGGTTTGCTATGCAAAGATTTGATCTCTGGTTTTCAATCATCACAGAACTCGAGACACATGTAGGCTCCATTTTTAGCTTTCGTTATCTAAACGACAAAGTATGCTATGGACGAAACGGACACACGTGCTTCTCCCTCAATCCTTGAACTGCAACTGATATAATTTTCATTGGTGTTTCGTCATCCACTTCACAGTTATGACAACCTGTGCATTATTTCTGAAATGATCCTCGTATTCAGACCTACTTATGTTCAGAATAGTTTTTAAATAAATGCAAAACGAAGCTTAAGAAGCATGTTTCAGTTTTACCAACATGTCTGGTAGCAGAAGCTGGTACAAGCGAGCATCAATTCAAGCCCATGCGTTTTCTCGAAGTATGCAGATTGAAGAGGGAGTGTTATTATATTAGTCATATGTAAATCTAATGTAATAGGATGCCCTACATAACTTTAATCTGATTACAAACATAATGCATAATAAATACACTATACATATATTATCTTTTAACCAATGGCGGGTACTTGACTTTGGATCATTCACTCAAGAGTCTTCATCTATGAGTGAAGCTGTACTTTTTTTTTGCTGCTGTAGGCGTCCTCAGTGCATGGGTGGCTAACTAAATGGAATAATGGTAGAATGCAGGTAGGGTAAACGAGAGTATCCCACGAAAATCTACCACCAAGCACCATCTTTGTCCACCACAAATTCTATCATTTGGACCCACCAGGATTCGAACCTGGGTTACCAGCATAGAAAGCCGACCTTCTATCAGTTCAGCCAATGGTGCGCCAGTATACATCTATAAATCTCTGTTTTACTATGTTTGCACCAGAATCACAAAATATTTTTCATAGAATTAAACTGGTTCAGAGCCTTCATATGAGCAAAATCTATTAGGCTACTGTTATTCTGAAGCCCATATACAAATGCTTACCAAGGCAATTCTAGGCAGCTGAGTTACCTGTAAAATCTCTTGATACTGTATGTAAAACCTGTAAACATGCAAGATGCACAGAAGCAACTACAAAATTAATATCCCATCATAATCACAATGCAAGCAGGCACATCATCAATTCACTTTGTATCAGCTATACAAACTTTATGTGCTACCATACATCTTCCCAAGTGCTACCTAATGATTCCAACTCCACCATTTTCTTTTTTTAAATTTGTTTCTATCACGACAAATAATTACTGCCAATGTGTTCAACTCCTCCTGTACAATTTTACAACTCTTTTTTTTCTCTACAGTGCTACCAATAATGTGAAACAAATACAGAAATAAAAAGAATAAATTAAATAGTGATAGGACTCCAATACTGTGTAGTCTAATACAAGTTAACCATATGTTTGATCAATTTTCTAATAGACGAAGGAAGTAAAAGAAAGCATGTAGGCCTAATATTAAATGTTACACAAACTAAGACTAGATCACGACTTACCAGAATATGGTCCACCACTACGAAAAAATAAACCGTGTTAGCATTTTGTTCACATAATTTTGCTGTGTGTTAAAGAAATAAAGTAATACGGTACCTACTCTTAACGACTGATAATTCAGACAGGATTTTCAAATTGCTTTTCAATGTTCTCAGGTAAATGCCAAAATTTCTTAAAATAGATCATCATTGTTTCAAATTCCCAAAGAAACAAACTAAACCTGACTTATGGCATATAGTATTAAAGTCTTGTATGAACAGTATTACTAAGTGTTTCAATTTGGCAAGTGTACATATAAAATTCAAGACATCAAATTCAAATGACAATAAGGTACAAAAATTCACTTAGGAATATATTTATGACGATCACTTTCATGTGTTAAATGTAAACTAAGTTCGTAAACACCTAGTTGACTAGTTCAGCTTAGTGGTAGCCATCTTCAGAACTAGTTAGGTCCTTGCGTCTTCTGGTTTCTTCAGTTGTTTTACTGAGTGGTGCGTGCGTTTGTAGGTAGTGTGCAGTCAAACAATGTGTCTTCTGAAATTCAGTTGTGTATTGAGGATTTGTTGTGGGTGTGTTTTTGTGTCTCTGTATATTTCGTAAAAATTTTATCCAATATTCTTTTGAGAAGATTGACTCCATATGTAGATGAAATTATTGGGGATCATCAGTGTAGTTTTATTAGTAATAGATCGACTATTGATCAGATTTATTGTATTCGACAGATATTGGAGAAAAAATGGGAGTATAAGGGTATAGTACATCAGTTATTCATAGATTTCAAAAATGCATATGACTCGGTTAAGAGAGAAATTTTATATGATATTCTTTGAATTTGGTATTCTTAAGAAACTAGTTCAGTGAAAAGAACAGTGGAGACCATATAGGTCAGTTTCTGTCGGATGCTTTTCCAATTCACTGTGGACTAAAGCAAGGAGATGCACTATCACCTTTACTTTTTAACTCTGTTCTAGAGAATGCCATTAGGTAAGCTCAGGATAACAGAGAGGATTTGGAATTGAACGGGTTACATCAGCTGCTTGCCTATGCAGATGACGTGAATATGTTAGGAGAAAATCCACAAATAATTAGGGAAAACACGGGAATTTTACTTGAAGCAGGAAAAGAGATAGGTTTGGAAGTAAATCCCGAAAAGACAAAGTAGGCCTATATGATTGTCTCGTGACCAGAATATTGTATGAAATGGAAATATAAAAATTGGAAATTTATCCTTTGATGAGGTGGAAAAATTCAAATATCTTGGAGCAACAGTAACAAATATAAATGATTCTCGGGAGGAAATTAAACGTAGAATAAATATGGAAAATGCCTGTTATTATTCGGTTGAGAAGCATGTGTCATCCAGTCTGCTCCCAAAAACACTAAAAGCTAGAATTTATAAAACAGTTATATTACCGGTTGTTCTGTATGGTTGTGAAACTTGGACTCTCACTTTGAGGGGGAACAGAGGTTAAGGGTGTTTGAGAATAAGGTGCTTAGGAAAATATTTGGGGCTAAGAGGGATGAAGTTACAGGAGAATGGAGAAAATTACTCAACGCAGAACTGGACGCATTGTATTCTTCACCTGACATAATTATGAACATTAAATCGAGACGTTTGAGATGGGCAGGGCATGTAGCTCGTTTGGTGAATGTAGAAATGTATATAGAGTGTTAGTTGGGAGGTCGGAGGGAAAAAGATCTTTGGGGAGGCCGAGATGTAGATGAGAGAATAATATTAAAATGGATTTGAGGGAGGTGGAATATGATTGTAGAGATTGGATTAATCTTGCTCAGGATAAGGACCGATGACAGGCTTATGTGAGGGCGGCAATGAGGCTCCGGGTTCCTTAAAAGCCAGTAAGTAATTAAGTAAGTATATTTCGTACCTACTGTTTTAGTGTATTTAATTTCTGGTTTTTAGTTGAATGTGTAGGATTTCAAAGTCTGAGTCTATGTTGCTGTAGCTGTGATTGATGTTTGTGATGTGTTCTTTGTAAGGTGTTTGAAATGATCTCCCTGTTTGTCCAATGTAGAAGTTGTTGCAGCTATTGCATGTGAGTTTGTGTTATGTTGCATCTGTTTGTTTGTGTGTTGAGATGCTTTTGTAGAGAGTTTTGTGTTTTCATGCGATGTTGCAATTTAATTTCCTGAATGAAGATGCAATCTTATGTGTGTTTTTGTTTTCGTATGTTAATGTGATGTATTTTTTTTTGTCCTTGTGTTTGTGTTGTGCTCCTATGTTTCTTGTAATTACCGGTATGTTTTGTCTTTTTCATTATGTTGTCTGTTATGCAAGGACCTCACTAGTTCTGAAGATGGCTACCACTAAGCTCAAACTACTCAACTAGGTACCGGTATTTACAAACTTAGTTTACATTTAACACATGAAAGTGATAATCATAAATATATAAACATTCAATGCAAAATTCTCAATTTACATGCAACAATAAATACGTGAAAATTTAAAACTTATCTAATTTCTACTGTAGTATGAGAGTAATATAAAATATGACGGTTGCATATGTTAAAATGTAAATGCAATCTCGTCTTTTCAGATGTTATAAAAAATATTAGATACATGATAGAATATTATCACATAAAAGTATTCTATTTCGTTAATTCATATATCTCCCTGCACGGGACTATATTGTAGGTAATAGTGACTCTGCATTGATATATAACCGAGTCATTCTATCTCTAGGTATCACATATATGGAAATATGGCTATCCAGGTTGGAGATTAATCAAAGGTTTAATACCACTACTTGGGGGGAGGGGTGCTATTGTGTAGAAAGTCATACAACATGAAGGTAGATAGACAAAAAATGGTAAAGAGGGGACTAGGAATCAGAAGTCGGATAGAAAACATAGGATAGAAGTAACTGGGCTTCAGTTGTAAATCGAGCTTTAGCCTCCAAGGGCTAGTAAAGACAGAGAGGGAGAGAAGAAATAGGGGGTGGCAAGGAGAAGGAAGAGAGCTTTATAGATATATTATTATAAATTTAACTGTTAGTACGGTATTACTAATAGATGAGTTTTAAATTTTTGGGGAACTATTCTACAGGTTGATAAACTTCGACATATACAATATATATATATATATTTTTTTTTTTTTAGAAATGTTTGACAACTACAGGGAATCCAATCAGCAACTTCTCCCACCAGACGTATTTCACCAGGGTGGGAGAAGGAAACAAGGAAACGATAGAGTACAGTCAAGTTTCTCTTTCCTTTTGGATCCTGTTTACAATCAGGCAGATACAACTGGTTTTCTTGGAAAATATATGAATACAATATATAAGGGAATGGAAATGAAAATGAACACAGTACTTTCAATTCCTACGTGATTAACAAGAATTTCTTCGCAATTGTCGTTAACAATAATTCCACGTGCAATTAATAATGGTCAGAGCCATTTCGATTACTACTGCTTACCATTTTTATGCGTATTTTTACTAACTCCATCTGATTTCAATTACAATAAAGTAGTAATTTGTAGTCTTCATCTGTAGAAAAACCATTATATGTATGGAGATAAATATCTTTGCTTGGGATTACAATTTACTTCATATTAACTAATTAAAAAAATGGTGATTTACAAGCATAAAGTATGCAAACAAAATACTCATGTCAAGTAAAACATAATTATAATGTCTTTATACCGATAATCGCTGAAACCAGTGTCACCAGGAATGGAAGCAAGCAGAACAGCGGCCAGGAAGACAGGTAAAGACAGTTAATTGAAGTTTGAAATGTAGCGTATCTACTTCAAAATTATATTACGTTACCGGTACTTATCCAAATAGAGTTATGGTGTTTGAATTAACACTTCAGTAGTATAGAACTATGGAATGCCTGTAAAATAATGTCACAAAATTAAACTGAATGATTTTGCAAACATTAAGCATTTTAAAATTCTGTTTGACACACAATATCCATAAAAAATGGGAGCTTTACTATATAGTTTACACAGTGGTTTACACATATGCGCAATCTTTTGCTCAGACAATATCCATTCTATACTCTATTTCGGTCAATGTACACAACAACAGTCTTGCATAATTGCAGTTTTAACATGTGATTTTGTGAGACAACTTCTTCACATCTCTAATGGGATTTCTGTAAACCAAACAAAACATGGGAATGTTTATGTTGGACATGTTGAATCTTTGTGTAGAAAATGACAAATTTACAATAAAAGGTGCGATGTGTCGAGGAGTTTGTAGAAACAAAGATTACTAGCAAATTTAATGGAACTTCAGAAGAATGTGCACATGACGAAGTAGGCTACACTTTCCAGATGTGATATTAAACTTTGGTATGAATGGTTTGTAGAAATAGGCAGTGTAGGAAAGGCATTGTGCCTAGGAAGCTGAAGTTGAAATCATATGGAAAGTAATTAAACAAAGTCCATTCGCAGAGCATCACGGAGCTGCCAGCAGATTCCTAGGTTAACCCTCCACAAAGTGGTCTGTGCAGACCATTGCTTGATATTGAGACGTAAAAGAGGAGATATTGTGCTTTTGCTGTAATTATTTTAGAGAGATTAAACTGTTTTTTTTTGCAAAGAATCAGGTTTTTAGATGAAGCCATTTGCGAATGATTCTCTGAACCACTTCATGCAGTGAGAGAATATGAAAAAAATTGTCCAAAACGTAGTGTATGGTGCGGCCTCATGCATGACTGCATTATTGGACCTTTCTTTTTGCAGAAAATTCAGTGACTTCGATTATGTAGGCCCCTGCTGTACATGGACATGGTAAAACAATTCGTCCGTTAATTTTGGGAACTTCAACTTCAACTAACCATCATCTTTCAATAAGATAAGGAATCTAAACATTGGGCTCTTGTTAGACAGTTGTTTGATACCATTTCTCTGAAAGATGCCTAGATCAAAATGGTCCTTCACTTTTCCACCAAGGTCACCAGATTTGACCCCTGTAGACGTTTTCTTTAAAAGCTACGTAAAAGACCTGGTTTACAGAATCACAGACTCCAAAATAGAGTATGAATTGGATATTTTCCATGCAACAGCTGGAAATAAAATTTTATAACATTACCATCTCTCGTGAATGTCATGTGTCGAACAGAATTTAAACATTTTTAGTAGTTGTAAAGTTACTTCAGTTTAATTTTGTCCTGGTATAGTGTAATGTCTATGAACAAACAGAACTGTAAAGAATATGCACATTACAAGCAGAGATAAGCTTAATGTCAACGAAAATCGTTTATAATCCCTTCCTTATTAGTAGGGCCAGGAAGTTCATGCATTAGCATATATTCTTCCATTGGCTGTAATTAATTGCTGATTAATTATCTTCACGAATCATCAACATTTATTTAAGCTTACTAAACCAAAATTTTATGTTGCATATATTTGCATATTATGGCTTTTTTTTTTATAAATACATAATATTTTATGATTTTATATTACTGTGGCATATTTTCGCGTTTAAATTCATTAAATCTGATTTTATGTTGCATAAAAATGCATAGTTTGGATTTTTAAAATAAAAGCATCATATTCTAGTTTTGAAAACTGGAATTGAGTGAAATTATTATAATTATTTACAGAAAAGTATTGAAAGTTTCACGGCACACCTTGTGACTCTCACGGCACAGTTGTGTGTCTTTGGAAAGGGTAGGCATATTTTTAAAGGTGGCGTTGCATGTGTTTGAAGAAACAATATCCAGCCTAAATTCCGTTCCTGATAGTGTAGGGAAAAAGCTTAAGGATAAAATAAGTAACATGGTATCAAAAAATCCTGGATACGAATAAATGTTCAAAATTAGAGATATTTTAAACGGAAAATACTCCATTAATTCCAGTGAATTATCTTCTACTGTGGAACAGTTAGCAGCATTTACGTATGCCCCAATAACTTCTTGCGACATTGACAGAAGCTTTTCAAGATACAAATCCATCTTTAGTGACAATAGAATAGACACTATCTCTATTGAAAACCTACGTCATATAATTATTGTGAACTGCAACACAACTTTTGGACAGCAATTCACATGCTTCAACTTTTCGACAATAAATATAAGTTTTATCTTATCTAATTTGACCTGTAACATTATTAAATTTATTGATTATTATTATTATTATTATTATTATTATTATTATTATTATTATTATTATTATTATTATTATTATTATATATCAAGAAATTCAGAATTTTATTAGTGCATATTTATTGGCATATTTTAAGGTTTTTAAAGGCATACTTGCATGCATATTTAGTAGGTTTTTAGGGCATGAACTACCTGGCCTCACTTATTAGCGAGCCATCAACTCAATAAATTAATTTTAAATCCTGTACAAATTTAACCTCACAAATTTCAAGCGCAATAGTTAACAATAGGTAGCTAATAGAAACAATAACAACCAAATTTCTTGGCTTAAAATTCGATGTGTTAAATTTGAAAACTCATATTAAAGAAATTACCCCCAAACTAAATTCAGCATGTTTTGCTATTAGATATATGCAAGAGATAGTAAATATCAATATGGTACCTTAAAACGAATATACGTTGCATACTTACACTCGGTAATGAGTTTTGGAATAATATTCTTGGGAAAATTCTACAGATAGTAACAGTATATTTCTACTACAAAAAGAGTACTTAGAATAATAGTAGGTGCCAAATCTTGGAAATGATGTAGGACTATTTAAAAAAACTACAAATAACGCCCATGGCTTGCCAATATATTTTTTCATTAATAATCTTCCTCGTACGTAATCGTGAAAACTTTGCAACTAATTCAACAGTTCATAGCATAAATACGCGTCGAAAAATGACTTTCATACTCCATCAACAAGTCTATCATGCTATTAAAAAGAAATGCGTTATATGGCAGTAAATATTTTTAATAACCTCCCTATGGATATAAAAATGAAACTCAAAACATAAGATTATTTAGGGCCAAATTAAAGAAGTACCTAATTTCTCACGCCTTCTATTCTGTAGGTGAATTCATGACATTTAGCAATGCTTCATGAAATTGATACTAAAACTTTATATTGTACTAATAGACTATATTGTAAACCTCTTCTGTATATATTTCAACTAGACTGTGACTATAAATTAGGACTTTATAGGGTGCTATTCATAGACATTTCACTAGCCCGCACTACGAGCGTGCTAAACTAGTCCCGGCTATCAATTGGTTACTTGTACAGGATTCATATCATATCATATCGCTAACACTGGTTTATGAATACGAAAAACGTTAGTTCGCTGATCATCCACCGGAAGCCCGCACTAAGAATGTCTATGAATACGGCCCTATAATACTATTAAGATTTTTTTTTCGTTTGACTTGTTCCATATTCTATCTGTGAAGCAATGTACAAATACCATGGAATGTTAATAAATACAATACAATACAAAATATCAGTACAGCAGTTATATGGACTGCTAGAAGAGATGAAGGCGGTCGATATTGCTATTATCATGTCTTACAGAGTGAAAAAAAATTCTTCTTTACTAGAAGTAGATAAATTTTATTACTGTAGAAGGTCCAGAAGTTGTTGAAAAATCTTAAATTGATTATTATGAAAATAAATATTTTCGACCATTGGACATATCACAATCGAATTCTGAGGTCATATTAGTGATGAGATTAGACAACATTATACCTTCTATTAGATTATATCAATAGATCCTATGCCTTATATGTTCCATATCATATCAATTTAGAATAGGTACTAAGATTATATATGAGGTTCTAAGATATATATGAGGTTAAGTACGTATCGAATTTACTCCTTATTCCTGCAATAAGTTGTAATAATTCATTTTTATAGTCTCGTACAGTAGGCTGTATTACAATAATAATATGATTAGTTGTTTTTAAAGAAATAATAATATAAATATTATGCTTAAATTCTTTAAAGCAGATAAACAAAAATTAACTGCGAGTATTATACCGGTATTTTATGAGTGAAATAAAGAACCCTATAGTACTGGTAACTAAAAAAAAAACATAGGCAACTATAAATAATGTATACAGAAGATAATATTCAAGTTCACGCAACATTTTGTTTGCCTAAAGTTTCTGAGAATTATGAATGTACAAAAGAATGTCGTACAACAAGAAATAGCGTATGTCTTGAACTGTTGATAGATGACTTTGAAGAAGCAAGATAAAATAACATGAAGTAAAGTTATGGAGTTACAACTATGGAGATAGGAGTGGAACATTTTCTACACTGTATAGGTACTCTACTTATACAATGTAAAGTTGAGCATACTGGGAGTATCCATTAATTGTCTGAGTTAACATTCTAAGTTATACTAATTATTTTGATAGCCTATATCAAAAATTACATTTTAATTTGCATGTAATATATAAATACTAAGTTCCAATAATACCAAGGATGGTACAATTTCTAATCTGTTAATACACCATGCAAATAGATTACGAAGTAGATGAAATACATGTATTTCTAATATTACGGTACTGGTATATATTTGTTTAAATAGTTTTAATTATAAATTGTTTTTAGAATAGTTTCTTGAGTGCTTGAAAATACTCCAAAATATCTCGAGCAATTACAGAAATAAAGAAACTTATTCTGTCTCCTGTTTGCTAAATTATATACACTTAATATTTTGTAGCATTTCAATTGTTCTCTTCCCCCAAAAAAGCGAATATACGAAGTGAATCGTAAGTAATGTCATTAATTTTAGGGGCTATTCTTTCAAACAAAAAAGTCAAATACAATTTTGCCCGTTTTTCCTTTCTTTCAGAGATAAAAATTGTTTTATGTGAAACATTTCATAACATGTTTTGAGAGAGCCATTGATTTAATTCCCAACATGCTCAGTCAATTTGAGAGAGCAGTGGATTATGATAATCAATTATTGAATGAATTTTAATTTTGTCGCTTAAATACGCAGAAATTTGATCCGAGCAAATGTAACATTATAAAATTCCTTTTCAGAATGAAAGTTACATTTGTTGGAATCAAATTTCTGCACAATTAAAGGACAGAACTAAAATTATTTCTATCATTATAATACACTTCTCTCTTAAATTGGCTGAGCATGTTGAAATTAAATCAATTTTCCAAACACGTTATGAAATGTTTAACATAAAACAATTTTATCTCGGAAAAATTTGAGCAAAATTGTATTAAACGTTTTGTTTGAAATATCTCAAAGAACAACCCCTGAAATTAATAACATTACTTACGGTTCATTCTGTATATTAGGGTACAGTTCATTTTGTATACCTTCACTTTCAGTAGATCATTTACTCAAAATGTTGAAAGTTAGATTCTCGCACTTATTACAATAAAATGACGAAAGAACCATTTTCTGCAAGGTTTTATGTTTAATAGTTTAATTTATATCTATTCTGTATTTAAACTGTCCGTTTTTCAATGTTGTACTATATTCTATTGATTTCTAGCAATTTCGAATTTGAGGCTTTAAAACATATAACTTACTGTAATTTCCCCACTCCTACTCCTACTCACAACGCAGTCGTGTAAAATTAAAAGGAGATGAATAATAAGGAAACGGAATTTTGTTTACTTTTACGTTTAACATGATTCAAATGTTAAGAGTTTCACATTTCTGTTTCGTTACCATACAGTTTGTATGTGATCAGCCATGACATAATAGGTTAGGTTATGTTTCAAAACAACTTATCAAGTATTATGTAGATGGATTTTTTTTTTTTACCAATTTTATGGAAGGCACAGAAACGAAATCACACTTCTGTAGTAGTTCCGTACTTTCTCCAAACTAATATACATTAAAAAGAGAAATCACGGGATGGTAGACAGAGCACCTACATACACTTGCACTATTCATTTTTACTCAACTAAAGATAAGCAATTTTCTTCTATTCTGCATTTCTTAAGGGCAACTTTTATGATTTCGCAAGATTTAATGTGTACCAATAAGCCTACAGACTGTGATCGATTGGAGATAGAAAACAAGTCTGCATATGTTTTTATATAACATCCTGAGGTGGAGGTGGTTTAAATTGAATTCACCCTTCATCCAGCACAACAATACGCGAGTGCATAGGAAGTACGAATGAGTGAGCACACAGAATAGTCATCAGACTGCGACTGAAATGGGGTGACCCTTCTCTCTACCTACTTTCCTTCATTTCCTGAACAAACTGGACACTCACATTTCTCCACCCTTCCTCATCCTGTGCAATTAACATGGGAGCTTTTATATCCACTTTTTATGATGCAATAATGAACTCTATATGTGTGGGAATCAAGAAGTCAACAAGAACGAAAACTCACGTTTCCACCCAAAGTATGTTACTGCCGCTGATTTTTAAATGAAAATGGTTAACAGTGCATGTAGGTATAGGCTACTACCAGGGCCGCCTAGAAGGGGGCAAAGGGGGCGAGTGCATATGAGCAATAAGGGACCGTCAGATTAAGTGAGTCTGATTACCTTTTATTATCATGAATAATTATTTGTAGATACATACGGGTACTATAAAATTTTGTAAGAATATTTGTTACATAAATTTGACATATTAACTCAACAATAGTAGAATTAATACAAATTACCACTTCATATGTAAATATTTGACTTTTATATAATAGAATATTGGTTTCCCGCATTAACGTTCACTGACACGACAATTGAGGTCCCGGCATTTTCCGAACTACTGTATGTTCCCATCGCTTGTACCGAACACGTTCATTTATTTATTGGCTTGTCCTTCTTAACTACCAAACCCCTGCTGGCCCACCACAATATGCCAGTGGACTCTCTCAAACCGAAGTCGCAGGATACGTTTCTTTTTCAGTACATTGTATGTTTCTTGTCGAAACTTTCATCTTTTCATTGTCGTTTGTCTAGTAAATTTTGAGTTCATTACTGTTACGGGTTATAGTTTAAAACAATGGACAAAGTACAGGCATAAGTCGGGAGGTAAAAGCATAAGGAGAGACAGAACAAATTGAAATATAGTAATATGGGTGCTAGATTGTGAAAAATATTATGAAGATATTAATAAAGAGATTAGTGATGAGCCGAAATATTTAAAATCAATTCATGCCTCTAATTTAGGGCCAACCTCACTGAAACCTATTGAATCTCCTAAATAGTCTGAGAGAATTAAAACTGGATACTTTATTTACAAATATTTGTATAACCATTAGAATATTCTATACAATTCCTGTGACAGTTGCTGATGCTGAAAGATCCTTCAGCAAAATGAAGGAAATAAAAAATGTATTCAGATAAACAATGTGTCAAGAACGACTGAGTAACTTTGGCTCCTTAGTCTGGAGAGCGATCTTGCTAGGTCTTTAAATTTTGATAACATAATTGATGATTTTGCATCGATGAAGTCAAGGAGAGTTGTTTGTTGATGTTGGATTCAAGTTAGAAAATACAGGTGTTTAAGAATAATGTTTTTGAATATAATATATTGTGCTAATGTGAAGTTTTGCTAAAAGTTTTCAATGTAATAAAAGTGTATATTTTTAGTTTGTATCTGTGTAATGGGATTTCTTTTATTTATTTTGGAAATAATTATTATGGTTAGAATAACTTGTAACTTGTAATTGTTACTTTTTCAACGGAGGTCCGAGTCACAGTATTGCATAGCAGCTCATAAATTCTGTCTCAGCCCTGTAGACTACTACTATTAAAACTACGAACACACTGGGTTGCCATGCAAGGGACTTGAATTGAAATCCTGGCGTGCCCAAGTGAAATTAGCTTTGGGTAGAGACAGTGTTGTGATAGGTTTTCTCGGTAATCCCATTTCCCTGCTATCGCTTCATTATTTATATTTTCAATATCACTTAAACAGACGAGCAATGTACTACCATTGTAATGTACCCATGCGTCATATGACGGTAAATACATCAATGACAGGAACTTGCATGTTAGGAACCCATAGACGTGGCACAATAGACCTTGGGATGTCGCACTTGCATACGAATATTCCCGCTTAAGTATTCAAATATAGATTAGCCCATTACTTCCCTTGTCATCCCTATGAAATGTTATAGTAGAGTGAATATACATAGTGTCTCAGAAATAAACAGACAACATTTTCTGGAATTTTCTTTAATTAAAAAAAAAGGGGAGGGGTTATAAAATATGATTTGTGATTAGGCAGTGTGTTGGTGTACATTATACGTATTGGACATTTGTTTACTACCTGAGGGTTATTTCACGAAAGTACAAATTACAAATGTATAATCAGGGGGTTATTCTTTGAGATATTTCAAACAAAAAAAAGTTTAATACAATTTTGCTCGTTTTTGCTTCCTCTTCGAGATAAAAATTGTTTTATATGAATTATTTCATAGATTGTTTTGGGAAAGTCATTGATTTAATTCGCAATATGCTCAGTCAGTTTAAGAGAGCAGTATATTATGATAATGAATGATTGAAAGAATTTTACTTTTGTACTTAAATGTGTAGAAATTTGATCCGAACAATGTAACATTGTAAAATTCATTTACAGAACAATGACATGATTCTCACTTGACAACTTTAAGCTCGAAGTATATCTTACTAATTCCATGTTCAGTTACTAGACTGTTAACTCTACAGCAGTTTTTATTCAGGCATACATTATACAGTAAAATCCCTTGTAACCGGCAATACCAAAACAACGGCACTTTTGGCTGGACCCAAAAAAAAAAAAAAGTTTAAATCTGCCACATTGCCACAGTCTGGTCCGTCAGTTTTGCCACTTTAGAAAGTTCGCACGAACGTTTTCGTTTTCAGTGAATATTCGAACTTAAAATTAGTGTATTATTTGTGTTATGTGATGTGTTTTAATAAAGAAAATCCATACAGTTTTTATGTTCATTTAGTTATGTTCGGACTATCAGTATTGTCACATTAGAATGTGTCACGACGTCACTGTTGAACTTCCATTTTCAGTGAATATTCGAACCTAAAATTAATGTATTATTTGTGTTGTGTGATGTGTTTTAATAAGAAAAATCCACCAGTTTTTATATTTATTCAGTTATGAGCAAGTGATCGAGAAATAAGCTTCACATGGATACAGTTTGGCACCATGAAATACGAACTTTTTTTAATATATCTAACGACAATTATTCAATTATCCGGCAAAATCTCGTATCCGGAATTAACCTGGTCCCTTTGGTGCCGGGTAAGAGAGATTCTACTGTACTTGTTAAACAATGAATGCCCTATAATATCGCATATAATTCCCACTATATATTTTGTGGAGCAGCTATATCTAAAATTGAGTCAAATTAACCATCAGCGACCAACATTTCCAGATACATTTCTGTGTGCAAAACCATAAACTAATGCAGTTGACAAAGCTCGACATATTTTGGGTTCTCTCTAGATTTGTTTCCCTCCCATATTGTCTCAGTCAGATGGCAGGAGAATCTGAACATACAGTGCTGAAGAGAAAAATATACATACAAACATGTATGTTGATGGTAACTGGATTTCAGCATTTAAAAAAGAAGTAATTATATGTGAAGATACATGAAGTGGATTGTGTAAAGGTCGATCAGAAACACCTAACGAGCTACAAATACCTGTTTTAATGGTTTGTACGAAAGTTTGATAAAAATAATCAGTAATACTTATACGATTTTTGCTTTATCACATAACTAGCTAACTGTACTTTCCTTTTGAAATCATTCATGTAGGTCTACAAATTTATAAAACTTAAGAATGAACGTAACTTTGAAACACATTTTTGTATGTTAGTCAATATTATTACTATGACTATTACACTTTTACTACGTCATATTACTTTTGAGCAGTAAAACGGTACAGAACGACGTGGTTCAACCAATCATGCCTGCTTTTCCTACAATTTTTATCACCTCTCTAGCATTTGTTTTTATCACCTCCTTAGAATTTGTTTGTTTTTATCACCTCACTATCATTTGTTTCTTTGTTTGCCAACATTGTACTTTCAATAATTATACAGGTATCCTTTAAAATGATTCAAATTTATTTCATCATCCTTAATTAAAACTTTTCTATCATTTATCTTGTTTATATTATTTAGGTTATGTTATAGCTTCTGGTGTATGAGATTATGGATAGTCACGTATCAGAGATTGTTCTATATACATAATATTGATAACTGAAATGGAATGCAACTGTTTTAATAAAAATGAAACTGAATCAAAAAAGCCTTTTGACTAGTAATCATCCATGGAGTTCAATGAAGATTGTATAGTTGGCACAACTGGTAACAAGAGAACAGCTCATCATAACACACTACTGCCATGTAGTGTAATATTTTTAATGATGATACATTTTCAAGACAGTTTAGTATTTTAGTAAGTTAATTAATATTTTATTGTATTAGAGTACTTTATTTCTTCTAATAATATTATTTTATTATTATTATTATTATTATTATTATTATTATTGAAGCTCCAAAATTTACAAATAATCCTAAAGCACCTACGGTAGATTAAAATTGTAGTTAAAATGATATGCATAATAAATAACAATTCAAATATGTTTACAATCTTCTAATCTTTATAATACTTTCTTCTAATCGTGTAACAGTCAATTAAAGTCCACTCAAGTTTTGATTTCCTCTAGATAAATTAAAACCTCTAGCGAGATTACTGTAGAAAAAAATATTTGCGAATATCTAAATATCAAGTTACGAGAAATTTCACACAGCGAGACCTCAATTGTTTCATGCAGAGAGATAGAAATATAGATGATCAAGATGACTAACAGCCAGGCAGACAGACAACCGAGAATAATAAATACGCTTTGCACATATGAAAATGCACCTAAAATTGGAATTAAATTGTGTTTTGCAGCAGCAGCCTATGTAAATATGAGCTATTTGGAAACTTCAACACCTCTATTAAAGACAGAGTAATTCAGATAAGAATTTAAATTATAAAACGTAACATTATTGAAATGTATCTTCTGTGGTCTGTCTGATGTATTACTTCTTTTTGCTTTGTCGAATATGAACTAATAATAATAATAATAAAAAATTTAGCTTCCCTTATGGAAAGGAAAGAGTATTACATATAATTTGGAAACACATCTAAAAGGTAAAATGATATACATTTGAAATGGTTAGGGAATCGGATATACAAAATGTCAGAAAAATTTACATCTAAGTAGCGTTTGTGCTCATTTACAGTTAAGAAAGGGGGGAAAAAAATATCATCAGATAGGTTAGAATGATTTGAATGCCATATACCGCGAGAAAAATAATAGTACGGATTTACTGGAATTGATATCTAAACCAATCAACAGCCATCGGTTAAGATAACTTGAAATTTCCATTATCACTCCCATACAAATGATTTCTCAATATCTCAACCGATCCTTTGAGGGCACTAATTCTTTTTTGTAGCCACATGAATAGTTTCATGCCATAAAAGAAGGAACATCTAAAATTTCACATTGATATGCGAAGAGTTTCTTTTGCGTAGTTACATTACATCTAATATGCTGAAGATATTTCTGTAGGTATATATTCAGCACCAAAATGGAAGAACATGACAGAAGTACTGACGTACAACACTCATGCATTGGAAGCATTTTCAGAATATGTGCAATATTCCCCAGTCACTCACGAAACCGCTTGTGGATTGGATCATGCAACAATTGACTGGATATGCAGAACTTCAAAATATTCAATGAAAATGCGGTAGTATCATTAAGGAAGTAGGCAACTGTATTTGAACTTGCATTACTTTCACTTTTCTAACATTTGAGTATTTAAGATAATTTTAAGACATGCTACCCAATCCACAAGCAGACAAATCCACAATGCTACCGAGTTGTATCGCAAAACTTGCTATCTTAACCCAACTACTCTACCTTCAAAAACACAAAACAAAACCAAAATGAAAAGAAATATTTCCACTTACAAGAACCTTATTTTCGGCCCTCCGCTCTCATCTGTCAGCCTGCACCCTTGTATCACCATGTTGCGGATAAAGTGCTCTGGTAGGAAAATAATACACCCCATTTCATTATATCTTCCTATTTTATTTCTGTAACATACGTCTTTAGAATTGGAGGAGTAGTGGTGGCGCTGGAGTCCTATCTGTGCCTGCCTGCCTGAACGGTTTGATTGCCAGTTCTTAAGATGGCCCGTTGTCAAGTATTTTCAGCCAGTTGCTCCAGAATGAAAGCTTGGTGGGTCGTACCTTCGAATTCTGTTCACCCTGCTCGCTAAAGTTGCTGTTTCCTATACGATGGTTAATGCTTGAATTATTACTGCCCCCTCGGCCCACACGTGTGGAGACGGAGGTTTGGTGGTGGAGGCCTTTACGTCCAGCAGACGATGAGAATGATGAGCTGTCCTTGGCTTTACCACTGGAAAGCGATTCCCTCCTGTTGTTTCCAGACACATTTGAAGAAAAACTACTTTGATGAGAAGGAGTATCTGCCCGACCCTTGCCTACAGAAGAAGATATCGAGTCTCCATTCGATTTCTTTCCACTAAGAGAATCACCATTTCGTACTTTTGCTGTCGATGCTGTAAAAGAGTCTCGACTTTTACTGCCACTGTTTAACGAGTCACGACTGTTATTTCTCCCCGAAAGGGATGAGTTTCTTCCGCCACATGGAGATTCCCTACTCTTGCCACCGCCAGAGAGGGAAGAATTACTGTCACTTCTGTTTTTCCACGAAGATTCTCTGGGAGCATTCTTTCCAGAGAGAGAAGAGTGTGAATCTGTTCTGCTCCGCAGTGAAGGTGATCCTCTGCTTCGGTTGGATATCGACGCAGATTTCCCACTCGGAGGTTTGGGAGCACAGTAAGACTTTGTTCCAGGAAGCGGAATTTTGCTGGGACGTCTCCTGGGGGACATCTGCTGGGACTGGGATGCTTTCTTTGCGTCCCCCTGGTCAGAGGACATCCCCACGGTGTGGTCATGAGCTGACTCAGTGCTGCTGCTGTGATGTGTGTTATCATCTGCAGGCATTGGAAGGGCTAACAAGGGAAGAATGGGGTTAGTGGAGACATCGGGTGGTAAGACAGGAGGAAGGTTTGTGGTTGGCTCTTTAGATGTTTTCTGTTGAAGACGTTCCAGTACTCGAACACGTGCTCTGGTACCTTCTAGCTCTATGCTCTTCTCTTCCAACTGCGAAAACAGAAAAGTCAGCATGTTAAATTATTTATTTATTTATTTGCTCTGGTGGAGTTAAGGCCATTAGGACTTCTCTTCCACACCACCAGAAATACAATACAACTACAAGAAAAATTATACATCAATGCAATTAATCTATAGTAATAACGAGTGACAGAATTAATATGACGTTAAAAAAACAACTGAATATACAAATTGAAGGTAAAACATATACAAAAAATACAGACACAAAATAATAGTGTCACTCAGCATCATTGTTATTAACTAAGGGACAATAAGCTGTTCTAGTATCCTGGCACAAAGACAAGAGAAAGGGTTAATCTAACAAAAGGAAATTATTGCCAAAATACTAAAGATAAAAACTTCGGCATAAATCTAGCAACTCCTCAGAAACGAATTTCGTGAGATGAAACATACTTTTCTAGTTTACTTTTTAAACTGTGACGTGTCCTGCAATCCCTGATGACGTCACAAGGTAACGTAATCCAGAGGCAAGGCAATGATACAGTATAGGAGGATGAGTATAGGGAAGTTCTGTGACGAGGAATAGAAAGGAGAGATTGATGCTGATTTCGTGAAGTAGTTAGAAACTGAAAGCGTGATGACAAGTAATTTGGAGAAGAGTTATGTAAAATTTTGTATAGAAGTGAAAAAGCGTGTATGATTCTTTGTTCCTTTAGACGAGCCCACGAGAGCAGCTCAAGAGAGGGTGTTACATGATCAAATTTCCAAATAACACATTTAAGCTATGAGATGAGGTTACATGAGGTAACAATCATTTTTACCACAGAACAACAGAATACATAGTTTATACACAGGGCTTTCATTTCAAAACTTCCCAGTCTAAATAACTATTTATTTTAATTAAATTAAATTTAAACAAAAGTAGATCAATTTACATGGATATTGAGAGGGAAGTTTAAAACCAGTGTTCATTGTATTTTAGATTTCACAACCTCAATCCCCCCACCCTTTGAAATTTCAAATGGCACCATGTATTATTATGACATTTGAAAGAGTATTCATTATTGTTTATACATCTCATTAATTTGTTTCACATATTTCGTTTTACTACCGTTGCGTGGCAACCTGGATTGTTGTTCAGGAATCCTGTTGCTTCCCTCCCATAATTCTCAAAAGCATCATATTGCTGAAACATGTTCTCCTGAAGGACGCTGGAAGACAACTGTCTACAAACTGCGATATCACGCGGAAGATGTAAAGTTTAAATTTCATTCAGTATAAAAATTTACCAATTTTGCAATTTCCTGCTACACATGCCCTTACACTAACTCTGTGAGAATGTTGTATGTGTGATTGTGCCATCGACAAATATAACAGACACCAGATTTTCGGTCCTTACACAGCGGTCAGTTCCGTAAAACAGAGGATTTTTTCACTATTTCCAACCCTAGAGTCTTTTTTTGGTTGAAAATGGAAAATAATTATGCAATGATATGTGTTCGCGTCTCGAAATTCTGAGGTCACAATTTGAAACATATTTTTCAAGTAAATATGACGAATTTTAATGGGTTCGTGATCCCTTTCATTGCGATACTGAAAATAACAAACTTTCATTGAGTGAAAGAGAACAGCTCATTGAACTCTCGAACGACACCGGACTTAAAATGAAATTCCAAGCGGAAGGTATGGTTAATTTCTGGACATCATCACAAGTGAACTGTACAGTGGTGCTTTACAAATTATAATTCAGTTTGCTTTCACGTCTGTGTGAGAGAGTTTTCATCACTAACTCTAATAAAAACAAAATACCGAAATCGACACGATATATGTAACGATCTCCGACTTAAGCTTACCAGCATACATCCAGATGTAGAACAACTGTACAAAAATCGGCAGACTTATCCATCTCATTAATGTGAGTACAGACATTTATTTATTTTGTTTAGTTAATAAGTTAAAGATTATCCAAACTCTAATAGCCTTGATTTATTAAAAAACGAAAATAATTTTTTTTCTATTACCATTAACTTGATTAGTTAATACTAATATAAAATTAAATGAATTAAATTAATATTAAATTGATTTTAATTAATTAATTCTGTTTTAAAATATACGTATACTAATAATAAAATATGCTATAAAATTGATAAATTTGCTTTCAAAGGGAACAAGAGTAAGATGGTCCGCGGATCCTTTCTGACTTAAAAAAGTGGTCCCCACTTCAAAAAAGTTTGAGAAACGGTGCCCTAAATTATTGACTCGTTCTTTATGCTTCCTGTTTTATTGCATTTTTGTACTATTTTCGAAATTATTGATTCTGCTGTGTTTCTATTCCAGTGCATTTCATTAAGCAAATAACATTCATCATTCCGTCCCCATAACCAACCATCATTAGGAAGCATTCTCTCTGTTTCAGTAAGAAAAATCACGAACGATTTTCAGCTAAAAAAAAAAAAAAATCGCTGTTGATTTATTTATTTTAATAATTTCTCCGTTGATTTTGTAAATTTCTGTTTACTTTCAAGGCCTATTCTACGTGAACACAATATATCCTACTTATTTTGTATGAGGTTTTAAGGCCGCTCAAAAAAGTTTAATCGAAGTTTAAAAGAATATTCAGTGACATGAACGTCATCGTATAAAAATGAATGTAGATTTTAAATATGTAAAAATTAACATTTACAGAAATATATTTTTATTACACTCTGTATACTTGAATATATTATATTTTTTCTAAAATACCAACCATGATTTACTTGATTTATTTCCAATAACTTACATTACCGGTAATAGTTTGTGGCAAATAAAAAGATATGAAGTTACGAGTAATATTCGATACTTTTTTACATTATACACTCCTCCGTATATTCAACGTAAACTTGGTATTTTTATTATTTTTTGCATAAACAGTTGGATTATTGTTGCACGTTTCGAAATTACTGATACTGCAATTGTATTTACTTTATCGTACTGCTATGAGAAGATGGTAATACGAAAACTATACTGATAAATCTAATAATAAATTGTTTTTACCTGGAATTTAAGGTCATCGTTTTCATCTTTAATCTTTTCCAGTTGTTCAACCAGGTCTACATGGGATTTCACAGTTCTTTCCAGACGCTGATGAAGAGCCTGTAAAAAATAAAAATCAAGATAAAAAGTAGAACCACAGATCGATTAATCGATGATGAAGAGGCTGTAAAAAATAAAAATCAAGATAAAAAGTAGAACCACAGATGGATTAATGATGATGAAGAGCATGTAAAATTAAAAATCAAGATAAAAAGTAGAACCACAGATCGATTAATCGATCAAAATATTTAATCAAATAATCGAGTCGATTAAAATTAATCGGTTGTACTTCATATTAATTATGATTTTGTTAATACAAACTCAGACTAAAAATTCCGACAATTTTCAAAAGCGTAATTTCAGTGGTACTGGTACCTAATTGAAGTTTCTGATTTTGAAAGTGAAAATGGTCGAATTTGTAAGGGATTTCTTGGGGAGATGGATTTCAAAAGTTAAGGATTTTATAGGGAAATATTTCAAGAAAAGAAAATTGTTTGGAAATGTAGTGATATGACTTTCAGTTTGAGAAACTCTGTTTTAGAGAAACAAAGGGAAGAGTAACAGAAATAAGGATATGAATTAAATAAAATATGACAGTATTACCCAACACGTGTTGTAACTGAGGAATTCCCTTAAGCACATGAAAGACAGTACACAAACCTCGTGTTAAAATGGTTCACTGAGCTGCCGGAAGAATCGCACGTCCGAAGAAAGAAACGAAAACAAGTGGAGAAAAAATGAAAAGGGAAAGTAAAGCGATGATCCTTCTTGTCTTGCAGAGATCTGCTTAGCACAGCTACTTCCTGCTACCGTGCAAGTGGAGGGAACTCTTACAAGTCTCCTGTCCTCGCGTCAGGCTGAACTGTGAACTGCCTTCTATAGGTTCAGTCACGCCACTCCGCACGCTTCAAAAAGGAATCAACACAAAAATCGGATCAAAGTATCGTGCACACGCACACGTCCACGTCCACGAGCACTCACATCTAACAGTCTCTTCAGTCATAAAGAATAGGGTTGCGGGTCTAGACGAATGGAATGGACTTTTAGGGAGAGGGGTACTATGACCCAGCACTATGACCTTTTACGATCTATTCTATTGCGCTAAACCTCAAGTTAGGTGCATTCCCAAACCCACACCGGCTGACTACACTAAGGTTCGCTGCGTACCCAATTTCAGAGCAAGCCATTCCACTCGTCCCTAGGCCAGCCCATTCCGTACGTTCGGGGAATGCTGTGGAATGACGACGAAATGGAGAAATGTTGACGGAATGATGTAGATCCTAATATGGGGAAACGGGAGAACCCCGAGAAAAAACCCAACTGCAACCTTCTCCGCCACATGTCACTATGAAAAATCCCAGATCTGATCGAGACTCGAATTCGAACCGCATGAGTGACAGGTTGAAGGTCTGATCATTCAGCCATCGCAGGGTGCGGATCTAGACTAAAGAATATCTGCCACACAAAGACTGTACGATACTGTATGTTCGTGAATTGAATCAACAGCGAATTGTTACGGCATTTGTCATTTAATTTCTGTTTCAACAATGTTCACACCAGAATGCAACAAACACAAAAGATAATTCATTATTGGAACAGAAATTAAATGACAAATGTCGTAAAAAAATTGAACATCATACTATTTCACGGCGGGTCAATTGTTAGCGTTCATATTTATTCATTTCATGTGATGTTTATTAGTACAAATTTATAATTAGTAGCCTAATATAAATGATTAACGACATTTTATATAATTTACATTTCACGCAACTCTCACTTCCATATTTATATATTTTTATGTATTATTTATTATTGTTATTATTACTGTTACTCTTATGTGTCAAGTTTTTTTACACTAATTTACTGCAGAAACTACACCGTGTCCCTTTCATACTTTGTTAGCAATGATTAATTAAAATGTGGGAAGTTTGAAAGGAATAGGGAGTATATTTAATGTAACAGTCGCAAGTACTATGTCATCGAAACCCAGAAGTGGAAAAAAAGAATAATAATAATGCTAAGCTTTGAAAACTACTTTTTTGTTTATACTTCAATAGCGTTTAAATGTACACATAAGTAAATTAAGAATTGAAAACACTGAATATTGTTCTTTGTATTTTGTTACATTTCAAAATAATGAATTTAATGTATTTCATTTTTGAGCAAATGAATCACAACAACAACAACAACAACAACAACAACAACAACAACAACAACAACAACTGTGTGATAATCGTCTTAGGTACGTTTCAGTAATAGCCTACGAGATACAGAAGCTGGCCTCCACTACTATTTCTGAGAGTCCAGGCTAACGTTCTTACCGAAACGAAAGGAAATTTCACCGTTCTAATAATAGCCAAGTAAATATAAACTTTATATAGAATAGTCCAAGGACTATTTACCTCCTTCGCAGCAGCAAATGTATTTACACAGTTTCCATCAGGGTACGAGACAGTCTTTGTTTTGTCTACGGTCGAACATTTATTTAAGAAGACTGCACATTGCATCAAGAGCATTTCAATGCGGGAGTTGGGAGACTGAACGAACATCCGCCGACCACGATCAGACTTAAGAAAAATAATTTCCCTCCTATAAATGCGATCTTTACGTCGTTGTCGCTATAGCTGTCGACGTCAGCTTCCTCTTCTCCTTCCATTTGCTTCATTACATCATTCCCATCGCCGTTCTTGTCTTTGAGGCGGCTGACACCATAATAATCGTTATCGCTATTTCTGCTATCATCACCATCATCATAGTAAAGATGTCATAGGTTTTTAATTTAACTCATAACATCATTATGAAGTATGACTGAATCGAAGTATTTAATATTAGACTATTTTGTCAAGTTAATAAACTACGTAAAGATTAATTTCTGGTCCTATAAAATATATCTGTTATGGTAATAATGGCTATTAGAGGAGAAAAATTCGGTCTGGCGCCGAGGATCGAACCCGGGTCCTTGGTTCTACGTACCAAGTGCTCTAACCACTGAGCTACGCCGAAGTTCAATTCACAGCATCGGATCGAATCCCTCTCCTTTATTGTTTTTTCCCCTTTGTGGCCTGACTCCAAGTTCGACATATGTTGACATTATATTAAGTCAACTGCCATTATACAGGGACATCATTTTATTTTTACTTCAATTTTTATTGTACCTGAGTTTTTGAATGTACTTCACTCCCACCCCTTCTACGAATGAAGTTCAACCGTCTTCCACACAGATCCAAGTCATAGTAGCCTTACCGTCACAGTACGTTCCAAAAATATGTTCGCGTTTTCCAATGACGAAAGAGCTTTCAATATTGCATCATTTTCGCAAAGGTACTGTCGTCCATTTGCCTACGTCGCATTCCGGTTTTCCCCACCAGCTTCTATTCGCCTCTCGGTAAAGTCTAGTGGCTGGGCTGTCTTAGCTCTTTTCTGAGAACATTAATTTCTGTTAGGAATTGGACATATACGTAATATTATACCCATACAACTGTTTAAAATAACTTAAATAACAGGCCTCGTTAAGTAATTAACTGTCACGTGATTTCCCTCCTTTCTACGATCCTGCGACATAATCACTTGGACGGACAGTAGATAGAATGTCTGAGTAATTTTATCTTTTCGGATCGAGCAGAAGTGAAGATTGAATTTACAGTACGTAAGGTACTCTTTTATAGAGTAGGTACAGAATTATTTCAACACGAGTTAGGCCTACTAGTACGAAGGACGTAACTGGTAATTGGAATTACATACATTAATCGAAATGAACCGCCACCATTTTGAAAAATGTGTTTAAATATCCATATTATGATTATTTTTCAATTTAACTTCATTCTCTATAGTGTACGCTAATGTGCTATAGACACTCTAATATACACTACATAATGAATACGTCCGTATGGACAGCTCAGTTCGTGAGTAAAAACACTCATTGTCAATACTGTGCTGTATTCTGATTAAACAAAAACCTAATGAAAATTATCAAACTCAAAAGCTTGATTATTTCATAGTTCACGTAAATGGATGAACTACTTTTCTTCCCTCCTATACCTAGTAAAGTGATTTGTTTGTATATTACGCCATCGAACTCCAGTCATGGAAGGGGTTAGCAACCGTTGATTCAAAGGTATAGGCAGGTGTCCCTGTACAAGGGGCGCATTCAATTGAGTGACTTCGTGGCCGGGATTCCACAGTATATGCATTGTTGAGCGAAGAATCTATGTAAAGATTAATTTCTTGTCCTACAGAATATATCTGTTATGGTAACAATGGATTCGATCAGGTGCTGTGGATTGAACTTCGACGTTACTCAGTGATTAGAGCACTTGGTATGTAGAACCAAGGACCCGGGTTTGATCCCCGGCGCCGAAGGGAATTTTTATCCTCTAATAACCATGTTAATAAAATCAATAGATCACATGAAGACATGTGAGACTAATATACTGCGGAAAAAAAAAGGTTGTATTTCTTAGTCACAAATCAGCCTATAACCGTGGCGCGACAAAGGACGGAGGACGAAGGCTTTATAAAGTAAGCAAAGAAAATAATACTGATGTATTATCAATATTATCATAATCGACAAGCTGGCAACAATCACTAAATTTGGAATTACACATCTTATCTTAAGTCTGCTCATGAATATAATTATGATCATGATGAAGATGCAAGACAAGCAATTCAGTGCGACAAAGCGTTGAGCTGGACTCTCTACCTGAATGGAAGGAGGAGAAAAATAAGAAGACGATAACGACACACGAAAAACAAAGAACCAAAGTCTATTGGGATGTAAAATCTTCACTTTCCCACTTTCCGAAGTCGGTCACATGGCTATTGCATCTGTAGCTACCTAGTTATTTAATCAACTGTCCGAAGACAGGTTTGAATCTCATGACACCAATAAGACATCACTCATGAGGTAGCTAAGACAGGAGATAATGGAGTAAGGTGGCCATAAATGTTACCAATTGAGTTGCAGTGGCGAACATTTATTTTACAATTACGATTTATAATTCGTTATTTAATAATATATTGCATACAAATTTAATTTTCTATTGTTGGTCCAAAGTGAGTCTAAAGGCTCGTCTTCACTAATAAACATTTAACAACAAAATGTTAAATGTTAAACTGTTTACTGTTAACATCCCAACATGTTAATGCTAATTTCATTTAACACTTTGTCCACACTGTTAAACATGTTAAACTTCACTTTTCTTGCGTAATCCACCATAAACAGTCTATTAAATTTTAATGTAGGTAGTGTCTTGTTTTCAAACCTTGGACAATGGACTCAGATGAAGATGATTTGGCTTTTGTAATTGCCTCTATTGCTTGTTACAAGGCCTTGAAATGGAAGAAATGAGAACGTGGATGCGGCAATATCTTAGTAAAAGAGACTATGCAGAAGACATTCTAAACGAGCTTAAAGTTGAAGATCGATTTGGATTCAAAAAAACTTTCTGAGAATGTCAGAACACGATTTTAATAATGTAGTGCTGCAAAAAATATTTTCTGTCATATCAAATGAAGACACACAATTAAGAGCAGCCATTTCACCTCATTTAAAAAAATTACAGCGCGATTGATTGACTGTCATAGGAGCTATGACATGATAAATGTTAAAGGAGCGGCTAATATCATGTTATTCTTTCCGAAGTTTTACGAATGTTAATGTTAACATACGTCATCAAATACGACCATTACTGACGTCAACATAGCATTAACGTTTAGCGTGCCACGAGAATGCGAAAGCTCTCTATTGTATTCTCGAGAACAGTTAAATAATAATTTCAGTTCTCTAAAACTGTCGGCCTTCTTTAGTTTGTCTCTGTATTATTTTGCAGCCACATCCCATAAACAAGGCTTTTCCTCAGTGCATTAATCAATTTTATTTTAACGGTATTTTCTTTCGTCCACTCCAGTACTTCGAACAAATTACAGCCAACACCAAGGATCGTATAAAAATTATCAAGAGGTGCTCCTAGTTACGCGCCACAAAATCGAAAGTTAGTTGCTATAAAAACTATACGAACTTTGCCGAATTGTACCGACATTGTACGAGCAAGTGAATTGACTTGACATGTTTTCCATTGCTGCTGGAAAACACGCCAACATGTTAAAATTAACTTCAACCCTAGATCATATATGTAACAGATATTCGGGTATATAGGCTTTGAGGTTAACAACTTTTGTCAGGTTTACTACGCTGCCATCTAGTTGTTACATAAGGAGTCACGTCATAATTCCCATTTGAATTACATTAGCGACTGTGCTGCCATCTCGTGTTCGTTTACGGCGGACGGGTGGCGATCCTGGCGGTTGTTCTCTTCAAAGTGCTGCCGATTTTAACGTAGCGAGGAGTTATCTGTTCCATATATGATCTAGGCTTCAACATAGTTAACATGATAAGTCAATTGAGACTTGAAATGTCCATATACATGTTATATTTAACATGTTGTTGTTAAATGTTTAATAGTGGAGACGAGGCTTAAGACTTTCGTACTCTGTCTCTGTGAGTAGTAATACCAAATTTCGAAAGCTCAAGATTGCCCACATAAATAATATAATATCTAGGAAGGTGTACACAAATATGAACATTTTTACATACAAGTGTCTACACTTTGAGAATAATTAAGAGCTGTGTTCTGCAGATGTTACGCGGAGTCCATACATCCACAGTGTGTGAGATTGTCTCGGGGTTGGAAGCAGGACTGGCACCATTAAAAGAAAGGAAACCCATTTTCGTCAAGAAGATAATTCAACCACGAGACCATAAAAGCGGACCACGACCACAGCAGTTTATGACCCAGTTTCACTGATAAACGTTGAAGCAAATGTTATGTGGTCATAACTTCTCAGATTTAACGCCCGTGTTACGGAACATGTGAATGGTGCTGCGAGACGATATTCCAAATCGAGAAACATTCCGGATTCTCTTACAACTGCTCATTACAGCAATGACTATTTTTGCCAATAATATTTTAATTCAAGTCAATTAAGGCTTAGAAAATTAGCCAAGCAAGAAAGCAAGAGCTCCACAGCTGTGGAGTAACGGTTAGCATATCTGAGCGTGAAACTAGCGGGCCCGGGTTCAAACCTTGGTTGGGACAACAAACAAAAGTATATAATATTCAGTCATATGACTTATTGTTAATATAAAATAATGCAGTTGTCACTTTACATCATATTATTAACATTGTGAACGTTTTCGCCATGTATTATGGCATCTTCATACATAGGTAGACGATATCTTATAAAACTAGCAATACATATTAAAATGTTAAAAAATACAAGGAATATCATAGTTCAAGAGTTAACAAAAAAATTGGTTGGGGCAAGTTACGTGGTTGAGGTTTTTTTTCACGGGGTTTTCCCTCAACCCATCAAGGGTATTGGTCAGTGCAGTTAACGGTATTTTCGCGTAGAGATATGGACATATAAAATATTTTATTCCTTTGTTTCTATCAAATACAAACTAATGGCTAGGGCTAGGATTTTGATGAAATTGCATCTTTTTTCTAGTCAGCCAGAAACATAGCTGCTTTAATATTTATATGCTATGTGATAAACTGAGTGTTTTAAGACATATTTGTTAGAGCATTTTTTTTTTTGCATTTTTTGCCTGTTTCAATTAATAAGAGCATCTTTTGTGTTATTCGGACATTTTTAAGGCATTTTCATTTAATTTTGGCAACAAATCTCCATTATTAGTATAAAATAATGTTTATTTCCTTTCATATTTTGTCTACGTATTTTGTCCATTAATACCATTTATTTTTAACTTTGTTATTTAACGACGCTGCACTAACTACGAGGTTATTTAGCGTCGATGGAGTTGGTGATAGTGATATGATATTTGGCGAGATAAGGCCGAGGATTCGCCAAAGATTACCTGACATTTGCCTTACGGTTGGGAAAATCTCGGAAAAAAACCCAACCAGATAATCAGCCCCAGCGGGAATCGAACCCGCGCCCGAGCGCAACTCCTGGATCGGCAGGCAACCGCTTAACCGACCGAGCTATGCCAGTGGCTAATACCCATTATTTTGTATAATATTTTAATCGTTTTTCTACACAAGTATTGCCCTTTTAACGTAGTACACCCCATGTAATGGATCAGTCCAACCATCCCTTCAATATAGACTCCTCTATACTTGCTAATTCCGTATAGGAGTGGCCTTGTGATGGGCTACATGGAAACTACATCAGGTAAAATAATTAATTAAAGTGTACCACTTAGAAAAAAATTTTGTAAAATTAAATAAACTTAGATGTTGTTACCTACTAGAATTTAATTTAATTACTAGTCTAAATATTAAGTAGCACAAAACTCCTTTTCCTACTAAGCCAATTTTAGAACGTAAGATCAATTTTAGGGCATTTTTAAGGGCATTTTTAGTCCACACCTGTGGAGTAACGGTCAGCGCGTCTGGCCGCGAAACCAGGTGGCCCGGGTTTTTCGGGGCAAGTTACCTGGTTGAGGTTTTTTCCGGGGTTTTCCTCAACCCAATATTAGCAAATGCTGGGTAACTTTCGGTGCTGGACCCCGGACTCATTTCACCGGCATTATCACCTTCATCTCATTTTAACCAAAGATGTTGATAAAGGTCGTAAAAATAACCTACTAATAATAATAAGGGCATTTTTGAAAGATTTTTAGGACATTTTTTTATGATTTATAGGCCATAAAAATCCTAGCCCTACTAATATCCTTTGCACCGTGTGATAAACAAATGTTGATGAGTTGCGAGCTGGCCACAGAAACAAATTATCATGCATTGTTTTAATGCAGGAACGGCAAAAAAAATTGTTGCTCTAAATTCAAGTACCATTTACTAAGAAACTATTTAAGATAACTGGCTGAAATTTTATAAGCTAATGCAAACTATATAGTTCTCCAAAGTGGACCACTATTTTAAAATATTTAATTCAAGTAGTGAAAATGTGGAGGCATGCCATATTTTTGTGGGCAAAAATAAACGTTTGGGAATTTGTCACATTGTGCTTGCGTATTTGAAAAAGTACTATTTTTATTCCACTCATTTTCTCAAATAATATATATTTTTTAACATGGGGGAAAAGTTAAAAGTTTGAAAAGTGTGATATTAAAACTTTTTGTAATAGGTGTTCCTAACTGTTGACAATCGCAAATTGTATTTTTTAAATAGACTTTTCTTTCTGTTATGACTAATACTATGAAAGATAATTTGTTTCTGTGGCTAGATCGCAACTCACCAACATTTATCACACGATGCAAAGGACATTACATTGTGTTTAATATAACCGGAGGAAAAAAGTATTTTATATATTCATATTTGTAAGCGAAAATACTGTAAACAGGCACTACCCAATATTCTTAAGAGCTTTCGGCGTTGAACCCTCGACTCATTTCGCTGGCATTATCACCTTAATTTCACTCAGATGCTAAATAATCTGAAATGTTAAAACAGCGTCATAAAATAGCCCAACAAAAACAAAACAAACAAAAAACACAAAAAATTGTACATTATGCAATGAGCCTATAATGGTAATTACCATTATAGGCAAGTTTCATACGACTTTTTATGCTCGACCATATTTCTAACTTGAAATTATTCATAAGTATTCATGTTATTGTTATGTGAGTGAGTGCAATAGCCTACATCATAAATTGTGAGATGTGCGCAGACGCAAAAGTATTGATTTTTTCTGGGAAACGAATGTCGACGACCTTGATATAATCTAGAGAGTAAGGTAAACATTAGTCTTGATATAACCTTGAAATTGAATTCGACATGGAAAAACGAGATGACAAATTGAATTTATTTGAATATTATTTACAATTAACGCTAATTATTATAGTAACAGAACGTAACCTTCTGCGACAGTATTGGATTTCCAGCCTCCGTGACGTTTCGATACTTGTCTTTCGATTGCATATCCGAGAATAATCGAAAACCTGAACTTTAATGAATAGGTGTACTTTAATGACATGCATTAAAGGACTGCTACCAGGTGTACAATTACTACATTTCGGCATGGTCGAGCATAAAAATCAATAATCTTTTTAAAGGATTATGGCACAAATATTAACCAAGACATTATCATATCACAAGAGGTTTGCATCCTGTTGATAAATTCACAAGAACTAGATAATAAAGCATAGATTGCTGGATAAGATATTTTATTTACTTGCACCTTATCATATTTCATTTGCTTTCACAGCCTATTGCATTCGCAAAGAAAAATGAAAACATTTAGAAACACAGTCATCAAGTAATGTCAACTACTCTAACTATACAGTATATTATGAATGAGAGAAACAACGAAATAATGTAAATATTCCTTTTTAAATTATAACACAACGAAATTTAAAAGGAATTATTAAATGTGCAACATATTTCTTTAGTTGGTTATTTAACGACACTGTACCAACTACTAGGCTGAGACCCCATAATTGGTAATAACGAGACATTTGGAGAGATGAGGCCGAGGATTCGATACAGATAACCTGATATTCGCCTTACGGTTGGGGAAAACCTCGGAAAAAACCCAACTAGGTAATCAGCCCAAACGGGAATCGAACCCGCGCCAGATCGTTACTCCTGATCGGCAGGCAAGCCTTAGTCGACTGAGCTACGACGGTGGCATGTACAATATTATGGAAGGGACAGTTCGTAAAAGTAAATTTATTGGGCGTACTTGATGTTGAAGAAATTGATTATATGTGAAAAAGAAAATTAAAACGAAAATAGTTCTGGGCACTAATAAGTTAATCTGATGTCCATCATTTTCTACTGAAAAGACGTAATGCAAGGCGAAAGTGCACTCACACAATCCTTCTTGTATGACGGCAAGTTCGAACACGCACAGAAAAATCAACTGGATTCTGATTGCGTTGAAGCCAAACAATTGATGGAAAGCATTAACTAAGTCGACTGACTTGTCTCACCACACACCGTCTTTCATTACAACTTCAGACTGTACAAGCAAAATTATCAAAAAGTATGAGTATGTGTGCCAGGCATTATTATTATTATTATTATTATTATTATTATTATTATTATTATTATTATTATAGTCCGGATGTTTAGACATTTATTTTGGTTATAATAGGCGGGCATATAGGCACTAAAATAGTAAAAATAGGCAGTGAAATAGGCATTTATTATTCATGGAAAGAGACAAAAATAGACAAATACTTAATAAACTATCCCATACGGTACTCACTTTCCTTGGTTACATGTCATAACAAGATGCTTTTTTAAGTTGTCAACTGTCATAGAGAGCCGCCTGTCTGAGAGAACGTTTTTCATGGTGGAAAAATATCTTTCTACTTCTACTGAAGTGATTGGAGCAAACTTAAAACTTATTATTTCAGAAGGACTGTCTACTTTCTTTCAGAAATCGGGAAAAACCGACATGTGTATTGTCTCAAAAAGAGGGATGTGAGAAGGGATTAGAGACTTCAAAGTACGCGTGACTTGTGCGTGAAAGCGACAACAGTAACGGGACCTAGAGACTTGCCTTTAATACTTCCCTCATTGACCTGAGCACTGAGGGTTATACTGTACAAATATCTTTGTTAAGTAACATAATGGAATCGGTAGGGGAGAAAAGTTTACGACTTCTTGGAAACATATGTATTGCTGGAGAATAAGTTTCTCAGCAAATATTTGTGTGAGGTGAATAAATATTTTTAATTTGTACAACTGTTCTTTTTTGTTTTTTTGATATAATTTATGTGTGGTTTATTGTAAATGCATTAAAATATAGAAAATGTGCAGTAACAACGTAAAATGGCTAAAAAAGGCATTTAACCTTAAAATAGGTAACGGGAGCTAAAACAGGTAAAAAAGGCAAAATAAAAATTGGGCCTATCGTCCCCAAATGTGTGGAAACGTGTTTATCTCTAATATGTCTTCCTATATACACTGAGTTTAAAAAAGACATTTTGCCTAACATCCGGGCTCTAATTTATTATTATTATTATTATTATTATTATTATTATTATTATTATTATTATTATTATTATTATTATTGTTTTCGTCCACTAATAATTTTATTTTCTTCCTTTCCATCTTTTTTGTACCAACAACTTTTCTAGTTATTTTTTTCTCTTTTCTTTTTCTTTTTTGAAGATCATTAAATGTATTAAGAGTTTGGAATGATTGGCTAATTTAAATTATCCTAGTCTCATTACTCACATGGAGAAAATTTACAACTCACTACTTCTTTCCGGAAAAGTATGGTTTGAAGATGCTTTATGTGAAGAAAAATAAAGCAAAGAGAACTTTTATTACAGCTGTAGCATATTTCAACATTAGTTGTGACAACATTATTACGAGGTTTCTATTTGTATAGAATGACCCCAATGCTTCATTCTTATTTCTCAGCCAGCTAATTTAGTGTTCCGCAAACACAATCCACGGAATTCCTACATTATTCGTATAGGAAGCACTTGCTGGTTATGAACATGAAGCACACACGAAGTCCTCATTAAACCAAGTAAAAAAATTGTTTTTACTTGGCGCTGGATGCATTCATAAAATACACAATTTGAATGAAACCTTAAAACAATAGATTCTAGGTTTTTCTTAAGGTTTCCCTCGTCATTCACAACGGATACTATTGTGTTGAAATAATTAAGTCACCGTGACAAGAAACAAATGCAGCAAAATAGCTTAGTGAGGGAGTGGCAGCTCTTGGAGGCCATTATTCTTGTCTACACTTGTTGAATCAATGAGAGCGCACGTCTCAAGTTTTCCTACGCAGCCGTTTCCGCAATCTCAATTTCTAAGACTTACAGAGATGAAAAAAGTGGGCAATACAGAAGAAGGGAAACGAGGAGAGTGACTGAGAAACCTGAAGTCGCTTTCTTAATAATTCTTATAGTAGGAAAGGGAAGAATTTCGATTCTGAGTTCGTACTTTCCCCGAGATATGTGTTAGCAATATTGCAATTAGGACGAACCTGCTTCATTAGATTAAATAAATTAGGATTCCCAGTCATCGTGTTTCATAAGAGAATAATTACAAGAAGCTGACAATTTATTAGGTTGAAATAAAAACGCGGAAACGATTTATTAAAATTGTAAGGCGAGTCAGACGTGTTGGTCGGATGTGATTTGAAGACCTGTCTGTGGTTTTGTTGCTGTGATAGGTTTGTCACTAGTTCAGTCTGTGACTACAGTTTCAAAATCATAGCCTCCGAGAAATCGTCATCTCTGCCCAATATGTGACTATAAGCGACGGCGACTGATGTACACTCTTACGCTGGAGGATCGATAATTGCGCACCCTAGGCCGACCGTGCATGCATGGCTTGTACACGTGTTCCCGAGGGAAACCAACTCCAAGCCGAACGTTTTCGCCTACAAGCAACTGTCCATTCCAGACCTGCAGAACTGCAGCTCCTCAGAGTGACAGCCTTACTACCCCACCCACCTTTTCTACCAGTGCGGTTATTGCGTTCTAGTTACGCTCGGCTGCATCAACATTCATTCTCGCGGCGGCAGATATACAATACGCTATCAAGAATTACAAATGAACGACAATAAAATCCTTAGGAACACACCTTTAGAAAGTAAGAGAAAAATGAATGGGGGAAATAAATAATTTAAAAGACATGTAAAATAAATTTTAAAATGTATGTGTGTATATAATGTAAGAAGGTCTACCTATGTATATATCGTCCTATTACTAGTAAAGTCGATTAAGTAAACTTTTTTTGTAAAATAAGTTAAGTACAATCCCCGACTTGTCTTTCCGTGCTCTGTATTTTACTAAAATGGAATAAGTCCGAAATGTTGCATGCAGGCAACAAACCAATTACTTTATTTGAAGAAATTATTATGGTTTTTCGTGCATTAATAAAGTTTTAATTCCTGTTTTTACAAAACTTGCATTACTGGTCTTAACTGGTTATTACTAGTAATAGGACTATATATAAATTGTACGTTGATAAATGAGAGATAGCTATATGACTGGATGTCAATGCTGTCATTCAACATTGTAACGCACTCCAGCCAATTAAATAAATAAATAAATATATATATATATAAAATAAATAAATACACAATACGCATACTGCAGTTTAAAGAGAACTGGAACATGACAAAATCTAAACCAGTGAAAAATATTACTTCCAAAGGAAATGGGAATATGATTATTTTGTTGTTGAAGACGAAAGAACTGCTTGTTTACTGTGTCCCATCAAATTTATTTCTACTCGTCATTTCAACATTAAACCACATTTCAACAAAGCCCATATTAAGAATTATGGAATACACAAACTTTAGGGTAAGTCCATTATTACGAACTGTAGGTATATTGATTATTTATTTATATACTGTTAAATTAAGGACGTCACTCGTTGTGTTCATTCTGAATTGAAATGAATAGTGACTTTCAAGGTTCATTACTGAAATGCTATAAATTTATGTTTATGACAGGAGGAAAGTTTTCGAAAATCTAAAGCAGGCTAGGTGCAAAGAAATCTCAAAGAAACTACAGACAAGAAATCTAGCATAATTGTAAACCTTGAAACGAGATAACGCATTATAAATACAATGAATTTATTACAGTCCTTTCTGAAAATTACAATGCCGCCACTGATGGACCTTTGCAGGGCAAAGAACGTAAACAACTCTGCGCAGAAGTCGATCATTCCCAATAGAAGTGGAGTGAGGCTGACGTCATATTTCCCCTACTTACGGGTCCTACAGGCCTGGTCCATTCTCTAGTAGCAACGTCATCTAATCGGTAACCGGAATTTGGTGAAGGTATTAATATTTTTGTTTAACTATGTCTTCAGCTCACGCAGCTTATTCAGAGTCGAAATTTAATGTGGACGACAAATGATCTACAGATTTTACGTGGAGTTCACTATCAGAGACAGGTTCTTTTACGTGCCATCAATATACGAAACAGGCTCCACAGTTTTACTTCCCTCCCGAGGAAGCCATGCTAAGGATTTTATTTATAGCCCTTTAAATTTCACTGTACACGAACGTGTTTGAACCTGCGAATCTCGGACCTAATGACTAGCATAGTATCCATTAGACCACCGAGGATGACACACAGGTTGATAGCAAATAAAAGGAGAGTTCAGTACAGGAAAGTATAACTTATATCAGAAACTTGCACTCTCTCTATCGGTAAACGAATCTTGTTCTAGCTATAATAAAAAGATATCTTCTTCTTTTAAGGGGTTAGGTACAGCTTACAGCAGTAAAATTTTGGAAATATTCAACTTTTTTTCCTCCATTATTGTATCTTGTACAATAATGAATATTAGTATGTGTAAAACACTGTCCTTCTGCTATATGAAAAAATATTTTTACAATTAAAAAAAATTATTTACTTTTTTTTTTTTTTTTCAAAATTCAGTTGACTGTGCAATGATGAAGCATTTCCCACATAACTAAAAAAGTATCCAACATTCTGTGATGAAATATTTTGTGTGCATTTATGCATGTCATATCTACAATATGATGCAAGATCACTTCTCTGCCTTTGATAGATTGTCCAATAAAAAATAAATTCATTTTAAAAAATGGTCAAATAACAGTATTTTCTTCTAACACAAAATAAAAAAAAATATTATTTATTAAGGAATGTAGTTTAAAGAGCATGATATTGTAAACATGAGTTTCAGCAATAAAATAAAAGAGAGAGAACATGAAAAAGTTGACAAGTTTATGAATTATGAGGAAAACGCTTCATCACTGCACAGTGAACTGCCAACATTTTGAATTTAAAAAAAAATATATATATATTTTTTAAATCGTAAAAGTATTTTTTTCTTCACATAGCAGGACAGTATTTTACACATACCAATTTTCATTATTGTACAAGATACAGTAATGGAGGAAAAAAATGTTGAATATTTCCAAAAATTTTACTGCTGTAAGCTGTACCTAACCCCTTAAAGAATCTGTCGAAAGACATTAGCCGAGAACTTGTGGTAAAACACATGTAAAATAATAAATATTTAATGTATATGTGCTACGAACATGTAGGTGTTTAACAAAGCACAATGGCTCTTAATTGGTTCAAAATCTCGATCATGAATGTGTAATTCTTACCTTGTTTTCGACGGATGTGGTGAGAAGATGCCTCTGCAGTTCAACAGCGCTGAACTCCTGTAGAATGGCCGCTACTTTAAGAGGATCGGGTTTCACCCCATGGGTAGTGCGTGCAATACGTGACGGTGAACTCACTATCCCGTCCAACGTCCCCAGTTTAAACCTCGGCCTTCCACTTTCCTCCTCAGCACTTTGAGATTCAGATTTGACACGATCAACACCGTCTTCACTTTCCTGTCTTGAGAGAGAAGTTCCTCCATCCTGCGAATGGCTGGATAAGTGCGAAGACGTGATGGTCTTCTCGTCAGACGTCTTGATGCTGGTGGCGCCCTCTGAGAAGCGGCGCGAAGTCAACGGGACAGGAGTGAAGCATGACTGTCCCCTCCCAGGACTCGAGCCTCGTCCGTAGGCGGCCTGACTAGATACCACATTGCGGAGTCGTTCCTGGGAAGCATGGTTCGCAACGAGAGGTTTCTTGGCCCCGGGGACTAGCAGTAGCTTCCTGGCAGTAGCGTCGCTTAAAGGAGAATATGACGAACTGCTACCGCCGTTTTTGTTTGCACCCACGAACTGCATGTGCAGGTCGTGAATTCGACTGTTCAGTTCACTCTTCTGGCTGACCGCTGCCCGGAGCTGCTCCTCCAGATCTCTTTTCGCCTCTATGAGACATCCGAGCTCCGTCTGTAGCTGGGAAGCCCTAGCTCTGCTTGCCAAAGTCTCCGCCTCCATCTCAGCAACTTTATCCAAAAGTAAGTCTCTCTCACGCTGCAAACTGCGAATCTCGTCTTCTGATCTAGCTTCTCGGTTGCTATCCAGCTTCTCCATCATGTGTCCTTTCCGAAAATCGTCGTGGAGACTTCCGCCTTCGATACCCAACAAAGCTTTACGAGATCTTCCAGTCTTAAGGATTCTAAGTCGTCTTTCTCTCTCCTCTGAAGTACAGAACTTGCCGGATTCTTGTATTAGTTGCTGTTCAATATCACCCAGGCTCCTCCGCCTGAGGACGCCTTCGCCCTCCTTGTGGCCGATCATCCCCAGCCTGTCGCTGGCCTGGAACCTCTGCTGCAGGTGTTCTACTTCCTCGCGCAGCTTGGTGCCCTTTCTGTGGATGACGTCGAGCAGGTTCCACAACTCGTCTTCGGCCTCGTCCAGCACGGTAGACGACGTGGCCGCGGCGGTGGTGGAGCTGCCCGGTCTGTGCACGACGACAGGCCCCGTGGTCGTGCTGCTGCTGGAGGAGCTGTGGCAGTGCTCCTTGCTGGACGAGGTCTCCGTCCCGAAGCCGGAGTCCTGAACGGCGCTGCTCCCCGCTGAACTCGTGCCGCTTCCACTGTTGATGCCTTCGCCGCTCTTTGGTTGCTGCGTGTGTACCGCCGTTGTCTTGCTGACTCTCCCCCGGTTCGAAGCCAGGGACGACACCGATATCTCCGACTCTTTAGCGCTGGTATGAGACTGCAGTTTCCGACGGACTCTGATGCCAGGCTCCCATTCACGTCTGGAGGACGTCAGAGGAATGGGAATGTTAGATGTCCCGCTGGACGGAGTGCTGCTGGTGTGGGAGACATTAGACGATGATGTGATGCCAGCCACTCCTGACGCCACCATCTTGTTTCGAAGGTGTGGGAATGTCTCCATGACAAGATCCCGAAACTCCAACAACGCTCCGACCTCATTCTGCAACTCCTACAACAAGAAAACATAAAAAAACTCAATTAGTATCTTTCACCAGCATATAAAGAGGCAGTGTGTCTTATAATCATTCAATTGAAGACTACTACTGCTAAGGATTACTCGGACGAACCAATCCGAGCGGCAATATATGCAATTCAAAGGCTACTTGATAACAGTTCTCTTTCCTAAACATATAAATATTTTACGTTTATTTCGATTCGCCCCTCATTACTAGGGCTAGGATAGTTATGCAATAACAGTAACAATTTGTTTCTGTCTGATTAAAACATATGCAGATCGTGATATATGCACTCAATATTTCCCCATTCAGAAAATATAATTTTTATAGTGCATGTTTTTGCATACTATTTTTTTCATAATTACGCAATATTTAGAGCATCTCGTTATAATGATACATAATTTGCGATTTTCACAGAAAAACGCAAAAAAAAAATATTAAATTATTAATAATAATATTTAAACACAATTTTTAGTACTATGTTTAAGTTAAGAGGTATTGCTTTAAGTAGGTAGCAACAGGGGAAAAATAATTTGTATTGTTAATTTGCACACATTGCGAGTTTCACAGAAATTAAAAAAAAATATATATTATCACTGGTCAACAACCATTTTGGTGCCAGTCAGATCTGAGTGATTTTAGGTTGATTTTAGGATGCTGATTCAGAAAATGGCAACGGTTTTGCTAGATTGGCTCTGGTTTTTGAGATATTGTAAGTCCTACCGAAAAAAACATAAAAAAAAACAGGAAAATAAACATGAAAAGTATAATCTACTCACAAACAGTATGAAAACAACACCCAATCATCATAAAAAAATATGAAATACATAGTGACATTGGATTCAGTTCATAACAGAAAGCATCATAGTCTTCACAATAATTATTGCTTGAAAAAACTCAGTTTGTATGATTGTCTCCAATATGAGTGATCAGAGTGGAGATTCCAGCAGTCATCTGCCATCATGTGACTGTCTCATCTTTCTTGATAATTTTCCACCATGATTTGGATGTCTTGATGGAACCTCTGCCCTTGTTCCTCACTGAAATCACTAAGATTGACAATAAATGTAGTTAAGTGGCTATGGAGGAAGTGTACTTTTATGCTCATATTAACGCCCAAATTATGACAGTTTGTGAGCATGTTGTGGACCAATTGTTCGTAATTCTCTGGTTTAAGGTTGCTCAAGAAATTCCTTACAGCAGAGACAAGACTACCCCAGCCAGATGCTTCAATGTCAGTCGTGACTTTACTCAAATCTGAATCATTGATGAGCTTGCGAATTTGAGGACCATCGAAGATTCCTGCTTTAAGTTTTCACAACTGAGTCCAGGGAAGGATCTGCAAATGCACTTGAACCAATTAGAATTTCTGTCCAAGGCCTTAACAAATTGCTTCATGTGGCCTAGCTTTTTATGGAGCGGAGGGAGAATGATTTTGTCCCTATCAGCCAAAGACTCATGTATGATGTTCGCTGCACCAACTGGCACATGTTTTCTTGAAGACCATGTCACCTTTTCTCAATGACCTTGCTTAGCTCTACTATCTCACATGCAGATGAAACATGGGTGCTTTGTGTAGCCACTTTGCTGCCCAAGCAAGATGTTGACCATCTTCAAATCAATACAAATAAGCCACCCGTGCTGATGATAACGAAGTTTCTGCAGAACCATATTCATGTTGCTGTATTCTTCATGACGTTCTGTGGAGTGGGCAAGTTGAATAGATGCATAGCGTTTCCCATTGTATAACAGCACGCATTTCAAGCTTTCACGAATTTGTCGATAAACAGTCACCAGTCTTCTGGTTCAAATCAGGATATTTCCACTTCCGTTTCTTGTATTTATTGAAGTATTTTACACTCACAACACAAAAATAACAGTCGTCGTGGTGGTTTCATGGTTCTCTCCATACTATTGGCACTCCAAAGTTTAAACTTTTCTTTTTTCCGTTTGTCCACTTTCATAGAATCTCCACAAACCTTATGGGAGTCCTAGACTTATCTTGGTCCCCAAGATGAATACCAAAATATGCCAAACATATTTGCTTCACAAAGTCAATGATGTTCTTACTATTTATCAGCTTAGTTTATTCACCACACATATAACAGCTCATCAGAGCTCATATTTCATATTTCATTGCAACAAAGCATAGAAAATGGGAACTTAATATTTAATTTGACACAATATAATGTTACATGACAATAAAACCGAAATTAAAAAAATTGAAAGATTCTCCCACATAACAGGTAGCCTAGGTAATGTCAGAATACAAGGTTTATTTGATGAACACCCTGTACCTTAAAAACTAGAGCCAATTTGGAAAAACCAATGGGAGATTCGGATTCAGCATCACCAAAATACCCCATATTCATTGCAACTTCCCTGGCACCTCGAAAAAAAAAATCTTTTTGTTGACCAGTGATTTCATTTTATTACTTATTACTTTATTAAGTAATCAATAAAAATAATAGAAATTACACTTAATTTTTATTGTTAAAGTCGCGACGCTGTTATTCCCGGCGTGACTCCTCCTCTTTGCTTAGAAGCTCATGTCTTAGGAAGTGAAGGCTCTATAAAGTCTAGGTACGTAGTATCGTTCGCCATTTCTGTTCTTTCGTTGCCGAGCTACCAGACGAGGAATCTATTTACCACACCGTTAAACATTATCATGTCGTAGCTCCTATGATAATAAATCAAACGCACTGTAATTCAGCAAATAATTGAGAGGCAAATAACGTCTTCGTGTGCTTTCTGCGAACGCCAACGAAAGAGCCAAAATGGCGGGCGATTATACTAACTATTTATCGAGCCTTAAGAAATAAATACCGTCTTCATCAGCGAATCACAAGACGCACACGTTTAAATGTAGCCGACCTGCAACGCGATTGGCTGCCGGAAATCAGAGCGACGGGACTATAGTATTATGTTTAAGTTAAGAGGTGTCCTGTAATAGTACTAGCAGCAATCAGTTAGAAATTTATTGAGCTTCTATTGTCGGACACTGAAGAAACATTGTCACTGGAAGAAATCGCAATAACGTCTGTTGTAGATTAACGTTGTTTTCCTCAGTACAAATCAATTATACACTGTTATAAACTGTAATGGCAAGAATTAAGTTGGCTTCGATTTACACAGTAGCAATTCCAGTCCATTAATTCAGGTGAGTTTTACAATATTACATTTTTAAATTTGTAGTGTTTATTAACTTACGTAGATTTTAAATGCCAGAAATAACGAAGACACAACATAACTCCGATTGTTTCATTATATAATTTTGAGAAGTTCCAGATAGTACATATTATTTTCTGGGTTGTTAATGCATATAGCCTTGTTTTAAATCATATAAATATATACATATTTTGCACTTTTTAATGCATAACTATCCGAGCCCTACTCATCGCAAATTTCTTAAATTTCTCCAGTGGGATGCCGACAATTAGGGCAAGACAAGTTTCATGACTTGAAACTTGCGAAGCCAAAACAAATCATTTTACTTCTATGTCCAGGAGGCGAAATACAGACAATTTTAATTCTTATTCTGCTTCTCCTCACTTATTCCGTCATCTATCTACCACCTTATACATCCAATCACGAATTCATTCAACGTATCCATCCGTCTATTCATCCACCGACCAATCCATCCATTCAAAAGTTCGCCCATGTACACTTTAATAATTAATCTTTGAATCCACCTATGTAGTCATTCTTCAACATTACTACGTTATTAATATCACTGGAAATGTAAAATATGGAATAAAATCTCAAAGTACTATTTTAACCACATATATCTTTTTTTAATGAAGCGATTAAACAGTAGAGGTTAATTAATTTCATAATTAACAGAAAAGTTAGTACTCCGACTTCAGAAATTTAATAGTATCTTTTGTTGGAATAATTGAAAAAAAAAAAAAAAAGGTTATTTTTATATCATTTCTGTAGTATGTTACAGCGTTTAAACAAAATTCCAAGTATGTGTATGAACAAACATAATCTGAAGACCTTACGTCCTATAATAATAATAATAATAATAATAATAATAATAATAATAATAATAATAATAATAATAATAATAATAATATGCAAATTAAACTTTCAGGAATAACTCCCTGTAAAGTTAATTTGAATAATTTTCGAGGGAAAAATTGTTCCAGGGCCGGGTATCGAACCCGGGACCTTTGGTTAAACGTACCAACGCTCTCCCACTGAGCTACCCGGGAACTCTACCCGACACCGATCCAATTTTTCCCTCTATATCCACAGACCTCAAAGTGGGCTGACAACAGTCAAGCAACCAACATTTGAGTGCACACTAACTCTGTGTGACTTTAAATTGTGGTTTTCTGTTACTACAGTGGGAAAAATTGGATCGGTGTCGGGTAGAGTTCCCGGGTAGCTCAGTGGGAGAGCGTTGGTACGTTTAACCAAAGGTCCCGGGTTCGATACCCGGCCCCGGAACAATTTTTCCCTCGAAATTATTCAATAATAATAATAATAATAATAATAATAATAATAATAATAATAATAATCCGTGGCGCTACAGCCCATGAAAGGCCTAGACCGATCAGCCGGCTGCTGGCCTCACACCCACATGCCGAAGCAGAGGTGGACGATCATCCAACCAGAATGAAGGTATCGTGTGGTTAGCACGATGATCCCCCCAGCCATTATAGCTGGTATTGGCAACCGGATTTCGCTACCTATCGTAGCTCCCCAAGTGCATCACGATGCTGGGTGGGCATCGGTCCCATACACTGGCTGAAATTTCATGAGCAAATTTCTTCCCCCCTGAGGACTCGAACCAGCGTAACGTAACGCGAGTCCTAGGAAAGATGCCTTAGACCGCGACGCCACGGCGCGGGACCCTATAATCTTATAGATGATAACAAAAACGGTTTAGCCTAATTTCTAAGTAGGTTATAAAGAACAAAGGTCACGGTTATGCACAAAAAATTGTTAGTAGCGATTTAAAAGTATAGCAGTTCATTGATTTTGCTCACTCAAGTATTAATACACGGACATAAAAAGGAACATTTTTGTCCAAATTCGAGCCAAAAAATTTTGAAATTAAGCTTATAATTTTACTATTTAAGGTTATTAGTTGCACTTAAAATCAGAATTTACAATAATATTTTAGTGAGAAATCGCGAATTGGCATCTAAAAATTTTACAGACATATTTTTTCCACAAAACTATCATATATAATTATTTTTTTAAACAGCACCGATTAAACACTTAGTAAGACTACAATGATACAATTTTCACTCATTTTAAGGAGTTCTATTAGAACTCGGCTTGTTTACTTTAGAGACAAGCCAACGACCGCTCGCAATAGTCACAATCTGTGACAATTCAGATTTCACTTCACGTACAGACATGGATATAATCTTTGACCATACAAAATTTCACTTTTCTCGTAACAGATTTCGACCATTAGTCTCAGATGCTTATTCTGGCCGTATAGTTTCTGTTCTTTAGTTCCATTTTTTAAGTGTTATTAATTTTGAGAAACAGGAAGAAATAAAGAATTCAAACGGTTCAGTAATTAACTTCAATCACTTGCATAAATTAACTTCATTTAAGATAACGAAAACCATTCCCCTTTCTCTTAAATTTTCTAACGAGGACATTAACAAAATTTGTCTAATGGTATTGAGAGATTCATTATCCATTTTACACAATCACTGGCATAACACTATGTAATATATATATTTTTTACTTCATTTCATTACCGGTACTCTTCATTGTACTTTCATCTCATGTTAGTCCGAAATCAAATTGTATTTTATTTTTAAGTTTATCATTGTTCTGTATTCTCTCCGCAAATCGTATTGTATTTTATTTTTAAGTTAACCTCTGCTTTGTATTCTGGATCCTATGGTCAGCCGTAGATGTCGGCTAGATGTCCCAAATTGTGGGATTAGGGTAGTAGTATAATTATATTTTTAATGATTATACCACAAACGCAAAATATTTAATAATCATGTCAATAGCATGTCGTAAACGCAGAAGGATATTACAAGATTATAGAAAACAAAGCGTAATTCATTAGAGGAGAAGGTGGAAATATGGGCTAGGAGTGGTAATATGGGCTACCTCGTTTTTTACTATATATGATATTGTTACCTAGCGAAAAAAGCTCTAAAAGTACATCTCGTGTCCATCAGTCTGCTTCCACAAAGACACAAACCAGTTGTCTTTATGGTGTGGATGTCCTTTGTGTTTTTCATCAATTTCAAAGTTTTTGCAGGTATGTAGTTTCAATTTTATTGAAAGAAATATATTTCGTGTTTAAAATTCAAGCTTGATGTGTTGCAATGAATAAGAATAGCTCTATCACATGACATAAGAGTAATATTTATTTAGGACAACATTTGCCATACATAATCTTAGAAACCATCATGAGTCGATGCTGCTAATATGAGCTACCGCTATTGTCAAATATGGGATAGGTAGCCCACATTACCAGCACAATGACACGTCCCGTATTTTCACTATCGTGATTTGCGTTATTTGTTACAGAATATTGCCATTGATGTGACACAGGTTTCCTACTTATATTTATTTGTTATTTCCAATTTTATTTTCAAATTTTTGTGGTTGCCCATATTTAGACCTCACTACCTATACAGGACCAGTTCTTCAGTTCAAAAATTAATTATATGCAAATATCTATTGCAACTATTGATCTTTAAGACTGAAAAAATTGTATATGAATAACTACTTTGTATATCAATAAAGATTTCCAAGTAATATGCCACACCATTTTCCATTATTATGAGGAAAACAAAATGGTAGCCCATATTTCCACTTTCTCCTCTACTCTCTGTGAATGATTTTTTCCAAAACCGTTGAGAATAACACATTACGTTCACGTCTTTTTCCTTTAGAATTGTCCATATTATAACCCTCAACGTATGACCCTTTCTTCCTGAATTACTTTTTATAGGCCTAATACTGTATGTACCTTCATTTTGTAGGGAAACATGAAGAATGAGATTTGTTGGTTTACAACTGATATCTTTTGTCTTGATTCCTTCGATTAAAGATTACTCTATGTGTAGGAAAAGTGCGACACGAGATATGTGTCCAAAAGAAGTAATACTTAGAATAATAATAACAACCCGTAACATCTTTTTCTATCGGGGGGATTTGAAACCAGGAATCTAGCATTTAATAGTGAAGTTAAAAAGCGCACAACTAACATTTCTTAACAGCAAGAGTTATTGTGCTTCTGTTAAAAATATACTCGTTTATAGAGTCAGAAAGGTGTGATTACATGTGACTTCAAATAGTATGACTTGCAAAAGAATCAGCATCAGCATGATTCTCATGAAGATAGTTACACATAGAAGTTGCTTCCGTTAACAGGAACCGTTCTCATCAAATTCGCTTAAATGAAAAAGAGCTACGGTACTTCTCTCGTGCGTGTTGTCTACGCACAAACGTTAACAAACTCACACGAATGCGACAAAATTTCGTGTGTTCCGTTGTCACGTCACAGATTATGAATTCTTCCCGCACGCATGAATTATTTCTCGTTACGGGTGAGCACGATGTTTGATTATTTACAACGGAAGCTACGCCAAGCGACACAGCGAAGAAAGCTGTCTTGTACTTAAAAACTTTCGCCAGCTAAGGGTGTCTCATTAAATTCATAACCAGCGACTCTGAAATTTTGTACATCCGGTAACAAGAGAAATTTATTAACGAAAACATGAAATCAAAATATGGACTTATAAATCTGTCAGGTACGCATTCTGAAGGAAACTGTGTTTTTAAATTTATAGAATTGAAGATTATTCGTTATTTCAATTTTCTCCATAAGAAGGAAGACCTGAGACTTTAAATGATCATGACAATTTATTTTGTACAAATTATTAACTATGAAACGAATTCCAAATGAAGGTGAAAACTCTGCCTATTCCGGGAAATTTAATCTCTTACTTATATCGTACGAGACAATTTACTCAAATATTTTTGTCAGGAAAATTATATAAAAACATTTTAGCAGGTTTCTTTCATGTTGTTAAAATAACACAATATAATAATTATCTTAATATAAGACAGGCCTATATGGAAACAAGCGAGATAAAAACAATTAGATGAATCGTAGACAAAACAAGACATGACAAGATTGAGAGGAGATTATTTCAGACAAGCATATGCATCCAATAAATAAGAATATTGAATAAAGAAGAGAATAGTGAATGTCTATAATAAGGACAAGATGATATTTTAATTTGAAGGAAAACATTCGTCTACATCAAAGAAAGAAAGAAAGAAAGAAAGAAAGAAAGAAAGAAAGAAAGAAAGAAAGAAAAGAAGATTTTCTGTGATCAGAACACAAAATATTACTTTTAACGTAGCATATTGATGAGAAAATTTAGATCACCAATTACAGCCTATTTTTTTCTATATATATCACCAATTTAAGCTTTTTCTACTAACTTTAAATGCACAGTTAAAAGTAATGAAACTGAACCCAACCGGGCATCAATAACCAATCAGTTTCTTAAGAAAGCCGAATATACAGAGTGAGTAACAAGGAAAGGTACATGGTGTGAGAGGTGATAATATTGGTGATTCCGAACGAAAAAGTTTATATGAACTTACGTCCTGTTCTTAACAGTATCTGATATACAGCTGTTTGAAAATCATGTCCTTCATCAGCACTCACATGCGGATGCAACCAAAACATTAGGTTGTAGTAGGATCAATGAAACGTTTCCTGCACGTTGGATTCGTTGCAGTGGAGTCATTTCTTGGCCACCGAGGTCACCCGACCTTACTCCATTGGATTATTGTGTGTGAGGTTGGCATAAGAGCGAAGTCTACAAGCGCAAAGTGGAAACAAGGGACGAGTTTCTCGCTCGTATTTTACATGCTTGTGCTCAAGTAAAGGAATGTCCGAATGAACACAGATCAGCAATACAGAAGCTGTATAAAAGAGCTGCAAAGTGGACTGAAGTTCACGGTGGACTATTTGAACATGTTCTGTAAAGAAACGTACACAATTAAACAGAACATAAGGTAACAATGTTGTAATTTACTATCACCTACACTTTTCCCGTTCCTCATAGTTTCCATTAGTTTTCTCCGAAACAGTTAAGAATAGGACATATGCCCATATAAACTTTTTTATTCAGAATCACAATTTTATCATCCCTCAAACAGTGAAGATTCCCCGCCAATGATTACAGAGTTTATCATTTTAATTCGCTTGTGTATATGTATACATATATGTATATAGGTATGTATGTGGGTGCAGTATGTATGTATATATGCATTTTTTATTTCAGTAGGTTATTTTACGACGCTTTATCAACATCTTAGGTTATTTAGCGACTGAATGAGATGAAGGTGATAACGCCGGTGAAATGAGTCCGGGGTCCAGCACCGAAAGTTACCCAGCATTTGCTCATATTGAGTTGAGGAAAAATCCCGGAAAAAACCTCAACCAGGTAAAGACTGGTTCACAATAAACCGGGAACGGAAACGACAATGAGAAGGGGAACGGAAATATTGTTAAAATAAATGTATTTAAATGTGAACATTCACAATTAACTATTGTGAATGCTCACATCTAAATGCATTTATTTTAACATTATTTCCGTTCTCGTTCTCGTTGTCGTTTCTGTTCCCGGTTTATTGTGAACCAGCCTTAACTTGCCCTGACCGGGAATCGAATCAGGGACCTGGTTTCGCGACCAGAGGCTAACCGTTACCCACAATTGTGGAATTTCGCGACCAGACGCCGGTCTGAACGCGGGTCGACTTGGGCTGATTACCTGGTTGGGTTTTTGTGGAATGTAATGTGAATGTATGTATGTATGTATGCCAAATATCATCTGTCACCAATGTATGTATGTATGTATGTATGTAAAAAAATGTATGTATGTATTATGTATGTATGTATGTATGTAGGCTATGTATGTATATTGTCTATGATCGTTTAACACATTTTCGTAGGTCTTAACTGAAGAGCTGAGAAAATACAGTAGTTGAAACTTTATTTCTAGAGGAGTTCTCAAAGCCAATGAAAAAACACAGAAAAGGCAATATGCGCACCCGTATATGTGGAAGCAACAAATTCTGCTTGGATAAGGAATAAAGACTTGAAGTAAAAAAAGAGGAAACTCTGTTCATTACTGTTTACATATCGTATTTTGCGACGATATTTCAAAATAATAATAATAATAATAATAATAATAATAATAATAATAATAATAATAATAATAATAATAATAATAGTGAAACCAAATGAATAATGAATTCAACTACAGGCAAGTAGAATTCAATGAAAGAAAACAGTGAAAAATATGGAAAGAGAAGGGACGGATAATCCCAGACCAATTTGTGAATTAAAAGGCGTGACCCTTGTTAAACAAGTGCGAAGACAATGCTCACCTGTAGCGCGACGAGCGACTTGGCCTGCTCGTGGATGAGGTAGTGGAATGGCCCGGGGGAGCGCTGCAGCGGCATGCAGTCCATCCCAGGTGGAGCTCCCCCACTATCCGGAACCTGCAACAATACAATCATCGTCATTACCGTCATCTCAAGTGAGACCAGCTATATACTGCACACGTTATAGACAATACCGTATGAAGGCGTAATTTCTGAAAATGGTGCAAATGTTAATGTGGGAGAGTTCAAACGGATCTGACGTGTATCATCATCATCATCATCATCATCATCATCATCATCATTACCACCACCTCCATCACAGTAATTTATTTTGCAAAAGAAGAGACTTTTGACAGTTTTTCCAAGTATTGTTAGAAAATTTAACGACTGTTAAACTCTAAACGGTTTGTTAATTAATGAAATTGTAGGCCTATGTTTTCAACACCAGTTTGGTTTAACAGATTGTTAACAGTTTGTTAATTTTAAATGTAGGATTTCGGGCAGTTAACTCGTTTAACAGTTAGTTAAATATGGCCGATGTCTCCACAGCTGTTCGAACAGAAGTTGCGAAATTAATATTTTGTGTCTCTCTGTAGGGAATGTTTAGCATATGACCAGTTAATATAACATTTCATTTCTTTCGTATTTCGTATCCATAATAACAATGAGGAAATATAACCTTACTTTGTAATTATTATTCAGCATGTCACCTACAACTTTCATTTGTCAACTGTTTGTTTATGGAGCATGGCCTACTATAACAGGTTGTCATTTTATGCAAGTTTCATGACTCACTCTATAATATAGAATTTAAAGATTAATTTTAGCCAATCAAAAATTGTCTTACATGTACCAACTGCTGTTGAGTAGTTAAAATAGTGCTAACAGACGTTATAGTTAAGTGTTGGTTATCTTAAACAAAATTAAGTTGAACAAATGGAAAATACATTAACAAAGCGTTAAAAATAAACAGACTTAATTTAACATTCGTTAAGCAAAATTAAACATTACTTGGACAAACTAGCCATTAGAATCGTTCGTCATCCTTATGAGAAATTTAAACCAATTCTAGATTTCTGTTTGCATGCAGCGAGACCATCTGGACATGTATGTTGATTTAGGAGTATGACTGGCACTTCAGATGACCGAGAAACAGTACATTTAGAAAGCAGACAAATCTGCTCTTCTCTGCCCAAACAAGTAGGCTGGATTTGCAGCCGGATATGATACCACTTCAGAGTCACGGTAACGAACCTTATGTGTACGACAAACAAATAAATTTGGTGAGGTTTGGTAGTGCATCTCTTGTAATCCATGCAACAATGATGTAGTAGGCATGGGGTGTAACTAGATAAAAAAAAAACTTAACTCTACAAAGCTACAGCCATGTAGACGCTTCAGGAGATAATCTCATGTGTTCTCTGGTTAAAAATCAGAAACACAAATGACGTAAGTACGAGTTGTCTCCAAGTTCTGCCAAGACACTCTCAGTAAAATCGAGCCTTTTAGTTTTATTCTCCGCCGTGATCCGCTGTGTTTATGGATCTTGTATACAGTCTGGATCAGCTTACTTAATACCCTGCATATTAATTTTATTATTACACTAGCCGTACCCGTGCGCTCCGCTGCACCTGTTAGAAATAAATATAAAGTAATTACATAATTAAAATAGGACGTTTGATCCAGGGAACATTCGTGTTTGATAAAAGGATAAATCTTTTAATATGTTACTTGATTTAAATTGTATTTAAATAATTAAAATGCGATCATTTTGGTCCAGAGAGCACTCAGAAGTTACTGTAATAACATTATAGTATTATGTCCATCTAGAGAAACTACACTTTCCAATGGTGAAATAATAATAAATTAATTATACAAATCGGTTAATTTAGCTTTCGATATTACTTCATACAAACACAGAAACATACTCTGTAGGCTATGTTTCATAGCTTTCGATTGTTGTTGTCTAAGGCCCCTTATAGACGAAGTCATTTGTTTTCATTTCATTACACCGCCTTAGATGGCATTGTATTTTAATTTTAAAACTCATTCATCTCATTAAATATCAGTCCTATCAAAATTTTGGAAAGAATAAAACTTATCGGACATCATTTTTAAAGAAACGTTTGTTATGTAACATATTTCACAAAAATCAATAATAAGCGAGATATTTCGATTTATTTAATTCAGGCCCCCTTATAACCCCCCTTTTAAATAACGTATTTCGAATGTCATATACCTTAAAATCCAAGTTACAGCGAACTCAATTTATATTCCAATTTTCATATAAATCGGTTCAGCCATTATCGCGTGAAAAGGTAACAAACATCCAGACAGACATACAAACAAAAATGTCAAAAAAGCGATTTTCGGTTTCAGGGTGGTTAATTATATATGTTAGGACCAATTATTTTTGGAAAATCGAAAATTACCAGAAAAATTTCGGCTACTGATTTATTATTAGTACAGATTGTGTTCGGCTTAAACCACCAATCAAAGAAAAATAGTTACAATTGAAAAAGTAGGCATACATACAACAAACAGAAATAAATCTGCCGAGGATTGGTATTGCAACTGTGTTAATTAAGTAAAGATTATACGAAAACATGGTAGGTAGTTGGAATGATATGAACATACCAGCATAATCCCGAATGAGAGATTGCCTGAAATAATACATGAATGGGTACTATCGGGAAAACAAAAAATAGCACGACAGAAGAGAATGCTACCAATTATTACGAGACAGAGAAGCCTAATGGAAGATGCTTGGAGAGGCAGAGAAAAATGGAGAAAATTTATTAAGAAATTTTAACATTTGTACAGAGACATCATTTTATTTTTACTAACATTTCTAATATTAACCTGGCTATACCTTTGGATTAAAGATTGAGAACCGGAAACGACGTTTGCTACCCCCTTCCACGACTGGAGTTCGATGATACTGGCGTAAAATACAAACAAATCACTTTACTAGGTATAGGAGGGAAGAAAAGTAGTTCATCCATTTACGTAAACTAGGAAATATCGGGATTTTCAGTTTGTTAATTTTTATTAAGTTTTTGTTTAATCAAAATACAGTACAGTATTAACAATAAGTGTTTTTACTCACGAATTGAGCTATCCATTCAGACGTATTCATTATGCAGTGTATATTATACTGTCTACAGCACATTAGCGTACAATATAAAGCATGAAGTTAAATTGAAAATAATCATAATATGGATATTTAAACACATTTTTGAAAATGCTGGCCGTTCATTTCTATACAGCTTCAGTTTTTTTGTGCATATTATCGCACTATAGACTATTGCACCTAATTCCAATTACCAGTTTCGTCCTTCGTACTAGTAGGCCTAACTCATGTTCAAATAATTCTATACTACTCTATAAAAGAGTACCTTACGTACTGTAAATTCAATCTTCACTTCTGCCCGATCCGAAAACATAAAATTACTCAGACATGACCCTGTATAATGTCTTACTGGTTTTTATACTGGGTTAGACCAAAATTTAATTATGTTCATTTCTTTACAATGTTTTAGCTTGTAAGTTTGTATAATTGTAATAGTTTGACATGTTTGGCAACCGGAAGAATGTATCAAACGTTTCTTAAATAATTCTTCTTCTTACAAACTGCAGTTTAGGTAAATTCCGGTTCTTCGACTACATTAGGAACTGGTCAGCTCATCTTCGATGTGTCCATAGGACAGTAAGTGGTCTCGAGGATACACAAAAGTTGACATTTGTGTGAATTGAAAAGCTCGAGAAATGTCAACCATTCCTGTCAAGTCCATTGCATGCATGTCCTCGTCGTGACCTCTGGGCAACACGTTATGGCTAAGCATGCAGGAGGGGAAAGCTAGTTCCCAAGGCTATAATTGGGACTTGTCAACTAAGAGAACACACCCTGACAGAAAAGCATGCAGGTCCAGAGGCACTGAGGTGGCACTCCCACCACTGGACTTACCCACCCATAGGTCCGGAAATTTATAATACTCGCAAGACTAAAACGTTTTTATAATAATAATAATAATAATAATAATAATAATAATAATAATAATAATAATAATAATAATAATAATAATAATAATAATGAATGCTTCGTGTCCACTGTTCTGAAGACTACCTAACCTCTAGGATCTCTATTTATTTATTTATTTATTTATTTATTTATTTATTATTCTTGTAGTTAAGGCCATCAGGCCTTCTCTTCCACAACACCAGGAATACAAATACAATAACAGAAATAAAAAGGAAAAAAAAAAAACACTATAAACGAAGTAAAGTCACACAAAAATATACACAGGTTGCAGTCACACAAACTTTAAATGAGTGATTAAGTAAAATTAATTGTATCCTAATTAACTAACATAAACAAGAAACTTGCGATTTTAATCTGGAGTAAAAAAACACAAATCGACACTTCTAGCAATATCTAAAAAGCATTAAACAAGACAAAATTTTCCAATTTAATTTTGAATTGTGATAAAGTCCGGCAGTCCCTGACATCATTAGGTAGCGAATTCCAGAGACGAGGTATTTCTACAGTGTACGAGGATGAGTATAGAGACGTTCTATGATGAGGGATAGAAAGAAGTGCTTGATGTCGGTTTCGAAGAGTTGTAAGAAATTGAAAGCGCGATAAGAGATAATTCGGAGTAGAAGTATGCATGATTCTAAATAGAAGAGACAGTGAATGTATTGTTCTTCGTTCCTTCAGACGCACCCATGAAAGTAACTGGAGGGAAGGTGTTATATGGTCAAATTTACGAGTATTGCAGATGAATCGTATGCACACATTATGAACACGTTGTAGTCTCTCAGCTAAGAGTGAACTTACATTAGTTAGTAAGGAATCGCAATAATCAAAATGGGGCATTACAAGCGTCTGAATAAGATTCTTTTTTAGACTAAGTGGTAGAAATTCTTTCATATGAAACAAAGAGTGAAGTTGAGAAAATATTTTTTGCAAGTGTGTGTTTGGGTGTTCCAATTTAGATCGCTATCCATAAAAATGCCAAGATTTTTAACTGTTTCACTGTATTTAACAATAATCCCATTCAATGTTATATGTGGTATAGTACCACTATCAAGAGTACTTCGTAGACGATTATGTCCCATTACGATTGCTTGCGATTTCTCTGGATTTAAGTTTTTGTTTAATCCAAATTTGTGTGACCACAGTGAAATCGAATTTAAGTCTTCGTTTATTTTATTTACTGCGTCACTAGTCTCATCAGGGTGGAAATGCAAATAAATTTGCAAGTCGTCAGCATACATATGGTATTTGCAGTGTTTTATCATTTTAGTCACGTCATTAATATAAATCATGAAGAGTAAAGGTCCGAGAACTGATCCTTGTTGAATTCCAGATTTCACGACACACCATCTTGAAGAATAATCGCATGCAATGACACATTGTTGACGTTCGCGAAGGTAGGATTCAAACCAAGTAACAGAACTTTCAGAAAGATGCAGAAGTCTTAATTTACATAATAGAAGGTCCGTGTCAACTGTATCAAATGCCTTACTGAAGTCAAGTAATGTCAGTAATGTTAATTTACGTTCATCTGTGGCTTCACGTATATCCTCATTCACTTTTAGTAGTGCTGTAGTCGTACTATGTCCATTTCTGAACCCGGATTGGTATTCGTCCAGTAAGGCATGTTCGGTTAGATAGTTCATTAGTTGTTTGTGAACAATACGTTCCAGAGCTTTTGATAGGGCAGGTAGGATACTAATTGGACGGAAATCATTTGCACATAATGGGGTTTTAATTTTAGGGATCGGACGGATAAAGGCTTTCTTCCAGAGGTTCGAGGTAGGTCCCACCAGAAGTTATGAGTGAGGCGTTGAATATATGTGTTAATGTTTCTAGTATTATGTCCAATATTTTCTTCAATAATATTATACTAATATTATCCACACCTTCAGCTTTAGCTATGGTCCGTCCCAGGAATCTGTGGAGTAGAAAGACGAAACAAGACCTCTGCGCAAGTGGTATGTGGGAGGGCTAAGGCCAATGACCGCTCTGGGAGGTGTTGGTTGAACGAAGTTAGCAATCGCTTGCAGGGATTGGATCATTTCTATCTAAACTCTACCCTTCCTTCTACCACGAGTATCTTACCCCTTAGCGGCCTCGAGCTGATGCTGCCCGCAATACACTCCGGCACAAATAGACTCCGCCCCCTTATGCGTGAAGTTACTTCACAGATTCCTGGGACGGACCATAGACGCTCTCGACTTCGTCTCCCTAAGTCGGTGATCGACAAACTTTGATTGCAGCACTTAAAAAGGGAACTAAAATATGAAGAGTCCACTGCAAGAATGATGGATATCATTTGGAATACATTTTGCAGGAGAAGCAATTGAAAGTTTGAAATGCTTAGCGCTCAAAGCTTAACTGTGATTTTCCGATCATTACTGGACAATGACTATCAGTGTTAATGCCATATAACTCTCTATGTAGATTCTATATGTCTTAAGCTATGCATTGACAGTCTTGGTTCATTTTCGACAAGAAAGTGACATCCATCATTCTTGCAGTGGATTCTTCATATGTAATCAATTAATGTTGTTTATAAATGGAACACTATCGAGTCAGTTACAGTGTGGATAATACGAGTGACATTAAACGACGTTCAGAGTCTGAACTGAATCCTTTGTGGGATTTATTTTCGCTGCAGAAAATGGGTCACAGTGTTTAGTTAGTAGAAAAAGTTATTATCAATGTTACAAAACTTCATTTAGAGCGCCATTCGTAAATAACTGGCACTCCTGGTCATGTGGTCAACATGTTAAACGACCACCGCCTGAGACAACACAGGTCAGACAAGACAAGGAACACCAATCCAGTCCCAATGGGAGGCAAATAAATCTTTAGTCTCCAGCAGGGAATCCAATCCGGGTCTACTGAATTTATAATTAGAAACGCTACTACTCCAGTCACAGCGGAAAACCAAGCTGTTCAATTTAAGTCGTTAATACAACATTTATATTACGTATTTGTTATGACAGCAAGATGCCGTCACACAGGCTCACAGAAATACAGAGATATGCCTGCATGGGTACTTATGACAGATTCAGAGTTCGTGAAAACGTGTATTCCCGTTTGCAAATATATTTTTTTATGAATATAATATTATGCTTCCATCGTATATAGTCCATACTACAGAACGTCCATATGATATAATCTCCATAAGGTCAAAATGTCCATATTGCCAAAATGTCCATACGGTGAAAATGTCCATACGACAGAAAGCCCATATGATAAAAACGTTCGTAAGGTGAAAATGTCTATATTGTCAAACGTCCATAATGTCCAAGTTCAAAGGAAAATTCTGCTTGAATAGAACACAATAAATTTTATTCCAGAACTCGTACAAATAAGTTATTAATCATCGGGAACCGGAGCCCCACCTCTAAGATGGTAACTAATACTTTTCAGGTAGCTATATGATAATTTCTCCATTTTCTTTGTACCTGTTATAGTTTCTCACAATCTGGAGAATTTGTCTTTGATTCGTCAAATACGTTTTATTCACCGGCTCTTTAATTTGTGTATGCCCCCTCTTGCTTGCGATATTTGTGTCCAAATTTAATTTTCTTCGCGCTTTAGGCACTGTATAAATCGCCAAATGGATGGATGATGTACAGCCAACGCTCTTGCTCTTGCCTTAACACGGTTCAAGATGCACTTTACTTCTATACCTGCTTCATCGGCACTATGTAAATGCTTATCTGTGCCATCCCGCAAAACCCGAATGTTATCCAGGTTGCTGTTAGTTATCATTGCAGCATTACAAATTTTCCTTTCCCTGCATCGCTAATATATTTTTGTCCTCTCTCTATTAAAGTCATGATGTTGGTACAGGTACCCACGAAAAGAAAGAAGTGGCTTACCCTTCTGTGATGGCAATAACTGAGGATTTCATTTCATCTTCAAAAATTTCAGTTCTGGTTAGTTCTGTAGGGGAAAGTCGGGTAGTATCGGACATCGGGTAGTATCGGACAGTGCATTTCTTTCATCTACCACCATATGGTAGTACCTGAATAACATGGTTACGTTTCTCTATGCGACATCACAGAAACATAACCATGTCAATCAGGTACTATCATCGTGTGGTAGATGAAAGAAACTCACTGTCCGATATTACCCGATGTCCGATACTAGCCGACTCTCCTCTACTTGAAAATTTTTTTACATAGATTACTATAACTACCTTGAACAATGAATACAGTGTACATTACAGAGCTATGGACATTATGACTCTGGACATCAGAGTGAAATGGACATTATAGAACTATGGACATTTTGACTCTGGACGATTTAACATGGACATTTTCAACGTGGACATTATTCCATGGACATTTTGACGTATGGACATTATAATCCAGAACTTTATGTTTGGTAACCAATATTATAGCCTACTTCCTCTATACCATACATGGGCACAATTTTCGGTTACGTGAGGCACTCGATTTGAAATAGTTTGTTTACAGGAGAGGAGACTGCAGAGTAGGATGGGAAATATAAACTGCTGTGACTTGCGTCACCTTATCGTAATCGCTGAGGTGGTCAGTGGCGAATTATTAGGAAAGCGCTTGGTTAACGTGAGAGACTGGAAAACTTTTATTCAATTTGGCAAATTAATTCGGCAGCTTTAATCATAAACCTGTTTACTATTTCTTCATCATTGAATTGATTTAAATCACAGGCGAGAAATTGCGTAACTAGCCAATAATATTCCATCACGTTGTCTACGTTTATTTTCTCGAATATTCTGGCGTTTATCAAGATTACTTAATAGATTTGCAAGTTCTCGACCTAAAATAATTTCAGAAAATCATATTTCATTTTCTACGCACATTTGTTATTCTTTTTTATAAATTTCTTTTGGAAATAATACGTACAGACAACATTTAATTCCTCGTACCTTTTAATGCAGCATGTTTAAGGTATAATGTCGTATTTAGTATACCATACAAACGTTAAGATCATAAATTTTCTTCGGAATAGTACGAAAAATAACATTTAATTTGTCTTACCTTCTAATTCAGCATGTTCTTTATGACATAAGGAGTAATGTCCTTGTATATTAAATTTATTAATGCCTAATAGGATTTTCGATCATAACATACATCGTATGTTCTCCCCTTCTAAACAGCAAAAGAAAACTCTTCCTCCCATTTCTCATGAAATGATCGTTTTCTAACGCGTACACTCTGCTTTGATAATGCCATTATGCCACCACTGATATTGCTTATGAAACTGATACAGAACCTGCCCACGCCTAGGAGCTACGTGAGGGAGGACAGGGGACTGTGAAGATGATGTCACTCAGAGCGATAATCTCTGTGAAGGTCAGTGAGGCATTATTTCTCAAGTGAGGCACGATGCCCATCTCTGCTCTATACAGTGGAAGTAACGGTTGCACTACTATGTCACACTCTGATTTTGAAAGTACTGTAAACATGCTTTAGTTTTCAGAGTGAAAGTGTAAACATCTGCAACCGACAAGAAGTCTATTGTGTATCCCGGATTCGAAGCAAGGACACGAGCTGTGACGTGGCCCGAGACTTAACCGTCTGTCACAGTCGGGCAATACTCGTTCCAGTTACTGTGGCACGAAGCGATGCATGGGGTAATGCAACGTCCTGAAGCCTGAATTGCGCTACAGTACGCGGAGAGAATGTGCTTGTAATTTCACGACCCAACTCTGAGCTGAGCTTCAGAATGACTCAAACGTAAAATAAAAAAACCTGAAAAACGTACAGTAAAAACAGTGTGATCACCCGGCTAGTATAATACACGTGATTTTGCAGAGCGGCACTGACTCGTCTTTCAGATTCACATGAGCAGCACAATGATGTCCAATGCAGGAGTCGGTAGTGTATTTCCTACAATATTCTTTACAAGCTCCAATTTATTATTATGTTCTGTGCCTTATTGTAAGAGAGACGTATTTTGTTTAAATACCGCATAAATGGAATCCATAATATTGAAAATTAAGTTAGTCTACATTCTTTTATACAGTAAAATCTATTTCAATAATTTACGTAAAACATAGTTTGATTGCATCACAATTAAAGAAAATATACTTCAGTGAAATCCTTTATATTAATTAATTAATTGTTAGTTTATTGTTAGTAAAATAACATGTACAAAAATATAGTCTTAATTCTTCCCTGAAGAAGTAAAAACTCTAATAACATTCCTTCATGAAAAGGTTGCCAGATTTGACTTAAAAAACATGTACAAAAATATAGTCTTAATTCTGAAGATTCTGTTTTAAATTTCTTTCTTACTTAAAATAACATGTACAAAAATATATTCTTAATTCTTCCCTGAAGAAGTAAAAACTCTAATAACATTCCTTCATGAAAAGGTTGCCAGATTTGACAAAGCGAATTCTGAAGATTCTGTTTTTAAATTTCTTTCTTACTTAAAATAACATGTACAAAAATATAGTCTTAATTCTTCCCTGAAGGAGTAAAAACTCTAATAATCTTCCTTCATGAAAAGGTTGCCAGATTTGACAAAGCGAATTCCGAAGTTTCTGTTTTTAAATTTCTATTTCTTACTGCTTGTTCGTTTTAATTTTTTTATAAATTACTCCAGATTTATTACAAAATTAATTATAAGAAAAAATTATGTCCAACAATTACTTGGGCGACCTATGCTTTGAGTCTGTGATTCAGTAACCGGCTTCTTGTGTCTCAACCATTTTTGGTGACGTAGACCTACCAGTAAATCATAGTTCACGAAGCTGTGTTGGAAAGAGTGGGTGAAGAAAGAATGATGCAGAAACTGATCAGAAAGAGAAAAAGGAATTGGTTAGGTCACTGGCTGAGGATAAACTGCCTACTGAAGGATGCACTAGAAGGAATGGTGAACTGGAAAAGAGTTCGGGGCAGAAGAAATCAAATGATAGACGACATTAAGATAAGTGGATCACATGCGGAGACTAAAAGGAAGGCAGAAAATAAGAAAGACTGGAGAATGCTGGGTTTACAGTGAAAGGCCTGCTCTTGGGTAGAACATGTATGTATGTATGTATGTATGTATGTATGTATGTATGTATGTATGTATGTATGTATGTATGTATGTATGTATGTATGTATGTATGTATGTACAGGGACATCATTTTATTTTTACTTCAATTTTTATTGTACCTGAGTTTTTTAATGTACTTCACTCCCACCCCTTCTACTAATGAAATTCAACCGTCCTCCACACAGATCCAAGACCGCATATACAGTCATAGTAGCCTTACAGTCATAGTAAACAGTATGTTCCAAAAATATGTTTCCGTTTTCCAGTGACGAAAGAGCTTTCAATATTGCATCATTTTCCATTTGCCTACGTCGCATCCCTGTTTCCCCCACCTGCTTCTATTCGCTTCTTTGTAAAGGCTAGTGGCTGGGCTATCTTAGCTCTTTTCTGGGAACATTAATTTCTGTTAGGAATTGGACGTCTACGTAATATTATACCCATGCAATTGTTTAAAATAACTTAAATAAAAGGGCCCTGTTAAGTAATTAACTGTCACGTGATTTCCTCCCTTTCTACGATAATGCGACGTAACCACTTGGACGGACAGTAGATAGCATGTCTGAGTAATTTTATCTTTCGGATCGGGCAGAAGTGAAGATTGAATTTATAGTATGTAAGTTCTCTTTTACAGAGTAGGTACAGAATTATTTCAACATGAGTTACTGATACGAAGTACGAACCTGGTAATTGGAATTACGTACAATAGTCTATAGTGCGATAATATGCACATTAGAGCTGAAGCCTGTATCGAAATGAGAGGCTACCATTTTCAAAAATATGTTTAAATATCCATTTATGATTATTTTTCAATTTAACTTCATTCTCTATAGTGTACGCTAATGTGCTGTAGACAGTATAATAAGTTATACACTGCATAATGAATACGTCCGCATGGACAGCTCAGTTCGTGAGTAAAAACACTTATTGTTAATACTGTATTGTATTTTGATTAAACAAAAACCTAATGAAAATTATCATACTCAAAATCGCGATATTTCCTAGTTTACGTAAATGGATGAACTACTTTTCTTCCCTCCTATACCTAGTGAAGTGATTTGTTTGTATATTACTCCAGTATCATCGAACTCCAGTCATGGAAGGAGGTAGCAAACGGTGTTTCCGGTTCTTAATCGTTGATCCAAAGGTATAGCCAGGTTAATATTAGAAATGTTAGTAAAAATAAAATGATGTCCCTCTATGTATGTATATTAAAAATAACTGAACAATATTGAAAACGCACTTGTTACGAATACGATGTAGAAATAGTCCTAGAAATAAAATTTTACCAATCTTTATGAAATGCAATCTCCCGAAGTATTCGAAAGAGTATCCAACGATGGAAAAAATCCAACCCAGCTTCTCTAGTCGTGGGAGACGTGCAACAACAGTGGGTGGCTAATGCGGCTCTGGAAACCGGATGATGTGCTGGTATTAAGTGGGCCCACACGTCCGATAACGGTTTCTTCGGTGGAGCACTCACCTCGGAGAAGTACGAGTAAATACATCACGTCGTGGAGAGAGAATATGAATATGGAGAGATGCGCCTCAATAGTTGATGTACCGGACATTACATATACTGCTAGACTACACTACGCCTTACAGATCAATGTGGCCAGTGTGGAATATCCTGGATTATTGACTATTACACTTTTATTACGTCATACTACTTTTGACGAATAAAACGGTACGAAAGGACGTATTTGAACCAATCATGGCTGCTTATCGCACAATTTTATCGCGTCCCTAGCATTTGTTTAATTTTATCGCGTCCCTAGCACTTGTTTCTTTGTTTGCCAACATTTGAAACTGCGCTGGTCTGGACGTAAATAAATATATATATATATATATATATATATATATATATATATATATATATATATAATTACAAACCACTCCTGTCGATGCACAGCAGTTTCAAATATGACTCGCATTGGCATTCAAGAACAAGAATTAATAAAAATCGCTGATCATACCTATGCATCTTCTGAAATCCGAATTACAAATAAATGAAGAGCACCATTCGGAAATCCTGAATAAGTTGAATACACCATGTAGGCCTAAATCGAGTTCCACTTCTATTAGCACACGTCCAATATAACATCAATTGAACCACCAACCACATTCAAATTTGAAAATTGTACACTCAATAATTATTCCTTTTAAAATTATTCATTCGGAAATTCTGAATAAGTTGAATACACCATGTACGCCTAAATCAACGAGTTCCACTTCTATTACGCACATGTCCAACATCAATTGAACCACCAACCACATTCAAATTAGAAAATTGTACATTCAATAATTATTCCTTTTAAAATTATTCATGTTTATTTTTTATGTCATCGTCGTTAATTAAAACTTTTCTAACACGTGTATATTAGGTTATGTTATAGCTTCTGCTATGATATTATGGATAGTCACGTATCAGAGATTGTTTAATATTAAGATTTATTGAAAATCATCTATCAAGTGACGTTGATTACTGGGATTCGGATAATTGAAGTGGAATGTTGCATTTTAATAAAAATAAAACTGAATCAACAAAGTCTTCGTGACTAGTAACATTGCCATCGTGTATAATAGATCGAGAACTTCTCGACGAGAAGGCATTGCTCACTACTGCCATCTAGCATGCATCTAGCGTAATATTTGTAATGTTGAGATGGTACAATAATATATTTGAAGACAGTTGTATTTTCGTAAGTCAATTAATATTTTATTGTATTGGAGTACTTCGTTACTTCTAATCTTTATATACTTTCTTCTAATCGTGTAATAGTCAATTAAATCCCACTCGAGTTTTGATTTTCTCTAGATAAATCAAAACGTCTAGTGAGATTACTGTTGATAAAAATGATAAACCAAAACAAACATAGGAGTACAATACTAGAAACAGATTAAAAGTAGCTAACCGAAAGCGAAGGGGAGAATTTCATAATTCATTGAGAGATGGTGATGGTGGTGGTGGTGATGATAATGATGACATAATTGAAGATCTTCCCGTAAAAAGAATGTAACATAAAATTAATTAAATATGTAGAGATGGTAAATTTTAGCTACTTAAGATAAAACATTTAGCACTTCAAAATATAATTTAGGACGCAGCTGCAATAAGGGCCCATAGCCCCATAGGCCCTTTTTCCGGAGAATGCATAAATTGATTCTCCGTAGTTCCTTTGTTATACCCACAAAGTTTCGTTGAGAAATGTTGAACAGTTATGCTGAAAAACCTGTTTATTTTAATATATTTTATAGGCCCTGCACTGTTTTTAAAAATTTCAACTGCATATATCTCAGAACAGCATTTTGGAGTGTGGGTCCTTATTGCAGCTACGTCCTCAATTTAGCATTTTATAGCATTTTTAATCTGAGAATTTAGCATTTTGTAAACACAGAGCTCTACGTACGATGCAGCCTATAACCAACAGCCTATAGCCTATAGCCTATAACCAATACTTTTTTTCAGTTCTTCATGTGAGTGTGAAATTATAATTTTAATTAATTTTGTAAGTGAACTATGGTTATGGAATTCAAAATCTTAGGGTGCTATTCATAGACATTTCGCAGCACGCGCTACGAGCGTACTAAGCTAGCCCCGGCTATCCACTGGTTACTTGTACAGAATTAAAATCATATCCTATCGCTAACACTGGTTTATGAATACGAAAAACGCCGATCATCCACCGGAACCCGCGCTAAAAATGTCTATGAATACGGCCCTTCGTTTCCTCAGGAATGAAAATACGCAAGTAAAAATTCGTAGTAAAATTATAAAATTTACGCCAATCAAAGGCAAGAGGAAAAAATATTTAAGGAAACTTGTACGTGAAAAAACCATTATAAATTTGCTAATACTTAAATTTTGCAGATGCACAAAATGTTACACCCATAACTTGATTCAATTTTTACAGTTTTAAAATTATTTATGCTTTAAGAATATTTTAAAGTGTGAGACAATTTTTAGGTGCATAGTTTTTTTACTCACTATTGCATAACATATGAAAACATATTCCTAAATTGTCATATAGTGTAGGCCTACATATCTTATATACAAATTATGTTAGGACGTTGAAATTTTTAGTAGACTTTCGGAATTAAAGTATAGATATGTTAACAGTAAACTTATGATATTGACATAAGAATTTCAAGAATATTTTCAGAAATTATGAATTTTAATTAGAGATATTTGATAAGTGAGAGATTATTCAACATAACTAATCACATATATATATTACAATAGTCTATTTTAAAGACCATTTTATTAAGAATTACCAGGAAAAAGATGAAGCTTCTTTCATAACTCGCTTTTGAGATGTTTGCACTCATACTCACATAAGGGAATTAAAAAAAAAACGATATATTTTCTTCACATCATATAATTTGAACTGGCAATGGAAATTACGGGAAAACGGCTGAACGGATTTTAATGAGTGACCCCTTATTTTCATGCCTGGCATTCAAAGTTTTTCGGAAAAATAGTAGTTTTCAGTGAAATGTCAATTTTCCTACATAATTTTCCTATTTTCCAAAATCCATCTGTTGTCAGTTTTGAGAACTAATTTTATTGAATCACGGCCGACTTGATTGAATTTCAGAACAAAACAAAACACACACTACAATAAACAATAGGCTATTACACGAAGGCCTGCAGGACTGCCGACATATTTAGAGGTCAAATTCAATTTGTTATTAAAAATAATTTACAGGTCTCATTCTGCAGGGTATAATTTTGTGAGTACAGCTGTGTATTGGATATTGAACTCTACGAAACTTGAGGTGGTTTGATGACATTATTACCATTTTAGAAATTAGATATTATTACGGTTAATGTCATGATGCGCCTATTTTTCATTAATTATAATTACATAATATTAACGCTATATTGATGACATGAAAGTGAAACGTTTTGAGGTTATGTAAGTAAATGTAGAAAATATCTTAATTTAGATCTTCATTTCTATAATTTACTGAGTGGCGGCTATATATAACTACAAAACTTAAGATAATAATATTATCTTTAAAAATCAAATATTTTTATAGTTCTTAATCAAGTGGGCTTCAGTATTGGCTCTAGAGAGTGCAAAAAATACAGTTCCTAAGGAAAACCAAAAGGTATTACTTACTAATAAAATAAGAGGCCTAGAAAATTTTGTAGTCTCCAGATCATTTCAGCATTATCTCTTAGTAGGATAAAATGATTTTACGCTCTACATTTCAAGTTCTATATGCATCAAAATGCTATTGTTCGAAAACTTAGCAAACCTGACATTTTAACTTTCGCCTACAATCCACAATGACCTGAAACAGCTATTGCTATCGACCTGACATTGATACTTGCGTTTCCGCGTTGAAACTCAAAAAATGAAGGTGGATAGGTTTAAAAAAAGTATGTGGCCTAAAAAACCCATTCAGAGGGAGTATGTTTCATTATTATGGAAGGAAATAACTATCAAAATGTCAAGTATTCTTCATTGAAAATAAATCTGAAAATTTTTTATTTCAACGTCTAACGAACTTAGTTTGCAGCGGCATTTGCTGCACAAGCCACCAGTAGTATATAATAGTAAGTAAAGAGAAAAAACAATGCATCTAAAATATATTTGTCACATCTTAGAATATTCCTAAATAATCCACATAACACTGTAAAAATTACGTTAGATTATGCGTACAACTTTTTGTGTACCTGTAATTTATATAGGCTTATTACCATATTCAGAAGAATTTCTCTATGCGTTTACGTACAGACCCAGAAACAAAATTTGGGCCGCCTGAATTTTTGAAGTTCCAGTTAGATTGTGCATGCTCAGTGCTTACTGGAACTTGAAAAATTCAGGTGGACCAAATTTTGTTTCTGATTCTATACAAGTTCCCTTTATTACTATTATTATTATTATTATTATTATTATTATTATTATTATTATTATTATTATTATTCTTATTCTTAAGGCATTTTATTGAAATAGAACTTATTTTATTATTATATTAAAAACAATCTACACAGAGGGAAATTTTGTTTCAGTATCTAAAGTTTACATTATGGTTTATTATATATAATAGATCACAAACACAGTATCTAAAGTTAAGTCATCTTATTTCTGAGATGAGTTTTCATTACACTCTGAATATTAATATAATTATGAAACTCCGAATATCAAACACTTAAGCAGTATGTAGCAAGTTATTTTAAAACGATGAAATGAATATACGTACGGACTATGAAGCATTTTTATCCTTTATCTTGTTTTCTGGTCAACTTATTCCGCTTTACGAAACTTGTGACCAACATTTTTACTTTAGCATAATCAATTGTATTTTATGAGTGAATTCTACCACTTGTTTGTCATTTGGTCAAGTTGTCTGAAAAAGCAACACGGAAATCACACGCTACATGCAGTAGTTTTCACTTTTCCCCCCTTGAACAATGAAAACACTTGCAATTAAACAATATCTACATATAACACTTCACAAGCCCTGAGTTCTCGCCGACGTTACCACGATCAACATCTTATTGACTTCAATATAAATTCACGTTTTAAATAAACCAAACTTGCTTATGTAGATGGAGAGCACTAGTTTTTCCACAAGGCACTTATAGTTATAACACTAACATTCCTGCTTGCAGAGATCCGGGCCGGCACCAGCAGCAGGCAGCACTGCGGGTGTCACTGCAAGATGTGCGGCCCGCGGAGAAAGTTCCGTCGTGCTCACCCAAGGAAGAAGCGGAGCACATTCTCCACAGTCGGACAAGTTCCGGGTGCGCAATCCCTCCTCCCTTGCTACTCATCAGGTCATAATTAAGTTTCATTCACAATTTACTCAGCTTTGAAATAAGTGGTGAAGACACATTTCCCATACTTCCTCATACGTTGCACGTTGAGACAAGGAGGTGAGTTGAGCTTGAGTTGGCTTTACGAGGACCCGACCGGAATGAGTCCGTACTACCTGGTAACGTTTATCTTGTCTCAGTAGCAATAAAACCAAGTCCCTTCAAATGAGAGTGGAGATTATAGGGGGGTTGTAAATTTTCAGGATTCCTTTCAAAATCTTGTTATTGTACGGGCTACCGGAACTCAGTTTCTTGAAAGACAAGCTCAGTGACGGAACTATACAGTACGAAGAGAGATATTTTGTTACTTTATTTTGCGCTACAGAATGTATCAACTAGTCCCTTCCGCCACTGGCATCGCTTCACTCCCCCCATCGCAATAACAACACAGACGAGGTAAGACATATCTCCTTTCTCTCTCTTTTCACAGTGAGACAAGATTCATCACACAGGCTTTAGTGCTGCTGATCGATCAAATATTTAACCACTTCCCTGATTAACCCGAGTTAACTCGGGTTGCTAACTTCCGTCAAAATGTATTAACCCGAGTTAACTCGTGTGAGTCCCATTTTCGTTGCTAAGAATTATTATCCCGAATGTATACGTTTCCATCATTTCATTAACCTTTGTGCGAGATCGTACGTATTTGCTTGGTTTCCGCACAAAACCAATCCGCGGAAATTCCACATTCAGTATTCCCAACCTAACACACATAACAATTTCCCTCTTCTTACCGCTTAAGTGACATATTGATTTTACTGCTTTAGGCTTTTAACATATTATTTTTAGAGACGTTCAATATAGTAATAATTATAAATTGGAAACTTACCACTGCAATTTCACCTAAATTGCACTGTTAATTATTGTTTTTAAATATTTGCAAAAATTAAGTAAACTCTACAACTCCACTAAAGTTACTGCATTCGTGATGTAACATTAAGGAAGCCGTGAAAATATCAATAAGATTCCACACTCATCATAGACTGGGGGGAAAAAAAAGACAGACGTATATCACGGCCTGCTGGAGTATAGTAAACACAGAAAACATTTTAAAGCAACAATGTTGAAGATATTTTTGTTTTGCAAATATATTTTTGTTTTGCAAATTTGCCGTCATTGAACAGAAACCAAGATGGAGATTTCATTGCAACTAATTAGAAATTCCTCTTTCAGGTATGTAATAAACGATCTTCGCACAAAATAATGTACGATACACGAGCAGTATGTGTTCTTTCAATTCTCGGAAATTAAAAAAGCTCAACTACGTTTCGCTTTTTCAAACTTTTCCTCGAACATGAAAACTTCAACATACCGCTCTTGTAACGCATATTACTATTTCCTGACTAGATGGCTACAGAAGTTTGTGATATTGCTACATTTGGTGGTGGGATTCCTACGTTTGGTATACGATATCTGAAGGCAGGAAGACACCCTTTGACTATCGAATGGTGGTAATTGTAAGATTTTCGAAAAAAAAAAATACACCCCGAATGTCCTATCACTCAAGGCAGGATGGCCAGGAAAATCGCCCAACCCACTTCGGCTTACAGGTAGACATTTTCCAGAAGTTATTCCACGAACTCTGAAGAAGAACAACCAACCAGACAGGATTTCATGTGTAGTATTGCGAGAGACTCAAAATACAAACAAATTCATCATAAGAGCAGATACTACTGTTTGGAGTGCAATGTGCCACTGTGCGTAATACCCTGTTTTCGAGTCTATCACACGACAAGCAACATTTATCGCCTTGATAACAACACTGGTATTGTACCTCATAAATTAATCCAAAAAAAAAAAAAAAAAAAAAAAAAAAAAAAAACATAAGTTGGTAAATAGTTCTGGAGAAAATCAAAGTGAGACAACTACCAGAGCTGGAATCAAGGTGCACGAGATATTCAGGTATGAATGTATATCTATTTTATAGCGATTTTTTAGGCATGTAAGAAAATTAGTGATGTACAGTGATTCTGTAATATTAAATGACCTCTATACAAAAATAAAAAAATATGATTCTTTTTTTCACAAAATTGGTAAAATATATAGTACGGGAAGAGGTTAATCGATTAACTATTTGAATTTAATCGATTAATCGATAGAGTAATCGAGTTTTTATCGAGTTGAAAAAATGTTTTAATATACTGTAATACACAATTATTGTTAAATTTAACTTGTGTTCGGTAATAAGCATAAGTATTAAATTAATGTTGTATATCTGTATATATTGTATCGTTATAATACAAAACAACTATTTTAATTACTTACTAACGTATTTATTAAGAGCTTATTATTTATTGTGTCAATTTCTCCGGGAATTTTTAGACAAACATAAGACTCGCCTAGTTAATACTGATTCATCAATGATTTTAAACATGTGAGTGCATTCTCATGCTCCGAATTAAGTGCAGCTCTACGTTTAGTAACAATGTTTCCTGCATTACTAAACACGAAAAAAAACTTTTTTTCTGATAAGCACTTCTCCGCGATCGTTCAATTTAAATCCAAACGTTTCACCGAGTTTACCTCTCAAATTCTCATATGACATAATGGAGTTTACACTTTTCACAAACCACAGAAAACTGATTTTTTTTTTTCTTTATCAAACTAAACACACAACCTTCATATACAAACTCAGTACAGAAACGGCAACTGTAAAACTACAGCGGTCGAAACAGAAGACTGGCCCCTACTGTAATCGAATTACCAGATTTTAAAAAGAGAAGGTAGTTACGCTCTCACTTGCACACAGTGCAGACATGGCTATTTTAAAAGGGATGAGGGGGACGAATTCCAGAAAAGTATGCATTTCATATGCTAGGAAGATGAGCTGACAACAAGTGGAAGTTTTTTTTTTTTTTTTTTTTTTGAAAACCATAAAACTTAATAAGGGTTTCGCATTGTGTTTCAACTTTCAATAGAGGTAGACTAGGTCACTGTCCTCATATTTCCATCTCTTTCTGAAGTGTTTGTGCAAAGATTTTCCCTAGTTTACCTGGTTTACAGTTAGAAAATAACAGTACTCTTGTCCTTTTAAATAAGCAATTTCCGAGAGAGAAATATTGTCGAAATTTTTAGTACGAGTTTGTATTAGCAAAATAATAATTAATATCAACTACAATCGATTAATTTTAATCGACTCGATTATTCGATTAAATGTTTTTGATCGATTAATCTTTCAACAGAAATTGATCGATTAGTCGATTAAATCCCACAACACTAGTCCATACAGTTAAGCCTCGTTCACGCTCTTCAAGTGACTTGAATTCAAGTCACGTGATTTCAAGTAACCTGAATTCAAGCTGCAATTCACACATATTCAAGATAGCTATTTTGTTTTAAAGTAGGATAAAACGGCGTCGATGGAAGTTGTGCAATTAGGAATTTCCGTAGTATCAAGCTTCCATGCCAGGGAAATGATAAAAATATTGAAGAAATGAGGCATCGGGTGAGAGAGGGAGCTAAGCCACAACTAGGTGGAACCGAGATATTTTGAGTGTTGTGTTTATGCTTCTGGTAAGAAAACCATTAGATTAACACACATTTTAATATTGCTTATATTGCAGTAAGCATCTCAAACTATACAGGGAAATTATTTTTAGCAATTAATTTTCTTCTTTAATTTCAGTATTAGGGGTGCAAATACCATTTTCTGGAAAAAAAAATCAGTTGTGTAAATACTCGTACTTCCTCCCTCAGTAAAACATCATTATTGATTTCAAAAAAATGAAATGAAATCGTTTCATTAATTTTTTTAACGAGAGTGAAATTTTTCTAGCGAAGTTTTGTTACTAAAATAAATAAATAAATAAATAAATAAATAAATAAATAAATAAATAAATAAATAAATAAATAAATAAATAAATAAATAAATAAATAAATAAATAAATAAATAAATAAATAGACAGACAGACAGACAGACAGACAGACAGACAGACAGACAGATAGATAGATAGATAGATAGATAGATAGATAGATAGATAGATAGATAGATAGATAGATAGATAGATAGATAGATAGATAAAAAAAGGCATTGGAAGTAAAATATGTTACCTTCAGATGTCGTCTGGATCTTCTTCTACTGTACCATCTGAGGTAGTATCTGGCTGTATGTGACGTAGTGATTTTGGAGTATGTAGGGCAGCAGAGTCATTAGGAAGACATAGAGAAAGATGGCGGGAAAATGTGAGGTTGGAACAGGCCTGGGGTCTACACTTTGAATGGAAGGTGAAAATGGTGATGATGATAGAATAGTAGAGAAGAGTGATTGTGTTACTTCATCATAGTAAAAATAAGACTCCTTCCTGTTCCGGCTATATACATTAATTGGTCTATCTTTTATTCGGTTGTCAAATACGAGTACTTCTGTCGACTGTAACTTATATGTTCGTATCTCATAACTTTTAGGATTATTTTTATCGGGTAGGGATTACAGGAAGACAAATACTATTGTCAACGCATTTCTAACTGGCAGGACAAGTGATTGTGTTACTTCATCATAGTAAAAATAAGACCCCTTCCTGTTCCGGCTATATAAATTAATTGGTCTATCTTTTATTCGGTTGTCAAATACGAGTACTTCTGTCGACTGTAACTTATATGTTCGTATCTCATAACTTTTAGGATTATTTGTATCGGGTAGGGATTACAGGAAGAGAAATACTATTGTTAACGCATTTCTAACTGGCAGGACAAGCAATGGACTGCATTTCCCAGATGATTACCCCCAATCCTGGACCATTCTCCTCAACTAAGGTCAGCTGGGACAGCCGGGATTACCAGTGCTTCAGTTCAGTGACTCGTACGTGGTTTGTACATGACCTTGATCCGCCAGTTCGAAATTCGCTGATTTTTATTAGCCTCTTCAAATAAAAGGGTTAATACTTTCCAGCCGCTGTATTGCTCTTCTAACCTATTAACCCGAGTTTCAGTTTAACTTTATACCTGCAACATCACATACCCTGTTCGGCGTCAGTCTCGTTTAAATTGAACACAAAACACGAGTTTAAAATCCGATGCGTTATATCAACAATTTTATCATATGAATAATACGATGAAAAACTGTGCAACAGACGGCCATAACCTATTAGTCAGAGAAAATTCAAACTCATTACTAGGGCTAGGATTTTGATGACCTATAAAACATGAATAAATGTCCTAAACACAATGCATTTATGACCTAAAAATCTTTCAAAAATGCCCTTAAAAATTCCCTAAAAATTATCTTACATTCTAAAATTGGCTTAGTAGAAAAAGAGGTTTTATGCTGTTTAATATTTAGACTAGTAATTAAATTAAATTCTAGTACCAACATTCAAGTTTATTTAATTTTACACATTTTCTTCTAAGTAGTACACTTTAATTAATTATTTTACCTGATGTAGTTCCATGTAGTCCACCACAAGGCCACTCTTATCCGGAACTAGCAGGTATAGAGAAGTCTATATTGAAGGGATGGTTGGACTGATCCATTACATGGGGTGTACTACGTTAAAATGGCAATATTTGTGTAGAAAAACGATTAAAATATTATACAAAATATTGGGTATTGAGTACAAAATATGTATAGAAAATATCGAAGAAAATAAACATTATTTAACATTAATAATGGGGATTTATGGCCAAAATTAAATGAAAATGCCTCAAAAATGGCCAAGTAAAACAAAAAATGCTCTTATGAGTTGAAACACGCAAAAAATGCAAAAAAAAATGCCGTAACAAATATGTCTTAAAACACTCAGTTTATCACATGACATATACATACTAAAGCAGCTATGTTTCTGGCTTACTAGAAAAAACATGCAATTTCATCAAAATCCTAGCCCTACTCATTACTATCTCACAGTGACAGATATACTAAATAGCAGAGCTTTCCAACACGGCGGCTTTGATTGAGTAGAAGCGCGCACATAAATGGATTGTTACATGGTTCCCCGCAAATGAGACAAGACGAAACTACCACAGCTTGCACTGATAAATGAATTCCCAGGCCATGAGGGAAGGTAATATCAATGTCTGTGTATTCAGATTAGTAACTTCGAACTTCAGTTCTGTATCTAAACTTACACAAAGCAGAGAACGCTTTGAATGTTGTTTTACTCTGATATGATCAGTATTGTAGATTCTAGTCAATTTTTTTGAGAGAATACAAACGTTCTTGAAGTCACAAACTTGTGTCTGGATTTTGTTGTTATAGTTGCAATAAACTGGTGAAGTTAGATGGTTTGTCCTTCCTTTTTTTTTAACGAAGTTGTACTAACTATTAGGTCGATGGAATTGGTAATAGAGATATGGTATTTGGCTAGATGATGCTAAAGATTCCCCTTAGAATACCTCACATTCGCCTAACGGTTGGGAAAAACTCAACCAGGTAATAACTTGAATAATAGTGAAACGTTGTATCTATGTACAACACTAAAATGAGTGACTTAGAATACTTGTAATTACAGCTGTGAAAAGAAAAAGTGAACGTTCTCTAGAAGCTAAGTTTCGTTCGGGTATCTTCGCTACAATTCGGAGACAATGTTACATGTTGTTGGGCCACGTAGCCTGATATCTACAGTTACAATTGAAGTGTTCTGCATGTTACTATTCTAGCGTAGTGGTAGCGTTCCGAGCTGGTATTCATGAGGTTGTGCGTTTTCGAACACAACCTAGTCCTTTTTATGTTTTTTTAAGAGAGAGAGAGGAAATATAATTGCTCCTGTCTCTTTTATCAATGTTTTAGTAATTAACATCAGGTTCATGAATGTATTATGCCATGACTTTATCATTATTTATTTTGACATTATGGCTGCAAATGGAAAGATGTCTTTCGTGGTATAAACAAAACAAAGTTATTGGCGTCAGCTTTAGAAAATTCGAACAATTAAAAGTTAAAAAACAAGTTATATAAGCAAATTGAAAGCTTTTATTGCACTGATAATTATTCACCAAGTTTAAACAATGAAATAATTAATTAATTTAATTAGTTTAATGGCAGACTATTTATTCTGTATGTGTTTTTATTTTATAAATTATTAGAGAACATATTCACTTTTCTTGAAATATAACACAAAAAGGAAATTGTTATTGTATTAAATGTTAATTGTTATGTTTAAGCAATTAATTAATTTAGTCTTATCACCTGCTGCAGTAGAAAGAACAAGAAGCTAATTTTACAAACAAATAATTACCCACAGCCTACATGACAGTTTATGCTGTATTTCTTTCATTTCTTCACTTTTAAAAGTACATGTTCACTTTGTTTACAACAAAACATTAGCCTATCACTGCAAAATAATTCGAATTAGAAAATAAAGACGTGTTCTATAGATGGGGCTATCCATGCACTCAAGCAATAAAGATGAAAAAATAATCAATATATAATTATGAAATAATAATTTTAATTGTAAAGAAATCTAGGTTACTGGAACATTTCGGAGTATATGAATGTAGATATTAAGAATAAAATATGGTGTGGGGTCAGAAAAGACCCGAGGTAAGTGTGGAGGGTTAAATATCACAGTTTTCACTTTGAACAATTTTCATTCGAACTGTCTTCTCCGAGAAATGACATTTTTTACAATAGGCTATAATCTATCGTTTATTTCTTTAATTATTCTTTCAATAAAACAGGCATTTTATCTACCTACATGGCTACGTAAATATTAAAATTGAAGTATAAAGGAAGTTCCTCGTCGTGTTATTTGCAAAAATAAATAAATAAATAAATAAATAAATAAATTAATTAATCAATTAATCAATTAATTAATTAATTAAATAAGACAACCTTAATTATTCATTAAGGTCTGCGTGAAGCCCGATTAAAAATTACGAAAGTTCTAAGAATTTATATCACTGAGTGAAGCCTAATTACAAATTATGAAAGTTCTAAGAATTTCTATCACTGCGTAAGACCTAATTAAAAATTATGAAAGTTTTAAGAATTTATATGAACTGATAATATATTCAATTTAAAATGAAGAATCATGCGTTTAGAAAGCAATAGCTGTCTGCTATTTTTTTAAAATAAACGTATATTATAATAGTATAAGGAACTCTAGTTCTATAAATCGACTGGTTTCGTCGAAGCGTAACGGTATACCTTAACAGCCGTGCAACGTCTATGAGAAAGTATTGCCACACATTTTGACTTTACTTTCATTGAGTGACTTGTTCAGAGAATATTCAAACCTAATATTCATGGCTCTCAGTGAGAGGTATGCAGATGGCCACGAGCTGTGAATAGATATATGGGAAAGTTAACAATCAATTAACATTTCAAGATGCTTTCTCGGCAATAAACTGCGAATACAAAGGAAAATTATGGAAAATTACAAGTGTAATGACGCCTAACAACTCGTTTCCATACATTCTCTTTAAAATAAAAAACAGTTTTACTCGGACAATACAGCGGAAATGCTAGATAAATTCCGATAGTGAATTCTCCTTACCAAACAAAATGTTCAAACAAACATTTGTCTGAAAAAGAATTACAATTGGAACTCGAACTTAGGCTATACTGAAAATATATGTTGAATGTTGTAACAGTCATAAAATAGAGGCCTACCTATTAAGGGGAGAAGTACGAAGTTTCTGACAAGCAAAACTCGAGACGAACATTTGAATTACATGGGTCTCCAGAATCAGTAATATTAATAAGATTTTTGTTGAACTGTACTTGGAACTGTTGGCACTTGTGGAAATAAATATGATTTAATTTTTGGCAGGAATATTTCAAAATATTTCACTTAAATGCAATAAGTTTTACCAACCACTTACAGAAGGCATATGCCTCTCCGAACACAAACGAAACGATATAGGCCTACATGTACAAAAAATGCAAGCACGTGTATAAAACGTTCTTCCAAATAACAATGGCTATAGCTCTCTGCTGTTATATATTCTGGCGTGTATTCTCTCATTTCATTCCAGATTTCTTCTCATAGTTTCTAATTGCTTTACAATTATTTTGATTAATTTGGTGCTATCGTCGAGATAATTACTCTGTCCTAAATATTTCTTTCTTAAATTGTTTTCTTTAATTTTCCATTCCGTGTAAATATCACTCCCAAGTATGTACTTTTATCACTTGGTTTTTGTTAACATATTGCCAATCTAAAAAAATTGAATTTTTTTTTTTTCGTATTCCAACTTAAAGTTAAACCTGTCGATCTTACTTCTTATATTCTCCAATGAACTCAAAATGAATAGGTTTCAGGGGTAACAGTAACACATCGAATAAATAGATGGACGGACCGATAGACACATAGACACATACACAGATACCGTTAAATAGAAAGATAGATACACAGGTAGGTTACAAGATAAGATAAGATAAGATAAGATAAGATAAGATAAGATAAGATAAGATAAGATAAGATAAGATAAGATAAGATAAGATAAGATAAGATAAGATAAGATAAGATAAGATAAGATAGATAGATAGATAGATAGATAGATAGATAGATAGATAGATAGATAGATAGATAGATAGATAGATAGATAGATAGATAGATAGATAGATAGATAGATAGATAGATAGATAGATAGATAGATAGATAGACAGAAAGATAGACAGACAGATAAAATTATCATTAACTTACACTATAAACAATCACGATCTCCAGTTAATAATTTTAAGGTACAGGATCATACGGCTATCACAAGGGCCTAGCTCTCTAATTCTGGATTCTTCGTAAGACATCAAGGCACGTGCCACATTTAAAATACATGCACGATTGATTAATTCATTACAAACAGATTGGGTCACCAGACAGCTTGTTGCTACATACCGTAGATACAAGAGCGAATTATATTTCAAATGCCTTGCAGCGCTATCTCTCCCTTCATTAAGAACGCCATTTTTTTCTGCAATAAAAATGCCTCGAAAGTAATATCCGGCGTCTTGTATAGTTTTCTAACGCGTTCGTGCGTTATAAATCTTCAAACAAGACGCCCCAGGTTACGTAGTTTCCTTTAAACACATATGAAAAGTAGAAAATCCTAAAAGATACGGATAAACGCATGTCAATATTGACGTTAAAATACAAGAACGCCAACTAGAACTTCCAGACAGGCCTCTGCTTTTTAGAAGATAAATTTCACGTCTCCCTTCTTCTAAGTTTAGACATCCATCCTAATACATGTGTTTCTTCAGACGCAATGCTATACTAAAATATTGTGTTCAGACCGGAGGCTGTGCAATCCCCTGCCAGAGTTCTCCTCCAGTAGAAGAGATGGAAAAATAAACCCGTATCTTGTGTGGAAACATATGTCTCAATGATGTATTTGTGTTTCTACAACAGTCTGCTTCCTGCGCGGGGGAGTTACGATGCTTGCCTCTGCTTCAGATTGAGTATGCCATTGTGTAGTCTTTGTAGTGGGGCATTGACGTTTCCAGCGCGTTGTGACAAATTCGACGGAAGCTCGCAGTCTTTACGTCATCACTGCAACTTACACTTCATGCCACACCCTACGAGAGCAGAACATGAAGACTTAAGACATACTGTATGAATCGTTGTCTCGACGCCACAGATGTAATTCAGAAGGACTAATGTTTGGATATAATACTTTTGTCCTTACATAATCAGAAGGATTAAAACCTTCATTGTTATCTTCTATAATACGAGTACTGATAGTTTTCCGGTAATTTAATTGAGCTTAACGAATGTTTCTTGTCATGATAATTATTTCGAGACCTCCGGTCACGAAATAATTATCTAATAACAGCAAACATGAGTTTAAAAAGCGAAATTAAATTACCCGAGGACAACTATTATCACGAATTGTATTCGGCAAGATAACCCCAATGCGAACAACTGTAATTCTGAACAACTAAACATTTGAGATTATAATAATAAGATCCAGAAAAACAGTCGAATCGAAGCAGAGATGATAAGAATAAAAGGCTCCTTGGAATAAAAACAACTGAACATTTGAGGTTATAATAATAAGATCCAGAAAAACAGTCGAATCGAAGCAGAGATGATAAGAATAAAAGGCTCCTTGGAATAAAAACAACTGAACATTTGAGGTTATAATAATAAGATCCAGAAAAACAGTCGAATCGAAGCAGAGATGATAAGAATAAAAGGCTCCTTGGAATAAAAACAACTGAACATTTGAGGTTATAATAATAAGATCCAGAAAAACAGTCGAATCGAAGCAGAGATGATAAGAATAAAAGGCTCCTCGGAATAAAAACAACTGAACATTTGAGGTTATAATAATAAGATCCAGAAAAACAGTCGAATCGAAGTAGAGATGATAAGAATAAAAGGCTCCTTGGAATAAAAACAACTGAACATTTGAGGTTATAATAATAAGATCCAGAAAAACAGTCGAATCGAAGTAGAGATGATAAGAATAAAAGGCTCCTTGGAATAAAAACAACTGAACATTTGAGGTTATAATAATAAGATCCAGAAAAACAGTCGAATCGAAGTAGAGATGATAAGAATAAAAGGCTCCTTGGAATAAAAACAACTGAACATTTGAGATTATAATAATAAGATCCAGAAAAACAGTCGAATCGAAGTAGAGATGATAAGAATAAAAGGCTCCTTGGAATAAAAACAACTGAACATTTGAGGTTATAATAATAAGATCCAGAAAAACAGTCGAATCGAAGTAGAGATGATAAGAATAAAAGGCTCCTTGGAATAAAAACAACTGAACATTTGAGGTTATAATATTTGTAATAAGATCCAGAAAAACAGTCGAATCGAAGTAGAGATGATAAGAATAAAAGGCTCCTTGGAATAAAAACCTGAACATTTGGAATAAAAACTACTGAACATTTGAGGTTATAATAATAAGATCCAGAAAAACAGTCGAATCGAAGTAGAGATGATAAGAATAAAAGGCTCCTTGGAATAAAAACAACTGAACATTTGAGGTTATAATAATAAGATCCAGAAAAACAGTCGAATCGAAGTAGAGATGATAAGAATAAAAGGCTCCTCGGAATAAAAACTACTGAACATTCCAGGTTATAATAATAAGATCCAGAAAAACAGTCGAATCGAAGTAGAGATGATAAGAATAAAAGGCTCCTTGGAATAAAAAAACTGAACATTTGAGGTTATAATATTTGTAATAACATCCAGAAAAACAGTCGAATCGAAGCAGAGATGATAAGAATAAAAGGCTCCTTGGAATAAAAACAACTGAACATTTGAGGTTATAATAATAAGATCCAGAAAAACAGTCGAATCGAAGTAGAGATGATAAGAATAAAAGGCTCCTCGGAATAAAAACTACTGAACATTCCAGGTTATAATAATAAAATCCAGAAAAACAGTCGAATCGAAGCAGAGATGATAAGAATAAAAGGCTACTTGGAATAAAAACAACTGAACATTTGAGGTTATAATAATAAGATCCAGAAAAACAGTCGAATCGAAGCAGAGATGATAAGAATAAAAGGCTCCTTGGAATAAAAACAACTGAACATTTGAGGTTATAATAATAAGATCCAGAAAAACAGTCGAATCGAAGCAGAGATGATAAGAATAAATGGCTCCTCGGAATAAAAACTACTGAACATTCCAGGTTATAATAATAAAATCCAGAAAAACAGTCGAATCGAAGCAGAGATGATAAGAATAAAAGGCTACTTGGAATAAAAACAACTGAACATTTGAGGTTATAATAATAAGATCCAGAAAAACAGTCGAATCGAAGCAGAGATGATAAGAATAAATGGCTCCTCGGAATAAAAACTACTGAACATTCCAGGTTATAATAATAAAATCCAGAAAAACAGTCGAATCGAAGCAGAGATGATAAAAATAAAAGGCTCCTTGGAAAAAAGAACTGAACATTTGAGGTTATAGCACTTTATTTTTTATTTAAATCATAACATGTAAAAGTGTAAATGCTGAAAAACTTTTTTTACCACGATTCACACCTAACTTCAGGTCTTCGTCTCCTCTTCAGGAGCCAAAAGTACAAGAGAAAAGTGATGGAGTATGTGTCGATTTTCTCGCAGGCTATGCCAAATTGTACGGATAAGCGGGATTGCGACGCGGTATCTCTTGAATACGAATATGAAATAGAGCTCTGTATCCACTCCATCCCAAGTTAGACAGTCGCTAAGAGAGGAAGTGGCGCTGTAACGTTCTTGTCATGTATACGCGGGATCTCTTACATGCAGATGCGAGGTCTCCAAAATGCCATACTGCTTGTTCACCCCACCCACAAGTCAAAAAAGGTCCCCTATCAAAGTCTCAGGTGGAGATGGGAGAGTAAACTGCAAGAATCTAAATTCCTTTCAAAATCTGCCACAGCTATTTTGTCGCAAAGAAAATTTCTATGATTGTGCTATATCTAATAAGAAGACATGTGTTTGTCAGATTAACTTATTAGTGATTCGTATATACAGGATGAGGCAAAAGTCTCCATACAAAAGGTAATATAGTGATGTACGTTTTCTGTTTGCATTACAAGTAACTAATGCCAGACTAGAGAAATGCCCCCAACAAACAAAGATCGAATTGACATCATCCTTCTGGCAGAGAGTGGTAGGCCTAGCCGATCACCCGCCAGGTAGCGCAGACTTTTGAGACACATGAAACCCAAATTGCCCACGATACCATGGTCAAACTCACATCCATGGATTTTTAACTATGGGGGCACCTGAAAGCCCTTATGTATCAGAAGAAGATTCGTAATATCGACCATCTGAAGAAAAGATTCGTACAAGCTTGTAAACGGATATGAGAAAACGTATCTGCCGCAAAGCGACTGTATCACCGTTTGTATGGAGACTTTTTCCTCAGCCCATAAATATAGGGGAATGAAATTCCAAGGCAAAATTCCTTTCAAAATCTGCCAGACATCTTGCTGAACTAACTAGAATGTTCTGTTTCTGAGAAAGCGACATATAGGCTAAGTTAATAGTTTTCATAATTACATTTTATTACCTTCGAAAAACAGAGCATTCAGCTCGGCTCTCGGCCGGGAACACTCGCATCAGACGTGCTTGCATGGTCGGCGTAGACAACGTCATTGTCTATCCATAATTTCACACGTATATTTACACACATAATTTTGAAGAATATTTTCACAAACAAAACAAAAGTGATATGTCAGTTTTTGGCGAAAATGACATTTTACGATATGTTGTGAATTCTGATGGTATTTTCAATGTAGCAAAATATGACCTGTACATCTCTACTATTTTTCTCCGTAACCCGTTGTTATGAAGCATGATTAGTATGTGTGTATACGATCGTTCAAACTTTAAATGCTCGCCCCTGAAAACTACAAGAAATGACATCACATTTTACCTCGGAGTCACAGAATTATATTTTTATTTCATAATGACTACTACTAAAATGTTTTTACTTGGTTATTTAACGACGCTGTATAAATTACAAGGTTATTTAGCACCAATGGAATTGGTGATAGGCAGATGGTGTTTGGCGAGATGAGGCCGAGGATTCGCCATAGACTATCTGAAATTCGTCTTATGATTGGGAAAAACCTCGAAAAAAAAAAACCCAATCAAGTAAACAGTGCAAGATCAAATCGAACCCACGCCCGAGCGCAATCCACAATCAGAAGAAATCCGCCTGCCGCCTGAGCTACATCGGTGGCTTAACCTGTGTCGTCAAAGTGGTGTCCGTCTGTATTCACACTTCCTCAACATCTTTTGATGAAATTATTATTCATACGCAAAAGTTCTACGTATTCCCATAATGCTTCCTCTTTCTTTTCTCATACTGTCTTTAAGTTCTACTGTGTGTGAATTATTCCTGTGTAGGCCTACTATTATTTTTTTATGTTTGAATAATAATTTCACAAAAGAAGTCACTGCTGAACATGGGTGGATGAAAGGGCAAATAGACGACATACACAAAATCACATGTTCGCTATCAGTGATGCTGAAAACGGATAATTTCGCGAAAATCTTGAAATCCATTTTTTCATAGTATCAAAGTATTTTTTCTTTATCCTTCATATAATGAAAAAGTACGAGTACGAGTGTATGTGTTCATCGGACTCCAGTACATTATGTAATAATAATGTTTTTAAATTGGTTATTTAACGACGCTATATCAACTACTGTGTTATTTAGCGTCGCATCGATGAAATTGGTGACAGCGAGATGCTATTTGGCGAGATGAGGCAGAGGATTCGCCACAGATTACCTGAAATTACGGTTGGGGAAAACCTCAGAAAAAACCAACTACGTAATCAGCCCAAGCAGGAATGGAACCCATGCCCGAGCGCAACTCCGGATCAGCAGGCAAACGCCATTAGAGTGAGCTACAATTAAACTGTTCTCATTTCACTGCGCATATCTCGTTCACTATTCCAATTTCACCTTTCAGATCGATGCACCACACAAAATGAAAATTCTGCAGTGTGCACTGTAGATTATTCTGATTGAACCCTAATACACAGATATTCACTCATACACAGAATCAAGGCCACATACTCTATTGGTGTTACACTGGTTAACATCTACAGTGATGGAGAAACGGTTAGGATGCCTGAGCGGACCCAGGTTCAAATCTTGGTTGGGACAAGTTACCTGGTTGAGGTTTTTTTCTGGAGTTTTCCCTCAACCCATTAAGAGCAAATGCTAGGTAACTTTCAGCGCTAGACTCTGGACTCATTTCGCTGGTACTATCACCTTCACCTCACTCAAACGCTAGATTACCGTCCCAATTATTGACAAAGCGTCGTAAAATAACCAATTAAAAACACCTACATATATGACCGATGAAAACTGCTACACAGTTAGTAGGTATTCTAGAAAATTTAATTTCTCTGAGAAAGACACCTACTGAGGCAAGATTAATTCTGCAGTGCTCGGGAAAAGTGACATAAGTCAGTTTTCACAAACCTTTTTTGATAATTTATTGACAACTTACGGAACATCTGCTCGCTTGGAAAAAAAAAATACATAAGTATTTCTCCCATTACAATAATTCATAAAGAAAAAAATCAAATCGACATAAATCAATGTAAGTTGTCAATAAATTATCAAAAAAGGTTTGTGGAAACTGACTTATGTCACTTTTCCCGAGCACTGCAGAATTATCTCTGATGTCGGGATGGAAAGCGGGAACGAGGAGTAGTAACGACTTTGACGTAGACGAGAAATGACCGGTAAGTTTTGCGCGGAGACCTCTCATTTGGGGGACAGTTTAAGAAGTGCTCGACTAGTATATTAGAACATTTAAATGAGTGGAACTATTAAATGCATAATCACGATTTCAAAGAGGTTTTAAAATAACTAGGACATGAAATTGACATAAATATTCTGATTTGCCTTTTATAGTATAATCAAATGAAAATGGCGCTTGATTTACTTCCTATAACAAGCACTTCACAGATTACTCTCGGCTTAAGTTATACTCAATTTGTGTACTTCGTAAATGTATGTCGGTGGATTCCGTTACATCCAAAAGATTGTGAACTAGAAAGATGTCATGAATCAATATGCTGGTACTCTTTCGTGGTGACATAAGAGTTGTGAACGGGCCTGGACATAGAATTTCACTTTTATAGGTACACGCAAAGAAAGGATTCTTCAGCTTGCACTTAAGCTACTACATGCAGCTAATGACTTTACTTCCTGATTCCACAGAAATCTTACTTAGAATTTTCTCCGCCTTAAATCCATTGCATTCGGCTGGGACTGAACCCCTGTTCCTTAAGCCAGTGACAACTATAACAGCTAGAATACCGAAATCAACATTTAACGCATAGCCTAAATATGCATTCATGCGGTTGGGGTCTATGTCGATGCAGATGTTTAAACACAGGTAATTAAATAACTAGTGATTATGAGACGTTCTTCTGCAAATCCACACGCGAGATTTGCGTTGTAATAACTGACGTTTGTATTTCTTAATCTACTTGTCGCATCCTGGGGTGATATTAGTGGGCACGCCCAATGTTCGCCACGATTGTGCCTCACGAACAGCACGACACTAGTACACTTAATGATCCTGATGTCAAAGCCCTCAAGAGACGTACGGAACTCACTTTCACACTAAGATGGAAACATTTCGTGCATTGTGTTCACAGATGAGTTTTCCAGAATTATAGGGACATATGCTTGACATCCTCTCATAATAAACAATACTTACGAGTAGCGGCAAGATAATAATATATTCTCAACGATTGGTTTTTGACTCTAAATCTAATTTTGCATCAATAATTTGTCCGAAAATTCTAAGCTTAATTGTATTAGAGGACTATATCCTGTTTCACATATTTCGCTCCTTACACATTTGGATTAACCATTAAGCTGCTTTTCCGACCTGTAGGCCTATTTCTGAATTTGAAAACAATTATAGCCCAACAGATTGTTAGATAACTGTAAAAAATTCTAAAGACACAGACAGCCAGACAGACAAATCAGTACGATAGAAAGGGCCTACCTGTACAGATAGATAAAAGTTTGACATAGAGAGGAAGGGATGCGGATGGTCAAGAAGGTAGATGGATGAAAGGGGAAGTAGATAGACGGGCGATCGGAATGGTAGAAGGATAGACGAAAAGACAGTCGGACAGACAAAAAGGCAAAGACACAGACGAAAAGGCGGACGCACAAACGAAATGTCAGGCACAGAAAAGAAAACGCAGGCGGAAAGACGAAAAGACAGGCGGGCAGACAAAAAGACAAACACACAAACGAAAAGTCAGGCAGACAGAAAAACGCATGCGAAAATACGGAAAAGCACGCGGACAGACGGAAAGGCAGGCGCACAAACGAAAACGCAGACGGAAAGACGGAAAGACAGGCTGACAGACGAAGATAGGCGAAAAGCAGACGGGCAGACGAATAGACGAAAAGGTTCATAAAGAGGTATGACGTAGGTATAATAGGCAGAAAAAAAGGAGAGTAGATATTATCTACACACATATGGGTGCATGGATAGATACGAGAAAAAGAGACTTGGAAGGTCAGCTGAAGCGACTGTAAGAAACAAGTTGAAGATCTTACGAGTAGTAGTGGTGGTGGTGGTGGTGGTGGTGTTGTTGGTGGTGGTGTTGGCGGCGGTGTTGGCGGTGGTGGTAGTAGTAGTAGTAGTAGTAGTAGTAGTAGTAGTAGTAGTAGTAGTAGTAGTAGTAGTAAGTCTATGGTCCGTTCCAGGAATCTGTAGAGTAGAAAGACGAAACAAGACCTCTGCGCAAATGGTATGTGGGAGGGCTAGGGCCAATGATCGCTCTGGTGGCAGGTGTTGGTTGAACGAAGCTACCAATCGTTTGCAGGGATTGGATAATTTCTATCTGAACTCTACTCTACTTTCTACCACGAGCATCTTACCCCTTAGCGGACTCAGCTGATACTGCCCGCAATACACTCCCGCACAGATAGACTCCGCACCCATATGCGCGAAGTTACTCTACAGATTCCTGGAACGGACTATAGTAGCAGTAGTAGTAAGAGAGGTGTAGTAGTAATAGGGTCTAGTAGTAGTAGCAGTAGGAGGAGGAGGGTCTAGTAGTAGTAGTATGGTCTAGTAGTAGCAGGAGCAGCAACAACAGCAGTGGCAGTGGTAGTAGCCTAGTAACAGTAGTAATACGGTATAGTAGTAATAGTAGTAGTAGTACTAGTAGTAGTAGTAGTAGTAGTAGTAGTAGTAAGAGTGTAGTAGTAGTAGTGGTAGCGGCGGAGACGGCGGCGGTGGCCGCAGTAGTAGTAGTAGTAGTAGTAGTAGTAGACTAGTAGTAGTAGCTAATTAATTGGTAGTTTCATCCCTGAATAAGAGCACTGCACATACAATTTGCCATGTGTTCTTTTCCCACAGCAACATTAAAGTACGGGTATGTCGGTCACTCATTAGTTTCGCCTTATAGCTAATACAGAAATACCAAATTCTCCTCTACGAACTGTGTCTCACATCAAAGATGGAAGATCTGAGATGCTATACCCGGAGGTGCTAAAGTAAAGTTCATTATGTTTGCTTTTAATTCGCTCGATTGTATTTGAATCGTATGCCTTCCGGTTAAATAATACGTCGTTCATTGTAATGAGTAACTTAACTCGGAGCGCATTTCCCAGTAAGATGTTTTATCTCCAATTTATTTCAACTTTCGCACTTTTGCGTAGCTGCCACAGCAACTTGTTAAATAAATGTAATGTACACTACATTACGTCTATTAGTGTGGCATTTCGCGAACCATCATTACACACGAGGAATTTTAACACGACTCAATGGCGTAGTAACAAAAACTTCGTCCTATGCCAACAACTGCAGTGGCACTTTAATTAAGCAGGTCTAGTGTAGACTGCTCAAATACTGCAATATATAATGATATAATGGCGGTGAAGAAATGTGCACTTCAGAATAATTCATGTTAGAACTCCATAAACAAATGAAAACAATTACACAAGGACTGATTTTCTTTAATATTTTAACAATTCCTTGATTCACATTGCTATAATTTGTTAGATTCTCAGAATTACATGTAACTAAACTTGTTTTCATTTTGTTATTATTATTATTATTATTATTATTATTATTATTATTATTAATTTATATTGTTCCTGTAGTTCTGCTATTGTATTGTATGTATGTATGTATTTATTTACATTGCAAGTGGGCAAGCACCCGGTGGCAGTGGTATACACAATATAAAATTACAATACACAATACAATTATACAATACACAATACAATTATAGGCTACACACAATACAATAAGAATACACAATACAATTTAACACAATAATTACAATTATAATACATAAAATAACCTAATTAATAAGTGAACCCAATTTTACAATACAACCTACATATGTATATGCCCTACATAAGTTTCACATTGGTACTGATAATAGTCTTTCACTTTACTCTCATCTCACTCACTGTAGTGGCACTAAGATGCATTTCACTGACACTTTAGGACACATTTCACTGACACTATAGAACACATTTCATTTACACTATAAATTATCACTGATCGGAACTATTCACTGCAGTGTAAAACCATAACTTCACTGACTCACCACGCTTCACTGTTACAACAGCTCAAATAAGTCAAATACTTACACCCTTATGCATACTTATAAACAGAACTACATTTAAGCTAAACATTTCTAGTCTAAGACCCTCTTACACGCTATTTTTAAATAATTTACAATTCAAAGCAAGGGAGTAACTCGTCAGGCTCAATAAATACATGTCACCTTAAAAAATTAAATGTTAAATGTCACCTTAATTTTAATTTACACTTTATACACAACTTTTTAAGTTATTTTTGAATCTCCTTAAGTAAGGACAGCCCTCAAAGACGACAGCAGGTAGGTCATTCCAATCATTTATAGTTCTATTTACATCAGTTTTCTGTTTCCTACATTTGATTTTAAAATCATGATCGTTCCTACCATAGTACGATGGCTTTTCTAACCGAGCCGTTATGTCTATCCATGCTTTCTGATCTGCTATCGTTCTTATACTGGTTGAGTGAAAGAGAATGCCATTAGAAATAAATCTATTACTACTACTACTATTACAATTCTGTATGCTTGGAAAAAGCAGCACAAGTCAAAAATGTTAATTTTACATGAGAAGGAAAACATTGTCTTCACACTGGTTTATGTCGATTAGATTTTCTTCTGTATGAATTATTCTAATGGGAGAAATACTTATGTCTCTTTTTCCAAGCGAGCAGATGTTCCGTAAGTTGCCAATAAACTGATAATTTTTTTTTTGTGGAAATTGACTTATGCCACTTTTCCCAAGCATTGCAGAATTCTCAGTAGAGACGCCAATACGTCATTCCAAAATCTTCACGATCGTTCCTACCATAGTACAGTGGCTTTCCTAACCGAGCCGTTATGTCTATTCAAGCTTTCTGACCTGCTATCGTTCTTATACTGGTTGAGTGAAAGAGAATGCCATTAGACATAAATATATTACTACTAGTAGTATTACAATTCTGTAGTGCTCGGGAAAAGCGGCACAAGTCAAAAATGTTAATTTTACAGGAGAAGGAAAACACTGTCTTCACACTGGTTTATGTCGATTTCATTTTCTTCTGTATGAATTATTCTAATGGGAGAAATACTTATGTCTCTTTTTCCAAGCGAGCAGATGTTCCGTAAATTGTCAATAAACTAATAAAAATTTTTTTTTTTTGTGGAAATTGACTTGTGCCACTTTTCCCAAGCATTGCAGAATTCTCAGCAGAGGCGCCAATACGTCATTCCAAAATCTTCACAGTTTTACCAGATCCCTTCTTCCAAGTGTGATACGGGAAGACTGTGAGACACCCATGGAAATAAGTCTATCCTATCCCCTTCCTCATTGTTCTCGATCATACATTTCACTCGGCGATGCAGAACAAGATATCTTGAGTTAGCTTTGTTCAGCAGCTCCAGAAGGCTTTCTAAACGAATGTCGGACTATGAAACAGTCCGTCTACACGCCGCAATCTGAATTCATCCATTATGCTCAGTGCAGTCAGCTGTTCACTGCAATTGTACGAACTAGGCAAACTTCTGCTTCTCAAACTACTTGTTTCACTTGGTGTCCCTTCGTGCAGCTGCTGCGTGGAGTCGAGACTGCTGTACAGTTCCTTGTTCCCTTACTTTAACGACACTTAATAAAACTGTTACAACAGTGTCAAAGGAAGGCTAAAACTGCTTTTGACAAAGTTGCAAGCACATACATGGGAGAAAATATGTCCATTATGTGCAGTCTTGGCTTAAATGACAGAACGTCGAGTCTTCACGCCGGAGAAACATGATATTGTGGCAGATTTCTCGGGATATTCTCGTTTCTGCTAAAGGCTGTGTGATGTATCTTGTCTCACTATGAAAAGAGAGAGAAAGGAGATATGTCTCACTTCGTGTATATTGTTATGGCGATGGGGGAGTGGAGCGGTGCCGTCCATCCATCCAATGGCGGAAGGGACTAGTTGATACATTATGTAGCGCAAAATAAAATAATAAAATATCTCTCTTCATAATGTGTAGTTCAAGAAACTGAGTTCCGGCAGCCTGTACAATAACAAGATTTTGAAAGGAATCCTGAAAATTTACAACCCTCCTATAATCTCCACCCTCATTTGAAGGGACTTGGTTTTATTGCTAGTGAGACAAGATAAACCTTACCAGGTATATAACTGAAGCATAATGCAACATCATCCACTATCATTCATGAAATTGTTTATCCACGGAGCCTGGTCGCAATGGACTTTGTGGTGGGCAAAGCTGAAGTTGTAGAGATTTTTCTCTCGTGGTACTTCCATTTTCCTCTTTTCTTATAACAGCACACTCCACATTCCTCTCATTTCATGTCATTGCAATAGCTAAAAATAGACTGAAGTGAAGTTTTGGGGTTAGTTCGCATTTCTGATGCAGATATTATATTTATATAGATAGATTTAATATCACCGCCATTACGGACACTATAGAATCTTACCGAAACAACTGGTATGAACATGTATTAAGAATGTCAAACAATAGGCTACCCAAGAGACTATTGGGCTATACACCTCATGGAAAACGAGACATCGGAAGACCAAGGAAGAGATGGAAAGATCAACTTTCTTCTGGAAGCGGAACAGGCCAGGAGGCCTAATCCAGGACTGTTATTGATGATATGATATTTAAGTGTTTGAGGCACCGGTCCTGGGGTTTATCAAGTACTTTTCTGGGGATGGAGCCTAGCTCTGCTAAAGCTCACGCACGATGGGCACGTTGTCAGCATCGGATTCACGAATGCTACCCAGGCCATCCGCCGGATTTGGGATACTCATTGCATATATCGGTGAATCTAAATTCAAACAATGAACTGTGTTGACTGATAGGAGACATTATTTGAAGTAATTTTAAAGTAGTAAATCGCAACACGTGGATATGTCCAGGAAGAATCCGATATTAAAATTACTTCCTGTAAAACGTACGTGCTCAACACTGTATCTCACCTCAGTCCACAACTGTGTTTATAAATCGCCTACCCAAACAGTGCAATGGCTTCGAATATCTTGGCAATGCTTTTCGTGATCGATGGATTGGGCGTGGTGGCCTGTCCTGCTAGGTCACCTGATAAACTTTTTGCGTGGGGTCACATGAAGACCGACGTTTATCTTACTCTAATTACTTTAGCCCAAGATCTTGCGGCAAGGTTAGTTGCTGCAGTCCATGGGTTAAGAGAAATTCCTGACATTGCATGTTTGAGATGGTTAGGAGAGCAAATATTGAGGTGCAACAGAGCCTGTATCGAATCAGGAGGATTACACTTTGAACAAAATCTAGATAATTGCTATTCAACCAATGGCAGAGGTCACATTCCAGACTCACAGTATTTTGAATTTTGGCAGGCTGAAGGATTCTATCTTCGCCCAACTTGAAGATAGGTCTAGAATGTGACATCTGTCATTGTTTGAATAGCAATTATCCTTCTTCCATCGTCTGCCGGCAATGTTTACGTCGTCTGTCATACATTATGGAGAGAAGTAGTTACAGGTATATGTATTGTGTGAGCTCTGGGTTGCCTTGATTGTGTCATAATGACCACATGATCAGGAGTTATTGTTATTTGTTAATGTCTAATGTTGATTCATAATCCCCATAGAAATCAGGTTGAACGCGCAGAAGGAACTAACCCTAGTAAGCAGATATTGATGTTAGACGTTAGTGTGGGTTATGTCGGTAGAGAGAAAGATTATAGACTGGCGGAGCCTGAATTCAAAACCAGGAACAGAGGATTGGGTGTAGGTTAATATTATCAAAATAATTATCACCACTATGATTGTTACCATTATCATCTGTTATCATTATCGTTTAAACTAAAATTACACATAATTTAAATTCTGGTAACTGAAATAGGGAATTGATATTCAACTGTGACAGTGTTCATAACAGTAAATTACAGTACATTAGACCTACTTTCCTTTCACGGCACCACAAACAGAGCACAATACTGCAACCAGAATTTTTATCAGTTATATTGTATACCTTGGATACCTAGGAAAGTTGGACACATTTTCATGGAACCGTAAATGTCCATCTCAGAGAAGTTTCATTGCACTAAATATGTTCTAAACTTGAAAATGTAGTATTTTAATGATAACTATGGACAAAAAGCTTCCTTAATAACCTGACAAACACTGAATGTACGGATAGAACAACATTACCCAATCGACGAACACAGACGGAAGTCCACAGTTAAGCATAATTCAGTAGATGTTGTTCAAAGCTCTCTCCGACTTACCTGAAACGAAAGAAACACAACCAATGAGCTCAACCTGTTTAATAAATATTATATATTTTTCATGCGTATTAAATTCATGCCAGGTGAAGAAAAATATTTTCATCTAACAATTTACAAACAGTTCCGTTATCCTGAATAATTTCAAGGGAAAAATTGTTCCAGCCAACGTGCAAACGCTCTATCGACTGAGGTAACCAGGAACTGGTGCGCTCAGTCAAAGGTTCCGGGTTCGATACTCGGCCTTGGAACAATTTTTTCCCTTGAAATTATTCAGGTTTTCTTTATAGGGAGCTATACCTGAAAGTCAGATTTGTGTATTTACTTTATCTATTCAGTCTTTTATAAATATCGAGCACCGAACGTTATGTGGGAGTAAAAGACGCTGTAGCATGATGGCAAGGTCAAGAGTCCAGCTCATTACCGCTGACCAATACCAGTGACCTTCTCCCTTTATCTAGATGCACTTTAAAATATGCATGTTTTGAATAATGGGCCAAGAAAATAAAAGCGTAAGTAAACAAGAGTATCATTTGCAGCATGATAAAAGTAGTGAATTATTACGAAAGGCACAAAACATATGAGAGAGCATGTATCACCTTCGTGACAGTTTTTTATTGCAGACAAAATACACTTGTTTATCTGTTGTAAACATGAATGATAGCAATTCTACTGTTTTAAACAGGCCAATGAATCATACATTTTTCTCCATCCGTTCCTTTACAACAAACTTCGGTGTATACAGAATATTTCATAATTCCTATTACAAACTTCTAGGGGCTGTAGAGGGGACTAAGTAGATAAAGTTTTGATTCGGAACCCATGTCCGGAAATGTATCGTTTCGATGCAAAATAAGTTTGAAGATCGAATCGATTTCACATCTCCCACTTCACTAGAGACAATGAAGAGCGTCCTCCGACTCTACAGGAGTCTCATAAGCAAGGTTATTCATGTGGCCCCAAAGGAAAAAGTCGAGAGGAGTTAAATCTGGCGACCGTGGTGGCCAACGAGTTGGATCACCTCGACCTATTCACCTTTCCCCGAATATTTGGTGGAGATGTACGCGGACGGCAAGTGGAAAGTGCTCGGGTGCGCCATCATGATGGAACATTTGCTGACGAAATGCCAGTGGCAAATCTTCACATAACTCTACCAGTACCTCTTGCAGGAAGGTCAAGTACCTGGAACCCGTTAGGCGACATGTGGAACCACTCTTGTAATGCACACTGGCAAGAGCTCATTGTCTCTAGTGAAGTGGGAAATGTGAAGTCGATTCGATTTTCAAACTTATTTTGCATCGAAACGATACATTTCCGGACATGGGTTCCTAATCAAAACTTTATCTACTTAGTCTCTTCTACAACCCCTAGATGTTTGTAAGAGGAATTATGAAACACCCTGTAGAGAAGTTTGTTGAAGGATTTCAGAATAAGCTACCACTACTGTATCCAACGTCCAAAAGCCTCTTACGTGCAGACTGTGAAATCGCTGGGCGGACAGAAGAATGAATCAGAATCCTGTCTAGCATTACGCTCTTCAATCTTCAGTTCGTTCAACTTTCAGCTAGTCATACTTAGAAGAGGGCGGGGAAACGATTCGTATTGTGTTCCTTGTGTTCTTTGTTGTGTTTTGATGGTATTTCCGTGCTTACTTCCGCAGAATTGGAACTGCTCTCGACAATTATCACTTATGAAGACAGCTATGTATTGAAGATCCGAACATATGAAGTTACAAAACTACACAAGGAAATTAAAAACGTTCGGCAAAAATTTTCGCAGAGTACAGAGGACATTTCACAGAACACATTTCGAGAAGGGACCTATTCTACCATTGAATTTTTCAACTTTTCACTTTGCAGTTTGCACTTTTCATTCAGTTTCTGTTCCACTATCACTTTTCAGAACTGATTCGCAAAGTGAAAAGGAAAAGTAGGGGAAACTTTTCAAATCTACTGCATTATCACTTGTGTTCCACAAATACAAAACTTTTGAAAAGTGCAAAGTCATATGTTGAAAAGTAAATGGAATTTTTGCAAATAAACTAATCTCTTTGCCATTAGGATTAAATTTATTATATTCAGTATATTTTTGCTTTGGATTCAAAATAATTTAGAGAAGAAATATAGGAAGAAGGGAAAATTTACTATTAAGTGATTCAAATGACGAAAATCCAAGAAAAGAGTATATAAAACAGGGTAAACTTCCATAACCTCAATTTGTCTCAATTTTGAGACAGTTCTTTAATTACGCCAGAGCAAGCAGATTAAGTTCTTGAAAGAATTGGGCTTATTTCAGAACCAAAAACAAAAAGACGTTTATCTGTTTTACCTAAAGAACAATGTATTACCACAGTCTAGTATATACAGTCACGAAGCTTGAGTTGTGAGCGTACTAGGAACAATAGACTGTGCCGGTACTATTTCGCATTGTCTGTAATGAGGCGATAGTAGCGATCCTAGTGGTTAGTAACTATATATGGATGCATATTTCCTACGTATTGAGCTTCGTGACTGTATATACTAGACTGTGGTATTACTCCTATGGACATGAAGCTCGCCAATATGGAGTTGCAATGGCTACTGATATACAAAAAACTTTGCAAAATGAAATGAAAAATGTAAAGCAGTTTCTAATTTGTGAAGGAACAGAAAAAATTTTCACTTTTAAAACACTTTTAAAAAGTTTAAAAGTGAAATGTTGCGAAGGCCGTAGTTGCAAAGTTCAATGGTATAATTATAGGTCCCTGGTGTTCACGTAGGGCTACTTTAAATTCAAGCTGCAGCGCTGTGGACCCCTAAGAACAGGGACATTACTTTATTTTTACCAACATTTTTAGCATTAACCTGGCTATACTCGGAAACACTGTTGCCCCCTTCCATTACAGGAGTTTGATGTTACTAGTGCAATATGTAAACAAATCATTTTACTAGGTATAGGAGGAGAGAAAAGTAGTGTATCCATTTATGTTGTAGGGAAATACGATATTACGATTTTCAGTTTGATTATCACTTTTACGGAATTTATCAAAATATAGTAGAGTAGTAACATTAAAAAAAAAAAAAACTCAACTTTTCAGGCAGCTATGTTCGTTATGTAATGTCTACTTTATTTAGCATATTAATTATTGGTGTTAACATACAATATAGAGAGTGCATTTAAATTGAGGGGGTCATAAGTAAAGGGCTGTAAGTGCACTTAAGTTACTTTTGAGAAAATGGGGTTTAAATATTTAAGCTTTCGTAAAATCGGTGAAATTTTTATTTAAATTTTAATGTGTGATGCGATTAAAATATCCTTTGCCACTAAAATTTTAGATACTTTAGCTTACACTGGATGCACTTAACTCATGTTATTACAAATGTCACTAGCATTCCTTTGCTTCTAGCCATCTCAATTCAAAATAAGCTAATCTGAATTTTTAAACAAGTTGCTGAAAATGGTTGCCGAACATTACAATGCAGGCTTCAATTCTTTTATGCATATTATTAAAAACATTTTGAAGCATATTCTCTGAAATTGAATTTATCGTTTCTTGAATATAATTTTTTAGTACGATATTATTAATATAGGTTCTTTCTTCTATAGAAAACGCAACCATATTTCTGAAACACACTATACACTGCAGTGTTTACTTCAGTGCTTGAAGACTTCGAATGCAACAGCGGCCGTAAGTTTGTGTGTCTGACGGGAGCAAGGACATTAATGAAGGGATGGGAGTGAAGTACATTCAGAAATGCAGGTACAATAAAAATGCAAGTAATAATAAAATGATGTCCCTGTATAATGCGAAGTTTAAACCATTTGAACACTTCATGACGAAATATAATCAGTAATTACACACTGCCTTACTAACTTATTTATTATATTATTATTCAAGCTTAAGGGGACACTCAACTATATTTTGGAACTTTTTTCCTATTTGACCAATATTTTTCAAATTTGGACAAAAAGTTTAATATACACATGGAAAGTAACATGCAAAATCTCAGCTCATTAGATCCAGTACTTTTCAAAATAAAAAAAATATTTCAATTTTTAATCAATCATTAATTGAAATATCACTTTTAATTATTATTTTTTTTTTTTTTGGCTTTGTGCATTTGACTGTGACTTCTCAATGAATAGGAGAAGAATTCTGCGTATTGATTTAGTTCTGTCACGTAAATTAGTATAGAAATTTAATTTTTCATTTCTATGACACTTTTTCTGCAATTTTTAAGTTGAGTGTCCCCTTAACACAATATGCTTATAATATAAGAAATATGCGTACTTGCACTGATAATGGAGGTCGCCTCTTTGCACCCCTACGTTGGTGCTTATGCAAACACGACATAATACTGTATTATGTACTGTACTTGTGAGACTCACTTCACCGGCACTGGTCGGAGGAGAACATCATAGGGAAAGCTGAGAGTGGGGATGTAGTGGAACTGATAAGAGGTGTTGGCAGGCTAAAGGTCTGACCATTCAGCTACCGCAGGGGTCAATACAGGTACACTGATTCGTTAATGTTTTATGACGCTTGTACTGTATAGGTTATCAGTTCGGAAGCTGGCGAATAGGGACGTGGTTTCCTTTTGCATTCTTCACAGAGCCGGTGAGGTGAGTCCAGTATAATTAGTATGATAGGTTTACCACAAGTCCACATTTGGAATCTTTTTAATCTATCATCAGTCCGACATGCAATGAGAACGACGCAGTTTCTGTGCCTAAGACAGTATGCGTAAATAATATAAATAAGTAACTGTGGAAGCAATAAAAAAAATATTTTACAGCTGCGAAATTATCATCAATGGCTGACAGAGCTCATACTAACAAGGCAAAACAGCGATATCACTTTCTATCTAAAAGTTGTCCTAGTTGGAGTTTTATGCCTGCATCCGAAGTTTTGACATAATAATAATAATAATAATAATAATAATAATAATAATAATAATAATAATAATAATAATAATAATAATAATTCTTATTGAACATGTCGCCTGATATGTACGCAAAAGCTAAGATAAAACATTAACATGCATTGAAAATCTCATCTAGGACATAATATGTTTATATTATATAATACAATGAGTGCTGATGGTTTTCCAGTAATTTAATTGAGCTTAACGAATGTTACGGTCGAGAAATAAGTATCCAATGACAACAAATATGAATTTAAAAAGCGAAACTAAATTATCGGAGGATAACTAATGGGTCAACAATCCTCCGCGCGCCCGCTTCCACTGCTTACGGGTTTTGGGCGAGTTAAGCTGATAACCACGGTGAACGGGTATCAGGAAATCCGCAGCAAATGCACCTACAGTTTGTCGCCAAAGTTATTACTAATAAACCACTTACAAGTAAAGTGAAAGGAATATACTCATCGATATCAAGCAAGGGTTTTAATTTCAGTAACTTTCTAGCCGATCGGACAGAGCCATAGGAAATTCTCATTTCTTGAGAAAGACGTCGAAACGATTTTCAGGGGAATTTTCAAGAGGCATGTCCAATGTTATTTCAAGAGGCATGTCCAATGTTATCTAGAGTTTCTTCTGTGAGTACTGTACGTGGAGGTCTATGCTTCTTATCAAGAAAACTTTCCGTTTCACGAAATTTATTTACAAATATTTGAATCGAACTTCGATTTGGAACTTGGACAACACGGAATCTCTCTTGAAATAATCTCCTTACAGCACGAGCCGACTCTGTACGCACGATGAATCATACATGGATGCTCTTTGGAGAACAGAATAACTGAATTGAGCCATATTAACTTAATTCACATACTATATTACGTAGCTTAAAGATCACGTGGTTATCTTACAAGAGTACAACTCACACTGACGCCTGGCGCGACCTTGAGCACGATGCAGGCGAGGAATTTATAACCGGCTTAGCAGCTGGTTCCGCCGACTAGCCGTAAGCTGTAAAAGCGCGGGCGCGCGAAGGATTGTCCTCCCAGTATTATCACGAATTGTATTCGTCAAGGTAATCCTAATGGGGACAACTGCAATTCTGAACAACTAAATATTCTAGATTATAATAATAAGATCCAGAAAACAGTCGGATCGAAGCACAGATGATAGGCATAAAAGGTTTCTTGGAATAAAAACTGAACTGAACTCTCTATAACACACATAGATTAATATGTACTGTAAGTGATACATACAAAACACAGTATAACAACACATACCCTAACCTATTAACAAACACACATGTATATTATTCAATAGTTATTTTTATCCATGTAATATCTTCGTCAATTCGTGTCGTGCAGGATTCTGAAAACGTGTGTTCTGAGCAACGTAATTAAAACGCATTGTTTTATAAAATCTAAATATTTTCTACAGCATAAAACCGAAATCGTTGTAGAACACGCCATGTTCCACATTCTCGTAAGAGATAAAAGGGCGTGACCATCTTGTGTAGCTTCGTTTCCTTCGGCCTACCTACATGCACAATTACTAAATTATACTGGAACAGAACCATCCACACAGTGTATAGGCTATGTACACCAACATCGCCCATTATCAGTCACTGCTATTGTTTTCCGTTAAATGACGCTTTGCATCTTCAGCTTTCACAACCATTCCATCAACACATGCGGTGTTATCAATCATCTCCAAAGCAGAACAGAGCTTTGTCGATGGAGCTTGATAAATGACGAGACTTACAATGCTGAAGCCATGTACAAATAATCATATGTTAATGATGTCATTCTCCTGGAGTAGAAGTTACAAAAACAGGGGGATACAAATTTTAAATCAATATGCTACATATACGGCTACAGATCTAATAGGATTGGATTCCATTCCCGACAGAGATGTAGGGGACAATTGAATCGGTGAGTGGAAAAGAGGTAACATTCCAAAATCATGCTTTCGAGATAATACAAGAAAACTGTTTTGTGACTTTATTTTTAATTTAATCAAAAAACTTATAATGGATCACAGTTACTACTAGTTACAAGTATCTCAGCCTTAATAATTGTTTATTAATATATAAATTGGTTTTTTAGATTTGATTGTTTAAAGTTTGGGAATGTTACTCTTTTTCCAGTCAAATGGAATATTGGTTAAAATGAACACAACTATTTTGAACAATTAGTAAGTTTTCTTTATAGCGTAACTGTCGAAGAAAGTGTACAAATACTTTTTTCCAATGTGGAAAAAGAAACAATCATAAAAACGGTGTTACAATGTTGTTGTTTTTTTTTTTTTGGTCTCGACTAATACACCTTTGCAGGTTACAAACTCTTCTCCCCTACTCCTAGATATTTTCTTCATTTCTTTTCTATGCGTATTCTTGTTCACCTTTCTTTTCTTTCTTCTTGGCTCATTATCTTCCTCTTCTGACGTTGTTTTTTACTCAAAGGCACTAACTTCAAAAACTATTTTCCAAATTTTGCGGACAGAATACCGATGATCAAACAGTCCACACTAGTGGAGTAAAGGGTAGCGCGTCTGGCCGGAAAACCAGGTGGCCCGGGTTCGATTCCCAGTTGGGACGAGTTACCAGGTTGATTTTTTTTTCCCGGGGTTTTCCCTCAACTCAATATGAGCAAATGTTGGGTAACTTTCGGTGTTGGATCCCGGACTCATTTCACCGGCATTATCAACTTCATCTCATTCAGACGCTAAATAACCTAGATGTTGATAAAGCATCCTAAAATAATCTACTAAAAAAAAGAATGATCAAACATAACTTGCAACACCTGTAATAACAAAGCACTGAAACAGTTAAGAAACTAAGCGATTATTACAGTGCTTGTCAGCGCTCGAAGCATACTATATGAAAACTAACATAATAGTTCTCCACTATTGAGTGGAATAAAAGTAACATTCCTGGGATGTTACCGCTCTTCTACTCAACTGCAAAACACGGGTCATGCCATTGGCATTAGCATGATAGGAATATTACTCTTTTTCTGCTCAATAGGTAGGACTATGATATATCAACAACTTTGCTATCTCAGTTTATTTTCGCATTTTTTGGAATGTTACCCCTTTTCCATCACCGATTCAACTAGGATGTCTTGTTTTCGTCTTATATTGCCTTAAGCGGCGGCCTTTCACCTATACTAACCACATAACCAACGACACTTGCAACTTATTAACATACTTGTATATATGTGTACGGTGGATGGAGGTCAAGGTCCGTCTGCATATAGGCCATACTTTAGGAAGTCTTTTATGTATAGGCCTACAACAACCAGGAGGTAGGAATAAGATAATGGGAACCGCGTTTGTGGTTCAAAGCTAGCGCGTTGGTATTCGAGCTAGGTGGTCCGGATTCGAGTCCAGCCAGGTCATGCTACATTTTATGGTACGCAAAGAAAACGCAAAGCGTTATTTTCGGGGTACTCCCGTTTCCCTCTGTCATTCCACTAACTCTCGCCACCTTTCCCTCATTTCATCTATCATCTGCAATAGTAAATATGGGCTGGGGTGAAGTCTCGGTGGTAATACGGGTCTCTGATGCTGATACCGGAAGAACCTGGCTGTGGCTTATCAGGCTACTGTCTGTGGATGGAACCTGGCTCTATTAAGGTTGAGGCAGAATGGTCTATCCTTCAGGATCGAATTATTGAATGCCACCTGTTCGATTTGGACAATCATCGCATATACAGAATAGGGCGCAGGATGGGCCCAAGATTGTTAAAGTGTAAGGATTCGTTCCGGTTTCAGCCCTCGGAAAGCCAAGCCAAGAGATATGGAACGGCTCTATAGGATTAAATCTGGGGTGGTCGTGGTGATCAGGTGATCATCATCATTACAGTCCGTAAAATTACCTTGTACTGTAAGAATTGAGACTTCTTCAAATGCAGGAGAACACCGATTATTATCCGTCACCTTATTAACCGATTGATATATTATTCGATGCTCTTTCTCTCGCTTTTTTTTTTTTTTTTTTTTTTTTTTTTTTGCTACAGAAATATATGAAGAACTGCATATTATTTTCTTTTTGTAGAGAGCGTTATTACAAACCTTTACCCTTACATAGTATGGTCTACTGTTTGGGTTATCGTACTGTACAAGTGCTATATAAAATGTCTTCTACGGATGTCAAAAGAAATCTTGGTGTTCTAAGTATTGAAAAAGTGTAAATAATTGAGTGGTTTGGGGAAAGAGAAACTGTGCCTCATCTCGAATCAGAATACGAGATTGAGGTGTATAAAGTATGTAAATCTACAACATGAGACCTCCAATATTCTTATCTTTCCACAGACAACCATTGCAAGGAGTTTCCCTTAAAACCCCCTCGTTGACAACCAGACTGATACACTACCTAGCGTGTTCAATACCAGAACATCGAGGAAATTACGAAAGTGCAAGTATCATTTAAGTTACTAAATTTACGAAAATCTTTTATGGTATGATTTTTTCCATTAACCCTTCAACCTATCTCCTTCATTACCACGTATAATAGGAGGATCTATTGTATAGTGTTAGTACATACAATTTAGAAGCTACAACGAACATAATGTTTCGTTTGTCATAAAAAATTCTTACAATTGAATGGAATTCTATTTATAGTGCGATCAGCTTACTTAATACCCTACATATGCTAGTGAATTATGGTGATTTTCTACTTTGAAGATTGAATTTTCTTTTGCCAATTTCGTTTCGAATTTCGGTACTGAGAAATACAACTGGTAGTGATTTTCTAATTCTTATGTTGGCAGCAATAACAGCCGTTGACAGCATAGTGAAATTTTATAAAATTAACATTGTTCTAGATTTCTGAGTCGATTACTGGAAGCTAATTAATTTTGAACATAGTAATAATTAATTAATATCAGTATTAATATTAATACACAACAGTTATTTTATGTGTTGCGTTGCGTTGAGTTGTGGTTACAATTAAAGATTATAGTCAGATAAGTGTAAATAAATATAAAATACGGTGTAATACATGCACTTGGGTGATTAATTTATTTCGTGTTTAAATATTGTGACTCCTCAAAAAAAAAAAAAAAAAGCGTGTGCCATTTAGAGTATTTTTCAGGAATCTTAGTTCGTATGTATAAAGAACTGAAGAAAGACGATAATGAAGAAGAAATTATGCGCACAGAGACAGCAATTATACTAGAATAGCTAAATTATTAGGAGTAAGTATTCTTAAGCATACATTTCAAAGTGTTCGGTTTCCGGAGTTTGTAATCACGTGATCAAACAAAATACATTTTTAGGTTAGGTCTCGTGAATCGTAAACTGTTTAGTCAACGCAATGAATTTCATGTTTCAGACAATATGCATTTTAATATTAGATCTTATTAATCTACTAATTACCAACATAATGTGCAAGAGGTCCAGGGGGAAAACAGTTCCCAACATAAAGATATGATATGGTAAATAAGACATTGTTATTATTATTATTATTATTATTATTATTATTATTATTATTATTATTAGACAAAATATATGATTATGTCTCGTGACGAGAATATTGTACGAAATGGAAATATAAAAATTGGAAATTTACCTTTTGAAGAGGTGGAGAAGTTCAAATATCTTGGAGCAACAGTAACAAATATTTATGATACTCGGGAGGAAATTAAACACAGAATAAATATGGGAAATGCCTGTTATTATTCGGTTGAGAAGCTTTTATCATCCAGTCTACTGTCAAAAAATATGAAAGTTAGAATTTATAAAACAGTTATATTACCGGTTGTTCTTTATGGTTGTGAAACTTGGACTCTCACTTTGAGAGAGGAACATAGGTTAAGGGTGTTTGAGAATAAGGTGCTTAGGAAAATATTTGGGGCTAAGAGGGATGAAGTTACAGGAGAATGGAGAAAGTTACACAACACAGAACTTCACGCATAGTATTCTTCACCTGACATAATTAGGAACTTAAAATCCAGACGTTTGAGATGGGCAGGGCATGTAGCACGTATGGGCGAATCCAGAAATGCATATAGAGTGTTAGCTGGGAGTCCGGAGGGAAAGAGACCTTTAGGGAGGCCGAGACGTAGATGGGAGGATAATATTAAAATGGATTTGAGGGAGGTGGGGTATGATGATAGACTGGATTAATCTTGCACAGGATAGGGACCGATGGCGGGCTTATGTGAGGGCGGCAATGAACCTCCGGGTTCCTTAAAAGCCAGTAAGTATTATTATTACTATTACTATTACATTATTATTATTATTATTATTATTATTATTATTATTATTATTATTATTGTACGTGACATTGTGATTTTACTCTATTTGGTGGTATCTGGTGTTAGTTGGCATCACTGAAGAGACGACCAAATTAGTCTTTTAGGAACTGTTCTTCTGTGATCCTCACTGTACTAAGCGACCTCTGATGTTCAACTGACGCAATGGATGTTTCAGTTTGCCACGTTTTAGTACTTACCGAAACAAGACGGCTGCACAGGATCACGACCACAGACACTCTGTCTTCTAATTATCTCTCAAGAGTTTCCATGTCCTTGTCAAGACTTATCTCAAGACCATATTTCGACCTTCTCTCGCCAAGACAATAGACGAACACACGTTCAGAATTTCGCGATCTGGGAATAACACGGAATCGCAGTAACACCTGACAAATAACATACCTAAGAGGGATAGAAACCTACGGCAGTATCTTCTCTTCAGCTTCGAACTTCGCCTTAACGACTGCGTACATCACAGCAGATATACTATCTTCTTGTAATGTGAAATAATGTTCATACCAGCTGAAGCTCTGCTATTCATCTAGATAAGCGATATCTTATTGTCGTCATGTCAACTCGAATATGTGAGCAAGGTGACGTCTCTGTCAAGAAAATGAAGCAAATATTCATATTCATATTCATATTCTTTATTTGCCTGAAGGTACAAGAATACAAGAGGCCTCGTCAATGTAATAATATAAAAAACAATGTGTCAATATTTAAAATATTAAAAGAGTAAAAAATAATAAAATTTAACTAAAATACTACATCATTTAAAAAAAAATTCATTCATATTATAAAAGGGATTATTTTGGAGCCATCTCTTAATCTGAACTTTAAATTGTGTTTCATTAAGTGCCTTTATACAGTGGGAGCAAAAAGTCTCTCCGCAGTGCTTGTGTAGCCACAGTGTAGCCGAGAATCCAGTAGGCAGAGAATTCAAGTGGCAGCACTGGCCGCTAAGCATATTATGGATTGGGGATGTGAGGTTTTTAAATCGGAATTAATAGGGAAGTGTGAACTTTCTACAGGATTACATGCCAACTTTCTACGGGATTACTATAACTAATGGAACTGCGGAAGGACTTTTGGATCGCACTGTATTTGTTGGTATCTTGTTATATACTTTTATTGCAGTAATTACATAGCTTGATTGTGTTTTTGCAACCTGATATGTGATACATTTAATTGATCATTATTTCTGGTTTCATAGCGATGCAGATTTACTATACTTGTATAATTAGTAATATTCTTCTTTACATTCATTAAAAGTTCAAAAATATATAGACTGTAGACTGTCATAATCTTTTCATTTTTGAAAAGAGATCTACATGATAGTCTGGGTGGTGACACTGTTATAATACGAACTGCCTTTTTCTACAGTAACAATGTTTGGAAGGTCAGAACTATTTCCATATAAAAGTAATCCATATCTAATAACACTTTCAAATAGTGCATAGTAAACTTGTTTTAAATAATGTTTGGGGATCTTGTACATGATACTTTTCAAGAGATAAATTACTCTAGAAATTCTTTTACATACTTAACTGACATGGCTGTTCCACCTTAGTTCAGGATCCAAATACATACCTAGCATCTTTACAGATTTATTTATCACATTATTTTGGGTTTGTTTCAAACTTAGAGTTAACACATGAGTTTTTTCATCATTAACAATAAATCCATTAATTGAAAACCATTTTCTTATTTCAGCAAATACAGCTTGCTTCATAAAATCTAACTCAGCAGTATTATTATGTGTGATAACAAAAGTTGTATCGTCAGCATACATCATAGTGCAACCAGGATGAAGGTTTACAAAACAGTACAGCGGAACGATGCAATGAAATCGCTTCCGTAATTCCTAAGAGAGCACACAAAGAAGTTCTACACATTCCTGTGATGTTGCTATCATCAATTTCACCGCTGCGATTGACGGCTGTGAGAATTTCACTTCTGACGGATTTCTCTCAGTCGAAACTATTCCCAAGAGCAGCATCACGTACAGCTTAAAAAATCTACTCTTTTGACCACGTCTGTACAAGTTAACAAAAGACTGCGTGGGTAGCCGTAATTACCTCTGTCTGTAAATGAACGTGCTCACTTCCTCCAATCCTAGTTGATTAGTTTGTTATCTCTGAACAATTAGATTACAGAAATATTTCCACACGCCATCGCTATAATAACGAAACTCTGTTAAAGTAAGATGATGTGCAGGATTTCACTGCCCTACTTGTTTGCAGTTGAGTAATAAATCACAAAGCTCGTATACTAATGGACGTCGCTTCAACTTTCTCAGTAATAGAAGGGGAAAGAGTGAAAATTTGAATACTGTAACACACCTCTTAGTGAGCAGACATTTTGTCATTGTCAAATGATCTACTGGTCTGCTGGTACCTACAGTTTTGTAACAATGACAGACGGATTTATATTATTCCACAAGGTATCATCACAGTCTAGTATATACAGTCACGAAGCTCAATACGTAGTAAATATGCGTACATAGATAGTTGCTCACCACTAGGATCGCTAATATCGCCTCATTACAGACAATTCGAAATAGTACCGGCACAGTCTATTGTTTCTAGCACCCTCACAACTCAAGCTTCGTGACTGTATATAGTAGACTGTGGTATCATGGTCCCCATTACATTATTTTATTCTATTTTAATTCATTTATTATTATTATTATTATTATTATTATTATTATTATTATTATTATTATTATACTTTCTCATTATACGAAATATAAGTAGAATGTATCGTAATGTTGAGAAAACAGATTTCGAGATTTTCGCGAAAATACACCTTATCACCATCTATCAAACAAGAAAGTACCTAATTTCGGACCTACAGTCAATCATATATAGCGATTTCTCCATATGATTGGCTGGATTTGTTCATATTCAACTCGTAGCAACAAATTTATTCGGAAATGAAGCATACGAAATTAAGCAACTTTTAGTAAAAAGTAATGTAATTTATTTTCCATTACATAGATACAGTGTGTGGACATTAAAATAAAATAAAAATAATGAATTTGAGATCAAAAACATAATAACTCCATTTTAAGAATAAGCAGATGACTTTCTTTATTTTTGTAAAAAAAGATTTGAAATCAAAACATAATAGCACTCCATTTTAAGAATAAGCAGATGATTTTTTTCATTCTTGTAAAAACTGATGGGCACTTTTTGAAATCAAAAACATAAAGCACTCCATTTTAAAAATAAGCAGATGAATTTTTGGGGCCCTATTTGAAATCAAAAACATAATAGCACTCCATTTTAAGAATAAGCACTGATTTTCTTTGTGCATTTTTGTAAAAACTGAAAACTTATTTGAAATCAAAACATAATAGCACTCCATTTTAAAATAAGCAGATTTTTCTGTGAATTTTTGTAAAAAAAAAAATGGGTCTTATTTGAAATGAAAAACACAATAGCACTTCATTTTAAATAAGCAGACGATTTTCTTAGTGCATTCTTGTAAAAAACTGATGGGCACTTATTTGAAATCAAAAACATAATAGCACTCCATTTTAAAAATAAGCAGATGATTTTCTTCGTGCATTTTTGTAAAAAAATTGGGCCCTATTTGAAATCAAAAACATAATAGCACTCCATTTTAAGAATAAGCAGATGATTTTTTTCATTTTCATAAACAAAAATGGGTCTTTTTGAAATGAAAACACAAAACTTCATTTTAAGAATAAACAGATGATTTTCTGTTCATTTTTGTATAAAAATGGGTCTTATTTGAAATCAAAAACATAATAGCACTCCATTTTAAGAATAAGCAGATGATTTTCTTGCATTTTTGTAAAAAAATGGGTCTTTTGAAATGAAAACACAATAGCACTTCATTTTAAGAATAAGCAGACGATTTTCTTAGTGCATTCTTGTAAAAACTGATGGTCACTTATTTGAAATCAAAAACATAATAGCACTCCATTTTAAGAATAAGCAGATGATTTTCTTCGTGCATATTTTTTCTATTTGAAATCAAAACATAATAGCACTTCATTTTAAGAATAAGCAGATGATTTTTTCTGGCATTTTTGTAAACAAAAATGGGTCTTATTTGAAATCAAAACATTTTAAGAATAGATGTGCTTTTTTGTATAAAAAAATGGGTCTTATCTGAAATGAAAACACTCCATTTTAAGAATAAGCAGATGATTTTCTCTGTGCATTTTTGTAAAAAAATGGGTTTATTTGAAATGAAAACACAATAGCACTTCATTTTAAGAATAAGCAGATGAAAAAATGGGTCTTATTTGAAATCAAAAACATAATAGCACTTCATTTTAAGAATAAGCAGATGATTTTTCTTTGCATTTTTGTAAAAAAAAAAAAAAGGGTCTTATTTGAAATGAAAACACAATAGCACTTCATTTTAAGAATAAGCAGATGATTTTCTCTGTGCATTTTTTAAAAAAAAGGGTCTTATTTGAAATGAAAACACAATAGCACTTCATTTTAAGAATAAGCAGATGATTTTCTTCGTGCATTCTTGTAAAAACTGATGGGCACTTATTTGAAATCAAAAACATAATAGCACTCCATTTTAAAAATAAGCAGATGATTTTTTTCTGTGCATTTTTGTAAAAAAAAATGGGTCTTATTTGAAATCAAAAACTTCATTTTAAGAATAGCAGATGACTCTGTGCATTTTTTTTTAAAAAGAATTGAAAAACACAATAGCACTTCATTTTTAGAATAAGCAGATGATTTTCTCTGTGCATTTTTGTAAAAAAATGGGTCTTATTTGAAATGAAAAACACAAAGCACTTCATTTTAAGAATAAGCAGATGATTTTCTCTGTGCATTTTTGTAAAAAAATGGGTCTTATTTGAAATGAAAAACACAATAGCACTTCATTTTAAGAATAAGCAGATGATTTTTCTGTGCATTTTTGTAAAAAAATGGGTCTTATTTGAAATGAAAAACACAATAGCACTTCATTTTAAGAATAAGCAGATGATTTTCTGTGCATTTTTGTAAATAAAATGGGTCTTATTTGAAATGAAAAACACAATAGCAATTCATTTTAAGAATAAGCAGATGATTTTTCTGCATTTTTGTAAAAAAATGGGTCTTATTTGAAATGAATCATTTTAAGAATAAGCAGATGATTTTTCTGTGCATTTTTGTAAAAAAAAAAAAAAAGTGGGTCTTATTTGAAATGAAAAACAATAGCACTCCATTTTAAGAATAAGCAGACGATTTTCTTCGTGCATTTTTTGTAAAAAACTGATGGGCACTTATTTGAAATCAACAACATTATAGCGCTCCATTTTAACAATATGCAGGCGATTTTCTTCATGCATTTTTGTAACTGACAATGATAGAATATTTATACACACAACCCAAATTTTTTTTAACATTTATTAAACATTTTAATGGTTTTATTTAATCTCACTTTTAAAATCATTAAGTTCATTTATATCTCTCACTGAGGTTCTGGCTGATACAATAAATTATTATTAGGCAGACTATAAGTGTCAGAGGAAGAACAACTGTTGCATATATCTTAAGTCTGATTAGTGTAATATGTTACTAGGCACCGTTGTATGCAAAGGAGGTGGAAAGAAACTGCCCACCCTACCTCATTATCTCCTACTTAGTTGCCTCATAAGTGATGCTTTATTTGTGTCACTTATGAGATTCGAATCAGCCTTCGGGCTGTTGACTAAACATACACAATAAGTGCATTTAATTGGTATGGTGTATGGTATATGGTTTATTCTCACTCCAAACGCAGGTCCTGCTGGCCCTTCACATTTTAGTATTCGGGCTAGCAGTCCCGTTCATACACTATTTACAACTTATACACTACCCGATGTTAATGACCGACACCTATTCATCATTCCATTGTTCATCTACTATGTCTTTCATGTTCGTTCACCACACTTACTATATTTCTGCGTTTATTAACTATTCCTTCTTTCCTTCTAATCCTACCTTCTACTATTTCCTATTCATAATAAAAACATACCAATTTCTTTTACTACTCCGCATTCTCACAGACCCTACTTATTTACAATTACACTACAATCATTTTACTGTACTATAGTCTTAGCTAGGCCTACACTCTATTATTTACTTTACATCTATCTATATTACTTCTTTGTCCTACTGATAGGCCTACCTATCTAGTCTAATCCTACTTTTAGCTCCTCTACTCTTACTACCTTTACAGTACGTCCTACTCATTCCCACTAATTAATAAACTCATCATGACCCTTCTCCTCATACTTAAACACTATTCATCCATATTCACTGCACAATTAATCCTTCAATCCATTAACACACTATTTCCTTAGATTATACGATGGTTTATCCTTGCTGCTCCCCGCCCTATTTCCCCTATCTGCTCTATTTACCTTCTCTATACTTTCACTTCTTATCCCTAACCCCTCTTACTTATCCCTATCGTCTTTCTTGTGCACCTTAACCTTTCCCAGCTGTTGACTCACATAAATGCATTTAATTGTAAATTTTATAGACATCAACTGTATTACGAACTACCTACATAAAAATCCATAATTTATAAATTTCTGAAGTACCAAGTGGAATATATAGCAAACCCAGAAAAACAATGAAAATATAGACGTTTCCAAAATTTTTGTTATAATGGATATAAAAAACATGATTTCCTAATAGAAATTAAATGTACGGTGTACCTATCTAAATAAATTCCCAGATTTCAAAAATTAATTGCAGGCAGTGAACCATGAGACACACATAGGTACGGAAGTAAAGTTTCTTTAATACCCTAAAAAAGCTCAATATGGGCTCATTTCGTTACACTGCAGACATAAAGTTCCTTTTTCAGAAATTCGTCTTCTATTCATCCAAGAGCGACCCGCAATTCTTCATCCTCCCTGGGCCAGTCTTTGGCAGTCCATTCGTAAGAAGCATTCATTCATAACGTTCATATATGTAATCTCGTACCTTTTCATTCTTGGCAAAAAAAAAAAAAAAAAAATGTTATTACAATGAACGCGAATATTCAGATTTCTCTTTTATTGATCTCTCATTAGTAACTTCTCTGGCATCGGTGTAAAGCGGGTAGTCTAAATAAAATGTGAAGGCGTTAAATAAGGCGGTGTACGTAAAGATAATAATTAAAGTTTATGTCCACATTAAGGTTGCACTTTAGAAAACGTAGATTACAGTCTGTAATCAAATATCTATTGTTTAATTAGGAAAGCTTAAGTAAAAGTAATTTCCCTTTGGTATATACCTGGACAATTGCTGAACATTATTGCCCATGGGAGTTTAAAACATTTAATTATTAAACAATTCACTACGTGTTTTATGTAGTATTATGTGAATAGCCATTAACTGTTTCTATGGACATTGAATTCCATCGAAGTTGTGCATGACAGGAAACCTACTATGTTGTAAAAGGGAAATGTTATAATATAATTGTAGGGAACAAGGGACATTTTAATGTGTGTAACGGTACTGAAGAATCAGACAATACAGTTTGAGCATGACAATGTGAATAAAAAGCAAGAAAACACAAGGTTCCACGAGCAACATTATGTAGTAGAGTCGGGCAGACTGCCTCATATTATCGCCCGTTCTCGGTTGCGTAATCTCCACAGTCTCGCTTAGTGCGCGCGTACCGAATGTAGCCAAGTGACTCATTGATAGAGAACACGAGATTCTCTTGGTCCCGAGATTACCGATACTAGATCACTCCCGACAGTCTCGGAGGTCTAGACGGGACTGTAGTACTGATAAGCAAGCGATATCGCTCGGGCCGCGCTCCTATAGGAAGCATTGGCTTATACATTTCCCGGTTCTTTAAATATATATCATGTCGTAGCTCCTATAATACTTAATCAATCGCGCTGTAATTTTTGGATTGATAGCTCAATGTCTAAGGAAAACATAGGAAAAAATCGAACTGAAAATATTTTTTGGAAAGTGAGAAAAAAATATTAACTTCGATGGAGATTGATGTGTTCAGAATAGACATTTGCAACTTCACCTTTGTAGGCTGAAAACTTTTTTGTTTTTCACGTTAGATGGGGGTCAAAGCGAGAGAAATGTTGAGAAAGGATGGAAATTACTTTAAAAGTGATGCCCACTCAAAATTTTTACCGGTTCTCGAATAACGGCGAGTTAACCTGTTAGCGTAGGACTCATGACTTCAAACGTTTGTTCCGTAAAATTTGTACGGAACCCTTCAACGCATGAAAACTCGTTATTGTACGGATAGTATTAATTGGTATTTTAATAAAGGTAGTTGAAAATGAGGCTATATAGTCCAAGATGGTTTACACTTTATAGTAATTAGGCTATCTTTTATAGCAACCAAATAAAATAATTGTTTGTAACACAATGATATGAAACATGAAAATATTAAAAGCTGGTTCACAATAAACCGAGAACGGAAACGGCAACGAGAACTAGAACGGAAATATTTTTAAAATAAATGTATTTAAAGGTAAGCATTCACAATTAACTATTCTGAATGCTCACATTTAAATACTGTACATTTATTTTAATATTATTTCCGTTCTCGTTTCCGTTCCCGGTTTATTGTGAACCAGCCTATACTATAGAAAACTACACTTTCTATTGGTGTGCACGTTATAAATTATTGTTACAGAACAATGATTATTGTATTCTAGCCATGTTACAATATAAAATTATATAGGCCTATATGATTTACAATAATTATCCTATGTTATAGGAACGAGAATAACAAATTAAGAATTAATCAGATTTCTAAAGTTTGTACCTAATGATAACTTACAAGACAGTAATAAATAATAACCATCATAATAATCCTGATAATCATAATCTTAATCATCCTAATGATTACGATAATGATGATGATAACAGTAATACTAATAATAATAATGATATAATGATGATACTAATAATAATAATAATAATAATAATAATAATAATAATCGCTGTAGAGTAACGGTTGGCACACCTGACTGTGAAACGATCGGCTTCCGGTTCGAATTGGGACAAGTTAAGACTGGTTCACGATAAACCGAGAATGGAAACGACAACGATAACGGAAATATTGTTAAAATAAATACATTTAAATGTGAGCATTCACAATTAACTTTCACGTTCCCGTTTCCGAGCTCCGGCAATCTTCTCGTTAATTGTGAATGTTCACATTTAAATACATTTATTTTAACACTAGTTGTACCCTGCGTACCGCTGCACTTATTAGAAATAAATATAAAGTAATTACATAATTAAAATAGATCATTGGGTCCAGGGAACATTCGTGTTTGATAGAAGAATAAATCGTTTAATATGTTACTTAATTTAAATTGTATTTAAATAATTAAAATGCTATCATTTTGGTCCAGAGACCACTCATTTGGTGCAAATAAAACTCGTTTAACATTTTTCTAAATTAGTCTTGAATGCATCCTTTAATAAATCACTCCAAATTAATAGAGTTGATTGTGTAAAAATGTAAGAATTCACGATCTCCTATGCACTACTGCCATAGAACGAATAAATTTGTTTTTCTTCCTACTAAAAATTTAATAGTTTGCACATAGCAGTTACGGAACAACGACGCTATAATCTGAGGCGGCGGTGAAAATGTATTGTATTGTTATTTTAAAACTCTTTATATCCTTAAATATCAGACCTATCAAAATTTTGCCTGAATAAAACTTATCGACAATCATTTTTGAAGAACCTTCTGTTATGTAACATTTTTCACAAAATCAATAATAAGCGAGATATTTCGGTTTATTTAATTCAGGCCCCTTACAACCGCCCTTTAAATAAAGTATTTTGAATGCTACATAGCCTAAAATCTAAGTTACAACGAACTTAATTTATATTCCAATTTTCACTGAAATCCGTTCAGCCATTATCGCCTGAAAAGGTAACAAACATCCAGACAGACAGACAGACTTAAATATCAGTCCTATCAAAATTTTGCCTGGAATAAAACTTATCGGAAATCGTTTTTAAAGAAATTTTTGTTATGTAACATTTTTCACAAAAATCAATAATAAGCGAGATATTTCGGTTTATTTAATTCAGGCCCCTTATAACCCCCTTTAAATAAAGTATTTTGAATGCCATATAGCCTAAAATCTAAGTTACAACGAACTTAATTTATGTTCCAATTTTCATCGAAATCCGTTCAGCCATTATCGCGTGAAAAGGTAACAAACATCCAGACAGACAGACAGACATACAAACAAAATTTCAAAAAGCGATTTTCGGTTTCAGGATGATTAATTAATTATATATGTTAACACCAATTATTTTTGGAAAAGCGAAAATTACCAGAAAAATTTCGCTTACAGATTTATTATTAGTATAGATTATTTTCGTTGTCGTTTCCGTTCCCGGTTTATTGTGAACCAGCCTTTAGCTGGCTGAGGTTTCTCGCCTCGACCCATTGAGAGCAAATGCTGGGTAACTTTCGGCGCTGACCCTGGACTCATTTCGCTGGCATTATCATCTCATTCAGACGCTAGATAGCTATAGCAGTTGATAAAGCGTCGTAAAGTAACTAATTTAATAATAATAATAATAATAATAATAATAATAACCTCTTTTTATTCTCTGTTGTTATGATAAAGCAAATATAAATGACACTCAGAGGAAACGCAGAATAAATATGAGGGGAAATGCCTGTTATTATTCGGTTGAGAAGCTTTTGTCACCCAGCCTGCTCTCAAAAACTTGAAAGTTAGAATTTATAAAACAGTTACATTACCGGTTGTTCTGTATGGTTGTGAAATTTGGACTCTCACTTTGAGGAACAGAGGTTAAGGGTGTTCGAGAATAAGATTCTTAGGAAGATATTTGGGGCTAAGAGGGATGGAGAATGGAGGAAGTTGCACAACGCAGAACTGCACGCATTGTACTATCACCTGACATAATTAGGAATATTAAATTCAGAAGTTTGAAATGGGCAGAACATCTAATGTATGGGCGAATCCAGAAATGGATATAGAGTGTTAGTTGATGGCCGGAGGGAAAGGACGTTTGGAGAGGCAGAGATGTAGATGGGAAGATAATATAAAAATGGATATGATGGTAGAGACTGAATTAATCTTGCTCAGGATAGAGACCGATGGCGGCTTATGTGAGAGCGGCAATGAACCTCCGGGTTCCTTAAAATGCATTTGTAAGTAATTATGATCAATTTGTGAAAGGATCTACTCTGTTTCGTAATTCTGTCCTTCCTCTTGCAAAAGTGTTTCCATTTCACATGCAGCATTTTATCAGTTGGGAAACAAAAATATCTTTTGTCAGAGTCTTTGGTCCTTTATAATAACATAAATAAGTATTAATTATTTTATTTCGTCCTTACACAGCACAATAATTACCCATGCTGATGAAGATGCCGTTGCATAACAACGAAACATCCAGATGTGAACGCGCAATATAATAATACAGTCGTGTGTTATCCATTACTATAGCGTATACAAAACACTATCGAATGATTAAATATGCAATGTCAACGAAATGCTGATAGCGAGAAAGTATATCATAGCTCCAACCATAACTTGTTATTGTTTTAGACTAGCTTAGGATTAGGTAACGACTGAAAGTGCTGCATTATTTTGCTTCTCCAGAAAGGCAATAAGTAGTTCATTAAAATAGTGTGCCTTCTGTAAGAATGTCGACAATCATAATGTGCTGTATTATTGCATACCACACTGCTGTGCCTTCTTAAATTACTTCATGAACATTAATATTTTTCAGAAAGAGTCACGAATTTAGTGATGAGCGGCAATTAAGCCGGCAGTCAGTGTACGCATTTCGTAACGATAAGTCGGCCGTGCGATAACAGGCCGGGACCCGGTATTCCTCGTTCCCGAGAGTGCCAATCTCGAGAATACGATTCTCGGAACTGGCGTTATCGGCCAGCCAGTCTCGCCTACGAGACGAGCGGGAGTAAGAGGCTGTTTGCCCGACTCTACTATGTAGCCTACATTCTACATTTTGCCTGACGGTGCAGTGACCAACGCGACTTTGTTTGTCCACGGACCCATACATTTGCGGTCATTATAAACAATACTGTATGTACAGTATGTTTGCGGTTTAAGGTTAATTGACTCATTCCTGTTCAGGGAAGCTGGGCTTCCATTTAACTTTGCATTCTGGCAGCAGATGTCTGAAATGGTAATAAAGCTAACACAGCTAATCCGGAGGTTCATTGCCGCCGTCACATAAGCCCGCCATCGGTTCCTATTCTGAGCAAGATTAATCCAGTCTTTACCATCATATCCCACCTCTCTCAAATCCATTTTTAAATTATGCTCCCATCTATGTCTCGACCTCCGCAAAGGTCTTTTTTCCTCCGACCTTCCAACTAACACTCTATATGCATTTCTGGATTCGTCCATACTTAATATATGCCCTGCATCTCAAACGTCTGGATTTAATGTTCCTAATTACGTCAGGTGAGGAAGATCCTTATTGAATTTGGTATTCCCAGGAAACTAGTTCGATTAATTAAAATGTGTCTCAATGAAACTTACAGCAGAGTCCGTATAGGCCAGCTTCTGTCTGATGCTTTTCCAATTCACTGTGGGCTAAAGCAAGGAGATGCACTATCACCTTTACTATTTAACTTTGCTCTAGAATATGTCATAAGAAAAGTTCAGGATAACACAGAGGGTTTGGAATTGAACGGGTTACATCAGCTTCTTGTCTATGCGAATGATGTGAATATGTTATGAGAAATCCAGAAACGACTAGGGAAAACCTGGAAATTTTACTTGAAACAAGTAAAGCGATAGGTTTGGAAGTAAACCCCGAAAAGACGAAGTATATGATTATGTCTCGTGACCAGAATATTCTACGAAATGGAAATATAAAAATTGGAGATTTATCATTCGAAGAGGTGGAAAAATTCAAATATCTTGGAGAAACAGTAACAAATATAAATGACACTCGGGAGGAAATTAAACGCCGAATTAATATGGGAAATGCGTGTTATTATTCGGTTGAGAAGCTTTTATCATCTAGTCTGCTGTCAAAAAATCTGAAAGTTAGAATTTATAAAACAGTTATAGGCTATTACCGGTTGTTCTGTATGGTTGTGAAACTTGAACTCTCACTTTGAGAGAGGAACATAGATTAAAGGTGTTTGAGAATAAGATTCTTTGGAAAATATTTGGGGCTAAGAGGGATGAATGAATGGAGAACGTTACACAACGCCAAACTGCACGCATTGTATTCTTCATCTGACATAATTAGGAACATTAAATCCAGACGTTTGAGATGGACAGGGCATGTAGCATGTATGGACAAATCCAGAAATGCATAAAGAGTGTCAGTTTGAAGGTCGGAGGGAAAAATATCTTTGGGGAGGCCGAGACGTAGATGGGAGGATAATATTGAAATGGATTGGAGGGAGGTGGGATATGGTGATAAGAGACTGGATTAATCTTGCTCAGGATAGGGACCGATGACGGGCTTATGTGAGGGCGGCAATGAAGCTCCGGGTTCCTTAAAAGCCATTTGTAATAATTGTAAATGTCAAGTGAGGAATACAATGCGTGTAGTTCTACATTATACAATTTTCTACATTCTCCTGTAACTTCATCCCTCTTAGCCCAATATTTTCCTGAGCACCTTATTCCCGAACACCATTATTATTATTATTATTATTTATTATTATTATTATTATTATTATTATTATTATTATTATTATTTTCTATCCATCATGTAGTCGTGACAAGACGACAGGTATGTTAAATATCAGTTTTCGCAGTGTTATTAGCACAATTTTTGACATTCGCTAAACGTCAAATCGATTTAAAACAAAGATGCAATTCGAAGTTAACCACAGCGCGATATTTTGCAGTGTCCGGCACAGGTATTCACAACAAGCGGCTCTTACTTCGAAATTGTATTGACCGGACGTGGGTGGACCTGTATATCCCAGATGTGATGTACATGGCGAAAAACTAGTCGCCCTTCCGCGTCCACAGCCCACCCGCCAGCTGCATTTTCGCAGTGGGCGAAATCAAATGGCACACTAATTGCATTTCGTAGGTTTTTGCAACTTCTTACACGGTGAGAGCAAAGCTGATGGAATCACACACTACTTGTTATAAACGAAACACATACATTGTTAACTGTTATACTATTAATTTGTTAAAAAGTTTTTAAAAACGTACTTTTGCAGTTAAGAATACCAATTTTACCCATTGAAAAGTAAAATATTTTTAGAGTGATTAACCCTAGAAATACCAACGGGGTAGGAAGTACTTTGTGCCCATTTTCTCCAAAATATATATTTCAAATATATAATTGATAGCCTATATTAAAATATTATTTATTGCCAGTTATGAATCCTTCTATATGAAAATTGGAAATTTATCTTTTAAGAGGTGGAGAAGTTCAAATATCTTGGAACAACAGTAACAAATATAAATGATACTCGGGAGGAAATTAAACACAGAATAAATATGGGAAATGCCTGTTATTATTCGGTTGAGAAGCTTTTATCATCCAGTCTGCTGTCAAAAAATCTGAAAGTTAGAATTTTTTTTATTGGGTTATTTTACGACGCTGTATCAACATCTAGGTTATTTAGCGTCTGAATGATATGAAGGTGATAATGCCGGTGAAATGAGTCCGGGATCCAGCACCGAAAGTTACCCAGCATTTGCTCGTATTGGGTTGAGGGAAAACCCCGGAAAAAACCTCAACCAGGTAACTTGCCCCGACCGGGATTCGAACCCGGGCCACCTGGTTTCGCAGCCAGACGCGCTGACCGTTACTCCACAGGTGTGGACTAGAATTTATAAAACAGTTATATTACCGGTTGTTCTGTATGGTTGTGAAACTTGGACTCTCACTTTGAGAGAGGAACACAGGTTAAGGGTGTTTGAGAATAAGGTGCTTAGGAAAATATTTGGGGCTAAGAGGCATGAAGTTACAGGAGAATGGAGAAAGTTACACAACACAGAACTGCACGCATTGTATTCTTCACCTGACATAATTAGGAACATTAAATCCAGACGTTTGAGATGGGCAGGGTATGTAGCACGTATGGGCGAATCCAGAAATGTATATAGAATGTTAGTTGGGAGGCCGGAGGGAAAAAGACCTTTAGGGAGGCCGAGACGTAGATGGGAAGATAATATTAAAATGGATTTGAGAGAGGTGGGATATGATGATAGAGAATGGATTAATCTTGCTCAGGATAGAGACCAATGGCGGGCTTATGTGAGAGTAGCAATGAACCTCCAATAGGCTAATAAAAAAACTAAAAAAAAAAACATAAATACGAATTTTTAAATAATTACTAGGACATCCAATTGTTATGGGGGAGAGAAGCAAAACATATGACTATCACTACCATCGATACGTGTAGAAAGAGTTAATACAAACATTGTGATTACTATATATTCAAACAGAACTTGTAGGTACTACAATCCAAATGCAAGGCGAAAAGTAGGAAGACCAAAAATCATAGAAGGACCAGAAGAAATCAGCAGAGGAATCAACATGAATGATCTAATTCATATTGCGTTTTGATGATAGACGACAATAAGATATATACGGAGACAAAGAGGAAAGCAGGAAAGATTGAAGAATGTTGAATCTTCAGTGAAAGACCTGCCCTTGGGCAGAACACTATGTATGTATCACTAAGTAAATCATATTACCAATATAATCTACTTATTAGATTTGATCTCTCTGAAGTATGTGTAGACTAAGTCATTACTGTGTTGTCTCAAAAAAGTGTATTAAAATAATAATGGCCACATGAGGAAGTGTTTCCCTAGTTGTGAATCACTAGTTTTTACCAATAGGTCTACCCACAATCAAAGCGCTCAACTCTTGGGAAATAAGAACAATAATTTCTATACGGCCATAAACTGTTTTAAATGATAAGCACATTGATTAAGTTAGTGTCCTACAAAATATAAACTGATATAAGCGATGAAACTGAAAAACTATAACATGCACAGAGTGTCCCAGAACTTCATATATCGCTGCAATGTATGTATAGAACATTTAAGATAAGATAATCCATTCCCGTAAATAAATAATCCACTAGTTTCTCTAAAGAAAATCACTTGCCAGACTGTAGTGCTGTGAGACTGCAAGAACGTTATCCGCGAGAGCTGGCGATCTACTTGCCAGACTGTAGTGCCTAGAAGCGGCAGAAGTGACGGTCCCTTAGGTTTGACTCTCTCTGTAGTTAATTTGACAAAATTTTCAAATAGTAGTTCAGTGAAATATTATTTGATTTATATACGGGTACTAAATCTTTGCAGGAATAAAGCGAAGCTAAAATGCGTTGGCAACATAGTGTGAAATGTAGGCACGCCTATTAGGCATCGTTAACAAGTCAAAGTCTCGCCTGTGCAGTTTTATGGCAGATTTGAAGAGAGGATTTATGTAAAGTTAATGATACTGTGATTGTGTGCTAATCAGGTGGCGTTCTAAGCAAACATGTGTCTGTAATTACGAAGCTAATCCACGCCAGGTCGGGTCGCGCGCCGTGGGGTCGTTGCTCCCTGGACAGCCAGCCGTCAAACCGAATCGATATCGCCGCGATGTGCCCGCCTGTCGCACGCCGGTCCCAGTCTTTCCCATTCCGCATTAATTCAGATAGACAATATTGACCCAGTTAGTTACGTAATGGTTGCACCCATATGCAATTCTTGGGTCGATTCGTGAACGAATCGTTCATTCGAACGACTAATAATAATCTTCTTCTTCTTCTTCTTCTTCTTCTTCTTCTTCTTCCCTTCAAGTATTAGGCCAAATGGCCTGTTACGATCTCACAGTTTAATTTTCAATCCAGCGCTTCTTTGGACGACCGAGAGATCTCTTCCCGTTTGGACGATAGTGGAGCATGACTTTTGGGATTCTATCTCTACGCATGCGATGCAGATGATTTATTTATCCAGTTGTTCTGATAATGTTTTACCTGATTAATTACAGGTTCTAGTTGTAATTCTTCCATTACATCTTCATTGCGTTTGTGATCCCACTTCGTATATCCCGTTGTATATCTCATAAATTTAATTTCATTAGCCGTTATTCTGCTTTCGTCTTTCTTCCTCAATGTCCATGCCTCACTGCCGTAACAAAGTACAGATCTCGCCAAGGTCTTGTAAAGACGAATTCGAGTATGTCTTTGTACTAGGGAAGGTTTCATAATGTTGTTATTTATTCCCATTGTTTTGTTGTATTTAGAAATTTTCTGTGAAATGTCTACTTCATCGAAAAAAGATAATGTGTATCCGAGATATGTAAAAGAATTTATCCTTTCTAATATTTTTTAATCTAAACATATTTTGCTAGGCACACGGTACTTTCCGCGGAAGTCCATAATTTTAGTTTTTTCTTTATTGATTTTCATATCATATTTAATTCCAATTTTGTTAAAATTAAAAATTGAACATTGTAATTCATCTTCTGAGGATGCCACCAGAGCTAAATCGTCTGCAAAAAGTAATGAATCTAGTTGTAAATGTCTATTGAGTTGTATATATCCATGAGATTTGAATAAAGAATCGTAAGAATCGATTCGTGGTAACAACGAATCGTCGTTCAAAAGAATAGTAACGAATCAACATGGTTATCGTAACCCATGATTCTATTTACTTCTTTGATTTAACCTGTCAGAGGTCATTTCCGAACCGTGCCGAATGCTTCCGAGCGAGAGTGGAATCAAAATACTGCGTTTGTTAAGTGTGAAAAATAATGAACACGAACCTGAAATTTGCATAGTTAAATAGAAATGTAATGCAAAAAATGTACTCCCTCCGATCCAAAATATGGCATAGTAACAAGCAAAATAAGTTTGATTATTGCGCATGCGCGCACGGAATGTTTCGCGGTGTGGTATTCTGTTCAGTAGTGAAGGGACTATCAGACAGTGCAGTTGTGAATGTTTCTAGTCTTCTGTAGTGCATCAAACTATAATATTTAAATAGTTCATTATGAACAGAAATCAAATGGGCAACTGCTATGGTGTTCCTGTTGCAGAAAATGTAACACCAACCGTCAATTTAGAATAGAACATCTAAGACACAAAAGCTGTATAAAAACGGGTTATAATTTATTGCAGTTTTTATGTTAATTTACCTCTCTCAAAACAATGTTTGTTTTTTTCTTTTTATTTTCACACAGAATGAAATTTACCTAATTTTTATGTTTTTCTTATGTTAATTTATCAACCAAATAAGTATCTAGAAGATGTATTAAAGTTACATTATATTACTGAGAACTTTAACAAATGTATACCATATTTTGGAACAGAGAGAGTACTTGATAATAAGAATCGATTGATAAATTATAATTAAGAAATACTATCTTGGATAATTTAGTAGACTAACGGAGCTCATGACGAATGGTTTCAGCCAATGAAAAAGAGACAATCCAATGTCTCGTCTCTTATGTCATCTATGCGAGAGATGTAGAACGTTTTTGTTCTACCCGTGGTTTGCAAAGTAAAGTGTCCTGCGAGTCGTTCGTTGACGATTCAAAAGAATAGTTGGAATCGCAGATTGGATTCGTAATGTATGATTGAATCGTAACAGAAATAAATACAAGAAAAAGGGATATAAGTATATTGAGGTAGATAAAAAGAAAGAGAAAGAGGAGAGAAAGATATCGAAACCCAAATATTTCATCAATAATTTCATAAGATTTACCTGAAGTCGAGCCCTTACACTTTTGGTGAGATAAAACTTTCATAACCAATACGACACGGGTCATTGCTAGACAGGAATAAGGACAGGCGTTATAAGAAAATGTTTGTATTTCATAATCGATTCGCTTACATGCCTGCTCTCCTCTAACTTTGTTTTGGTTGTCAGTGTATTTCTAATTAGATCTATGTGGAAGATGGACGATTTTTACACTGGGGCAGTGTACATGTTCCCGCCTTGTAAACAGATCGTTTCAGCTAACAAATCTCTTTTTGCCGCTTTTCTTCGGCGCCGAGACTAAATGGAGCAGTGGCAGGGGGCACGTAGTCGCTGTTATGCACGACTGCCCCTGCTAGCCATTGTTTCGCTCAAATTCAGCTGCACACACTAAAAGTTGACAGTAGCTGCTTTCGAAGTATTTGTCCGTACAGCTCACTTCACCCCGACGCATGCGGCTACGTAAACATCGTGTTCTAGCGGGGGTCCTGAAGCTACACTTCAATTCATCTCTTCTAAATTAGGGTTACCAGGGATCTGTAATTGAAATATATTTTTTCTGAGACATCACAGACAATGCAGGATGTAATACAGTAGAACCTCTATCATCCGTGGTAATGAAGGGGGTTGACAGAACGGTTAATCGAAAAAATCGGATAATTCGTATCATAAAATATTTTATGCTCGTCCATGCCGAAATGTAGTAATTATACACCTGGTAGCAGTCCTTTAATGCATGTCATTAAAGTACACCTACTCATTAAAGTACAGGTGTTTTCAGCCAATGACAACTCAGCTTACAGGTGTTCAGCCAATAACAAGTCAGCTTTGTACCGTTATAAAACCGCAAGTATCGATTATTCTAGGATATGCAATCGAAAGAGAATTAGCGAAAAGTCACGGAAGCTGGAAATCCAATACTGTCGCAGAAGGTTATGTTCTGTTACTATAATAATTAGCGTTAATTGTAAATAATATTCAAATAAATTCAATTTGTCATCTCGTTTTTCAATGTCGAATTCAATAATCAAGGTTATACCAAGTTTAACGGGATTACATAAGGTCAATGACATTATTGTTCCTCGGAAAAAATCAATACTTTCGCGTCTGCGCACATCTCACAATTCACGACCTAGAACAAGGTCACTTCCGATCTTGTCAGATACAAATAATGTATACATCTGAATAATTTCAAGTTAGAAATATGGTCGAGCATAAAAACTCGTATGAAACTCGCCTATAATGGTAATTAAGAAGCTCGTATGAAAATTATGAAACTCGCTTGCGCTCGTTTCATAAACATCCATACACGCTTCTTAACCCTCGAGCAGGGGCGCTGGCGCAATTATGATACCACCTTCAGTATAATTGGAATTTTTGACGCAACAATGGTCAGAGAATTGCGACACTACATCTATTCTTAAATTGAATCTTAACAATCATGTCAGTTGAGTTTCTGGCATTTTTATGTCAATACACATGTAGTAATTAACATTTAAAACAGAGACGACGCAGATGGATCAAATCTGCGCCGCGCCCCCGGTCATGTAAGTGTCATATGTACTTGTAATTTCATGTTTCTGCGTGTGCGTATATAGTACATTACATTAAATATAAGTATCCTATATATTATATACTTATCGTATATAGGTTATATTATATATTTTATATTATATGTCAAATTTATATTATGTGTCATATATTTTATATTACGTGTTGTATATTTTATATTATATATCATATGCTTTATATTATGTTTCATATATTTTATATTGTATATGGCATAGTTTATATTATATACTCTACAATAAATAATAATAATAATAATAATAATATTATTATTATTATTATTATTATTATTATTATTATTATTATTATTATTATTATGTTGGGCGAGACAAAGTGACCATGTGGCGTAAGACTCCATACTCATCAAGCAAATCCAAAAAGAAGAACATATTGAAGATTTCTCAAGGGCCGAAGGGGAATACTTGATCATAGTATTCGTTGTACGAACCTGTTTACTGAAATAAATGAAATTGATACTGACTTCACCAGAGATAGGAGATTTAGCAAAATGTCGAGGAGTGAAATACTTCCTTAGTTGGTTTATTGTACCCGAGAGGGACTAAGAAAGGAAGTCACACAAATGTGCTAGAACTGTGGGCATCTGATGGAACTGGCAAATTTTGAGAGCCTGTATGTGTTGTGACAAATGTTTGCAGATTCTCAGATCCATCAGATTCGACGACAAAAGCACAAGAAGTGAGAGTATCAGAACTGATAAATTAGCGGCCATTCGTATAGTACTTGATTCATTCACATAGAACAGCAAAACGTGTTACAATCCTGGCGAATTCATCAAATTTGATGAAAAATTATAACAGTTTCGTGGTAGGTGTAATTTTATTCAGTACATTCCCAACAAACCCGCTAAGTATGGGGTTAAAATTTTTGCCCTATGCGACGCTAAGGCTTTCTTCACATCAAACATAGAGGCGTACTGTAGAAAACAACCTGATGGATCATTCCATGCTTCTAACAAGCCACTCGACATTGTAGAGAGACTGGTGCTGCTATATGCTGATTCCAATAGGAACCTAACAACTGACAATTGGTACACAAGCTGTCTATTAGGTTTATCTCTATTGAAAAAGGGTACAAAAATAGGAACTTTGCGGAAAGATAAAGGGAAATTCCACCTCAATTTCTGCCACACAAAGATCGGGAGGTAGGTTCAAGCATATTTGACTATCAGAAAGATTTTACACTCGTTTCTTATGTTCCGAAGAGGAATAAATCAGTTGTACTTCTGTCCACTATGCACGACCATGGAGTGATTGACAATAAAACAGAGAAGCCTAAGTAATTTTAGATCACAACATGACAAAGGAAGGTGTGGATACTGTGGACCAGTTATGTGCAAGAATTATACTGTTTCACGTGTAACAAGAAGGTGGCCACTAGCGCTTTTTTATGCTTTGGTAAATGTCGCAGGTATCAATATTTACTTTATATTTAAGGCAAATTTGGAAAACAGGCCAGTTATTCGGAGAGAATTTTTTAAGAATTTAGTCCTTGCTCTTTGAGAGGTCAATGACTGTTTCCTTACATTCAGATATCGAAGCATTTCTACAGGTGTATAAACCCGGAGAAGAAGAATTGCATCAGAATGTAGACGGACCTCCAATGAAGAAAAGGAGAAGGTGCGTGCCTTACGGCAGAAGTAAGAATAAGTGGACGCAGATGAAATGAAACATGAAAGTTTGTTTGCCGGGACCATTCAAAAATGATAATATTGTGTGAGGAGTGTGGGCAACTAAGGTAAGGTTCGTGTGTTGCGGAAACTGATAGGTTTCATCAAGAAAAAAGTAACACTTATTGATATGTACCACTAATGTAGTAACTGTTATTGACAAATAGACCACGAAATGTACAACAATTGATAATGTTTGCAAGTAAAATGTGTAACTACAATAGATAATACTCAAAATTATTAAGTATTCTCTTTGTTCCCTTTCAATAAAACTGTTGAAAATTGAACTAAATGACTGGAGAACCTCAACAAAATGACTAGAACACTAATAACATTATTTCCACAAGAAAGAAGTCATTATAACATATTATTTAAAAAGTTATACGTGAAATAAATGAACGGTATCAAATTTGCGCCGCGCACCTGCTCGTGTTACAGAAGTTGGCGCCCCTGCTTGAGGGTTAATTACTATCATTATAGGCTCGTTGCATAATGTACTATTCTTAAATTATGTGAATTATGTGAACTTTCGTCATTTTTTCCGTGGTCTTGTGTTTAATACGTTTGGTAGTGAATCAGAAGTTCATCAATTTAAGTTCGGTTGTTAACGACGTGTTTTTAAGGGGTAAGAAAACTCCTTTTAATGGCTATCATCGGAAAAATAGGAATAGTAAAAGTCTCTTGCTGTAGATTTCAATACTGTAAACACTTTATCTCTTTGATTTTTATTAAATCAATCTCGTATTGTGATGTGAGATGAACCACAGTTTCTCTTTCTCCAAACCACTTAATTATATCCATTTTGTTAGATAGTTGGCTCAACAAGTTTTCTTTTGACACTCATGGAATACATTTTATCTTGAAGTTGTACAGTATGGCAACTCGAACAGTAGAACTGTGTAAGTGTAAATGCTTGTAATAACCCTCTCAAGAAAAAATGCGTATATTAATATAACGTACAATAGTCTCTGCTTCATATGTTTCTGTAAAAAAAAAAAAACAAAACAAAAAACAAAAACAAAACAAACAAATAAACAAAAAAAAAGGGGGGAGAGAAAGGCAGTCGGATAATCCGCCAATCGGTTAATAGGATGACAGATAATCGGGGTTCTACTATATTGATATTGATATTTATTTGTCAGCCAATTTTATAATAATTCATAGTTATGGTGAACCTTTACATTTCTGTTTTCCGATCCACAATCCCTTTAATATAATACCAACATACCCTCCTTTTATGTTAATACACTATCTACCAAAAAGTAATTGGGCACTGTTTTTGCCCCTTTAGAACTTCGTGGTACCACCTCTTGTTGCTATAACAGCAGCCATCCTGTCAGGCATGCTCTCCACTAGTTTGTGTAGGATATCCAGTGGAATGCGTCGCCATTCCTCTTGCAACATGGCACTCAGTTGGACAATGGAAGTTGGCCCCATGTTTCGGCGGCTACTATGCAGTGGTATGCAGACAATAATGTTCACAGGTTGGACTGGCCTGCACAGAGTCCTGATCTCAATTCCACTGCGCACCTTTGGGACGAATTGGACCCGGCGATTGAGGTCTCGGGATATTCGGCCAATTTCCATTGTCTAACTGAGTCCTATGTTGCAAGAGGAATGGCGACGCATTCCAGTGGATATCCTACGCAAAATAGTGGAGAACATGCCTGACAGGGTGGCTGCTGTTATAGCAACAAGAGGTGATACTACGAGGTTCTAAAGTGACAAAAACATTGTCCAATTACTTTTTGGTAGATAGTGTATATTCATTTGCCAAGTATTTCTTGATTACTTCCTATTCTTCAGTTTTAACTGAATTGTTATCTATCCTTCCCTATCTATCATCTTCTATTCTCTCTCATACCTAGACTGTCTTCTTTCCATTTCTCGCTTTTCTCTTAAATATTGTATATTCCTTTCCTTAATAATGTACATTATTTTTTATGCTCTATTCTCAAATCTATCTACTCTTTCAATCATTCTTTCCTAGCTATTTTCTCCTAAATTATTTGCCTAAATTTCCATTTTCTTTACTTTTCAATACTTACATCACTTATTATTTCCCTACTATACTTTCCTTTATTTATTTAGATATTTATCTCCTTCTCTTCTCTCCACTCCTAAATTTCCTCTTTCATTGCATCTTTCCGTAAATTTATATCTATAATTCTCCTACAGTTATAGTACCCTTGATGCTATTCCCAACCCACAACACTGAATCACATGAAATATCTAATTTACTTAATTATTACACTTCCAATTTCTCTCTATTCCACTTTTCATTTGTTTAAATGTTTTTCATTTTAATTCTCTTTAATTCATTGATTCTATGTCTATGTTACTACACTCTTAGGCCTACACTTTCTTCTGACACTATCCTCTCTATTCTTATTCAATCACTTTCACCACCCTGACTTTCTTGCACTCTTCTTCCTCGCTAATTCCAACCGCCTTACTATTCTGTCCTCCATTTCGCCATTTAATAACCTCGGATGCAATATAAACTCGTTTCACTTTAACACGAACCAATGTAGCCTATCTTTATTTTGCTCTCCTCCCCTCCCCGTATTTCATTATCAATTGGTCATTTTTTAGGAAATGTTCTACATTTGTTGCATTTTTGCCCATTTTCTTTATGGTTGCATCAGCTTTGATTCCTGATCACGTGTGTTACGTGCTTCCCCCAATTCAACGCAACGAACAAAGACTGCAGTCGCAGTGTCCGCAGTCAGCATATTGTATCTCACAAGTGAAGGCGTAAAAATGCCGAAAGTAGAGCAACCGGAGATCCTTCATGTAGTCTACTACAAATTGCTTACGCAATTCGATTGTAAACTGCAGTAGATTCTCGAACGTGGACTACGACTACACTGTAAAGAAGTTCGTTCAAAAGCGGCAAATGGGCCAATTCAAAAGGGAAACAATTCAAAATTTAAACTTTTGAGAAATCTGTATTTTAAAGCTTCATGTTGCTGTGAAAAATCCAATGAACACAATTTAATTTGAAACTTATATATATAAAACATCATTAATAGAATCTGAAGTCATTTCAATGATACTTGGATTTTTCACAGCAACATGAAGCATTAAAATGTAGGTTTCTCAAAACTTTAAATTTTGAGCTGTTTCTGTTTTGAACTGGCCCGTCGATATTGCATTACATTATACAGGGTGGACAGCTCGAATGTACCTAATTTCAATTGTATATGACTGGTAAACGGTTGAAGATAGAAACTTACGGTAACGTTTATATGAAAAGAAAACTCAACAAGTTTCGAATCCTGTCGGTAGATGGTGCGCAGACACGGTTTCTTTTCGTAGATTGTATCGATTGTCAAAATGGCGACACCGCAGATGAAAGTGCAAACTGTGTTGTGGTATACGGAGTTGAAATCAATTGTTAGAGTTCAAAGGGAGTAACGGCGAGTGTTTAACCATGATGCTCCAACTGTTAAAAGCATTAATAAGTGGCACGATACATTTTTAGCTACAGGGTCGATGTTGAAGTAGCATGGTAGTGGTCGTAGAACATCCGACGAAATGGTTATAAATGTTCAAGCCTCGTAAGAGCGACGCCCGCGGAAGTCATTAAGAGCAGCTTCGCGGGAACTTCAAGTACCAAAATAAACATTGCAACGAATTGTCCACAAACGTCTCAAACTGTACGCATACAAAGTGCAGTTAATGCAACGTCTGGAGCCGGATGACAAACCCAAACGAGTGGAATTGGCCAAAATGATGCTAGACCGTCTCGGCGCTGATCCTGATTTTATGTCCAAGATTTCTTTCTCTGGGGCTACGTCAAAGATAAAGTGTACGCCACCCCAGTTAGAGACCTTCGTGATCTTCGGGAGCGCATCACAGAGGCTATTGAGAGCATTCCAGAAGACATACTCCAACGTACTTGGCAAGAAAATCGTTCATCGCCTCGATATCGTCACAGTGACAGCTGGAGCTCACGTACAGATATGGTGATGTGCATATCGAAACTTGTTGAGTTTTCCTTTCATATAAACGTTACTGTAGGTTTCTATCTTCAACCGTTTACCAGTCACATACAATTTAAATTAGGTACATTCCAGCGATCCACCCTGTATTACATTACATTATATTTTATATTATCATTGTTATATAAACGCTAAAGCACATTATTATATTTATACACAACTTAACACTTCAGTAACACACTATTCAATAGGGTCATCTTCACTGTCCCACAACTCACTCCCGTAATATTGCGATGAGGGAATTTTAACACTAATTCTCGGAGCGAGTGAAACACGTTGTTAGAAGAAGAGGGCTAGCCATTTGACAAGTCCCATTTTTTAACTTAACGCTAGAATTCTACAACGTTCCACGCAATTGACAACTTCCATGGATACATTAAATGATAAAATATCGCTCATATAACATAGGAGCACTCTTAAGGGGAGGCAGAGGTGAATATTTCAAAATCCACAAAATTTATCCGATTTGTTTGAAATTGATCATGGATACTAAGTATGTTATTAGTAATGGACATACCAAGTTTCAACTTTCTAAGTACAATATTTCTGTAAATATTAATAATTTTATAAAACTTTACATCGTTTGATATAAAATGCTCCATGCACCATATTGTAAGAAATTTTCAATATTTCTTTTCATTTATATGTTCAGAGAAGGTATATAAATAATGATAAGTATTAGTTTATTATGGGAATAATATAGTAATACAGTTATCTTGGTTTTAATTTCATACTTTTAAGGGCATAAAATCAAAAACTAACATCGGAATATCAAAATAAGGATAATAAAAATGGAAAAAACCAAATTTTCATTTTTTCTTCAGTTTTGTTCGAAAATTTCACCTCTGCCTCCCCGTAACTCAGATAACGTACCCCAAAATTGATGACAAGTCTCGTTTTTTATCTCAGCACCTCAATTGAGAGCTGCTCTCAATAAATGCAAATCCTTCCAGTTGTACTGTCAGCTTTAGTCTTTCTTTTTTCATCGCGTGAACTAAGGACAAAGCAGTTCGACGCTGCAAAAAATAGATTTGGTGGAAATACAACAACAGTAATAACACAGGTGGTCTTTAGTATGTCACCTGCATATCCATCTGTCGGGAGGTTGTAGTACACAACCCTAATGCACATAGTGTGCAGTCAGCAGTTACGAGTCAGCATTCGTCACTATCGTGCAGAAAGAGCATTGTACATGTATGTAATGCATTAAACAAGAGGCTTGAAATCTCCTCGTAAGTGGGGATGCATCATTCTGTTTCATATATGTAGGGAAGGTCGGGGTAATTTGGGTATAAGTTACAATTTACTGAATAAAGTTTATATCTTTAAACACATGCCAGTTTAATATATATCGTCTATTTCACAATTGTCTATCGTGGAATAGTAAAAGTTTATGATCACAATGATACTGCCTGGTAAAAAAATCTGTTTCTTGTTTACCAATCTATGAAATTATCCATCACATTCAAAGCGGTATTGTTGAGAAACCAGCTAAGATACAGTAACCAACTTCATGTACAATATATGTGCATTACACATGTTTAGAACATGTTCTTATTAAATTTAGTAATATATCATTAATGGTTTGTTAGTAAATACAATTGAAAGATTTGGGGTAATTTGGGAATAGGCCTAAGTTACAATTTACTGAATAAAACTTTATCTAATCTTCAAACACATGCCAATTTAACATATATTATCTATTTCACATTTGCCTATCATGACGTGTTAAACATTTATGTTGATCACACTGACTCTGCCTGGTAAGAAAAACTGTTCCCCCTCCCCCCACCCAGTGTACGAAATTACACCACATTCAAAGCAATATTGTTGGGAAACCAGCTGTGATACTGTAACAAAATTTATGCATGTGTACATTATATATGTTCAGAACATGTTTTAAATAAATGTAGTGATATATAAATAATAATTTGTTAGTAAATTACAATTTACAAAAGTGGGAAAATTTGGGTATAATTATAGGGTAATTGGTTAGCCTAGTATTCGTTACAGATCTTGTAACGTATACAAATTATGGACTGGTGAAAGACAAATATCCGAAGTGTTTTCTGTCCCTGATTTTAATGGGAGATATTTTAAATTTACAAAATAAGCCTTATCAAGAACTTAAGTATTGGCTAACATTTTTTTATATTGTTAGGTCTAATTAAAATTTTAAATGCCTACCTAAACTCTACATTCTGTTCTAGGAAACCTATGGTTGGGAAAATATTCCTGATTTTTTTTAATACGCAAAATAAATTCGTAAGTGAAACGGTGCCGACGATAAAATGTTTTCTGAGAGAACACGGCGGGTACACTGATAATACGCTTATTTATACATAGACCAAAATAACAACAAGAAATACAAGTAAATATAACACAAGAGGAAGAGGGGAGTCTATTCGAGAACAGATTAGAGACAGTTCATTTAGGGGAGAGCTGGGTAGTATCGGACAGTGAGTTTCTTTCATCTACCACTAGATTATAGAATCTGAATGACATGGTTACGTTTCTGTAATGTCGCATACAGAAACGTAAACAAGTTATTCAGGAACTACCATCTGGTGGTAGATGAAAGAAACGCACTGTCCGATATTACCCGATGTCCGATACTACCCAACTCTCCCCTATATAATAGTTCAAGGAAGCAAACTACAGAAATTAATGCATTTAATTCGCAACATGACAAAAGGAACTGAATTGTAAGGCGTTTAATGAAAAACTATTATCAGTCGTCAACTTCATGAAACTGTTTATTCACCATATAACCTTTGTGATTCATGAATATCCTATTCGATACTGCTGCTAATGAACTTCTTCCAACTCCGAATTTTAATCTTCCCTATTCACAATCTTGTGAAACTAACGAGATTTTCTGTGAATAAGAATATACTGCAGGTCTGCCTTGCTCTCTCTCTTTGGCTCCATAACGCGGTCCATATTTTGAAATAACTTCACAATGACATCTAAAAAGTTAAAGTTGTCATGAAAGCACACGTACCAAAGTGTACACAAGTGAACTTAACATGTAAATTAAACTTTAGAATTTGGCGTTTAGAAAGGCGGAGACGAAGAAAGTTTTAGCAACGTCTTACTTTACCACACTTCGCACTTAAACTGAAACTGCAGTTTCACTATTTTTGTTATTTTAAGATAGTGAAACTTTGTACATTAGGTTACTAGCACAGTCGTTTATAGGGAGATAAACGTGGAATGAGTTGAAATCTGCATAGAGTACAGCAGAACTCCAGGAAGTGACCGGAGCTCCATGAGAACCTTCATATACTTCGAAACAAAAACGAGTATCACTCAAGATACACACTTTCTTATTATATGTTTTATATATCTCGCAGGAATTCAGTTTCTTTAGTATGAAGACTTTCGCCCTAATTTTCTAATTAATTATGCGCTTAATTACAAGACGCAAATAGATTATTTATTTGTTTTAATGTATTCTATTGTCCCCTTCAAAATGCACAGTTATATCATTTCTATCCTGTATAATATGTACAGGGACATCACTTTATTTTTACTAACATTTTTAATATTAAACTGGCTATACCTTTAGAGAACCGGAAACACAGATTGCTACCCCTTCCACGACTGTAGTTCGATGATACTGGCGTAAAACACAAACAAATCACTCTACTAGGTATAGGAGGGAAGAAAAGTAGTTCATCCATTTACGTAAACTAGGAAATATCGCGATTTTGAGTTCGATAATTTTCATTAGGTTTTTGTTTAATCTTAATAGAGTACTGTATTAAGAATAAGTGTTTTTATCCATGTGGACGTATTCATTATGCAGTGTATATTATACTGTCTACAGCACATTAGCGTACAATATAGAGAATTAAATTAAATTGAAAAATAATCATAATATGGATATTTAAACACATTTTTGAAAATGGTGACCGTTCATTTCGATACAGGCTTCAGTTCTTTTGTGCATATTATCGCACTATAGACTACTGCATCTAATTCCAATTGCCAGTTTCGTCCTTCGTACTAGTAACTCATGTTGAAATAATTCTGTACCTACTCTATAAAAGAGTACCTTACGTACTGTAAATTCAATCTTCACTTCTGCCCGACCCGCACAGATAAAATTACTCAGACATGCTATCTACTGTCCGTCCAAGTGGTTATGACGCAGGATCGTAGAAAGGGGGGAAATCACGTGACAGTTAATTAATTAACGAGGCCTTTTATTTAAGTTATTTTAAAGAGTTGTATAATATTACGTAAACGTCCAATTCCTAACAGAAATTAATGTTTTCAGAAAATAGCTAAGACAGCCCTGCTTTTACAGACGGGCGAGCAGAAGCAGGTGGGGGAAATCGGAATGCGACGTAGGCAAACGGACAGTACCTGTGCGAAAATATAATTCAATATTGAAAGCTCTTTCATCACTGGAAAACGCGAACATATTTCTGGAACGTACTATACTCATTAACTCAGTGCTGTTTACTATATGCAGTCTTGGATCTGTGTGTAGAGGACGGTTGAACTTCATTAGTAGAAGGGGTGGGAGTGAAGTACATTCAAAAACTCAGGTACAATAAAAATTGGAGTAAAAATAAAATGATGTCCCTGTATATGAAGAGTACAGGAGAAAGACAATAAAAGTCAATTCTCTTAAGGGTGTTAGTTATCTTTCAATTCAGTATGCTACTGCAAAATTTATTGCTGTTCCCAATGAAAAAGTACGAAAGGATGATTGTATCCGTGGTGGTAATTCTCCTTTACCAGTTTTTGATAAGAAAAACACTATTGTTTGCAGTAATATATAGGCTACACAGGGTGAGTCAGGAGGAAAGGTACATGGTTTGAGGGGTGGTAATATTGGTGATTCTGATCAAAAAAGTTTATATGAACATATGTCCTGTTCTTAACGGTTTTGGAGAGAACTAATGGAAACAATGAGGAACGGTAAAAGTGCAGGTGATAGTAAATTAAAACATTGTTACCTTATATTCTTTTAATTGTGTACTTTTCTTTCAAAAAGTCCACCGTCAACTTCAATGCACTTTGGAGCTCTTTAGACAGTTGCTGTGTTGCTGATCTGAGCTGATTCGGACATTCCTTTCTTGAGCACAAGCATGTAAACTGCGAGCGAGAAGTTCTTCCCTTGTTTCCACTTTGCGCGTGTAGACTTCGCTCTCAAGCCAACTCCACACACAATAATGCAATGGAGTAAGGTAAGGTGACCTCAGTGGCTAAGAAATGACTCCACCGCGACCGATCCAACATCCATTGAGCATTGAAATGGCCAATAAAGACAATACTACAACTTAATGTCGTTTTAGTTGCATCCGCATGTGGGTTCTGAAGAAGTACTTGAGACTGACCCCCGTGATTTTCAAACAACTGTATGTCAGATACTGTTAAGAACAGAGCATATGTCCATACAAACTTTTTTTTGTTCAGAATCACCAATATATTCACCCCTTACACTATGTACCTTTCCTCCTGACTCACCCTGTATGTATGTATGTATGTATGTATGTATGTATGTATGTATGTATGTATGTATGTATGTATGTATGTATGTATGTATGTATGTATGTATGTATGTGTGTGTGTGTTTTTGTGTGTATAGAGTAATTCAGTGAAAGTGTGCTAAAATTAAAGAGAAAATAAGGTATGCTCTACAGGAAATTTTTGGATAGGAAACTTGGAGTCTGCGAAATCAGATTAAGGCGATATGAGCTTAAACATGTCTATCGCTGACTGCTTTATACATTGTCTACATTTATTTACACTTATTTACATGTCCTTACATTTTAAACTGTTTTAATACCATTTACAAATCTAAGTCAACAACGTACTGTGATTAAGTCGTCGGATGGTAAGAAAGAATCTGTCGTCTACTCATCATGTCTTTTTTTTTTTTTTAATTTAACAATGTAAATATTGCAGACAAAACCAACTACCTTGTGGACGATAGGTCAAAACGAAACAAGGTGATGGAAATAATAATGTAAATATTATATAAATAAATATATATAATGTACAAAATATCAAATACGGTATTAAAAAAAGGTATTAATATCTGAGACATTCCATAGCATTAATCTATATATACAGTAGTAGTCCCAAAATTCGCGCTTATGGACATCATGTGAATCTTGGATGAAAATGCAGACGAAAATGCAAATGTCAAAATTTCGTCCGACAACATTTTAATTGCACAATATGGCAGCACTGAATTTTGAAAATAAATGTTAGTCCCGTGATCGTAGCTCAAGCCATTTGTACGCTTCTTTAAAATTAAAGGCTATTTTTTTCTTTTTTTATATTTTATTTCAATTATCTTCATATAATGTAGGAAGGGAAAATCTATGGAAAATTCAACCAGTTAATGAGCCCAAGCGGGAATTAAACCCACGCCTGAGCGCAACTGAGGATCTGTAAGGAAACGTTCCTCCCGCGTAAACTACGGTAGTGACTCCACTTCTGTTACAAGCAATACAATAATCACTTTAAACATAGCGTGAAACTTTCCTTTCAACAAGAAAACTTTTATATGAAACGAAAAAAGAACAAGGTATTAATATCTCAGACATGCCATAGAACAAGGAAGTTTTCCATTCTTTGCTGGTAGTAATGCATAGGAAGGTGGGCAAAATAACCATGACAAACAAATGAAAAAAAAAAAGATGATGAACACGCATTTAATGACGAAACAAAATGAACACTTACAGCTTAGTTCTAAGGTGAAAGGTAAAAATTACTTGCACACCCAGTTGGAACGGTTACGGACTCCTCACTTTTATAGGCCACATATTTAGATGGCGGTCATCGAGAGAGTGGACTGTGCGTACGGTAGAAATCGCATTACTCTCTCTTGCACAAGACTCTTTACATATTGCGTACAGCTCTGTTACGCTCTAGAATGTTTCAAGGAGATCCGTAAAGAAAATAACCATTTTGTTTGTAAAAATAAACATATTTAGGTCAGCTTTTCAAATCAATTGCAGGGTATAATTATTTGGAATTACAATCCTGCTGACAGTAGTTCGCATGACAGCTACTCTGTATTATTTTATATGGGCTTACAAAAAATTAATTGAAATTTACCAACAGGAGTAAAAGGTCTAATACTCCGTCATTCCGTCCTTTAAACATGGCGTTGTTGCTTTAATAAAATTGAATACAAATGAAAAGTAAGTTCAATCCGTAACATATCACATTTACGGACTCAAGAGATTACCTTTGTATGTAATCACTTTTTTTTTATTTTATTGGGTTATTTTACGACGCTATATCAACATCTAGGTTATTTAGCGTCTGAATGATATGAAGGTGATAATGCCGGTGAAATGAGTCCGGGATCCAATACCGAAAGTTACCCAGCATTTGCTCTTATTGGGTTGAGGGAAAACCCCGGAAAAACCTCAACCAGATAACTTGTCCCGACCGGGATTCGAACCCGGGCCACCTGGTTTCGCAGCCAGACGCGCTGACCGTTACTCCACAGATGTGGACTATGTAATCACAGATATTATTAACTCGTTTCTAGTTTTGCCAAATACTAATAAATTAATAATGCAAACAAGTAAACTAAACACGCCAAGAAAACGGACGGCGGAAACGATTCTTTATTCTGGCAGTAGACTACAGATCTTTTATTATATCTCTGCCCTTGTGCAACGCCACAGTTTGAGGTGTGGGAAAAGAGAGATAGCATAAGGTTGTAATGCTTTTTAATGCTCTGACGCCCACGACCAAAATAAGCCACTTGAAATTTAACTGTCACTCACAGGCAAATATATATAGGGTAAAGGATGGTAATTTTGCGATATGAATAATATTGTGATAGTTCTTTTTGAGAATCTATTACAATTTTACTGGGCGAGAGAAGGGTCGGTTTTATGGAGAAACTTTTCCACGAACATTCCCTTAATACACTGACGCAAAAAAAACCGATCTTCCTCTCGCTCAGTAAAATTGTAATAAATTCTCAAAAAGAACTATCACAATATTACCAACCTTTACCCTAATAAGAGACCTTACGACACTATTCCTACTTTAATTCCGAGATCAACAAATATGTATCCCTATTCATTCGACACAAAACTGAAAAGGCCTTAGGGTCATTTTAGAGGTTATTCTGAAGAGAACAACCCTTCAAATTTTCCTTAATCGAAAACCGTATCTTTCCACTCGCACTCGTCCACGCACCAACTGTGTGACTACAAAAGAAAGCAATTACATGTTAAACTGGTAAATTTGTATTTACAGTACTGGTATAAAACTTACTTCAGGACTTTCTTGGCTAATGAAATTATACAATATGTATAAAATAATGAAATAAGTAACAGGAAAACAAACTTAGGACCGATCTCCAGCATTCGGCCTTCCGAGACGGTCGTTTAAGATGAAATAATTTGTAAGAAGATAATCTAATGTTACTGATTATACGCTCTATTCAACAGCGTCTATGCGTATGCTGTATAATTATGTACAGTCCCAGGATAAAAATGGTCCGACTCTTTGAAGATCTTTACAGAGCACGATTTACAATACAACGATTTAACAATGGTTTTCAACCCAGTATTATTTGAATAATATTACAGGAAGGTATTTCACAAGTACTTCTTCTTCTTCTTCTTCTTCTTCTTCTTCTTCTTCTTCTTCTTCTTCTTCTTCTTCTTCTTCTTCTTCTAGGATTGGACCTGTTGACCGTTCTGGCTTCTTAAAGGAACTGCTGTCTCCATCTCCTTTAGAGTCTTCCGACACTTCTTTGTTCAGCTACAATGTACTGTAATATATAATTCTGTGGCCGGGAGGAAAAAGGTCTTAAGTAAAAATTTTATAATTTTCAGTACAGCAGCAGAAAGATTGAAATTGGTGTCAATTATAGAGTTTTTTAATTAAGAGGTTTTGCCTGGATATTATTTGTTTATATTTCTTCTAAAATAGGTAATGTCACTCATTTAAATTTTTTCTTGATTATTTCCAGAAATACCCGCACTTAAGCCCTTTTAAGACTAGAACCCAAGCTGAGTAGAAGGGACTATTTAAACATAAGACCTTTTTCATGTCAAAATAAATGAGAAACGTAAATTATTAGGAATACAAAATGGGTCTTAAACAATTATAGGACTGTTTACCCTGGTGCTTAAAGTTTTAAAAGGAAAGGGCATCAGTATTGTGATAAAATGGCTAAAATACAAGTTAGACTTTTTAATAGGGAAACATGGGAAGTAAACATGTGATGGTTTGTAAGGAATAAAGTATTAAATATTCTTAAGTCCTTTATTCTGTGTGTGTGCTCGATTCAAAAAGTACTTAGGACATTTGGTAACGCTCTATAAATCCAGTCAGGAATCTTATTTGACTTTAACCTTTTACCAGATTGTAGAGAATTGTTTCCGCTTTCAGAATATATAAAAATCTCATTTTCACAAAAAATTAACTTAAGACTTTTTTCCTTCCGGTCACAGAATTATATGGGTATCCTGTTATCCGCCATCTTTAGAAGCTGTGAGTGCCATTGCCTTGATATTTAAGTTATTTATTTTTGTTAAAACTGATGGGATATTTAGCTCTTCTTTAATTTCTTGGTTATATATGTTTTTATCTATTTTTCTATATCCGGCAACTGGTCTTAAGAACGTAATTTCAGCTACCTCCATACGTTTCTTGTTCCCCTTCGTCAATATCCAGGATTCAGATCCGTATAATAAAGAAAGTATAGCTAGTACTTTATAAAATATTAGGCCTAATATCGTTTCAGTTTTTACTTTCTCTACTAATATTCGCCGCTTTCAGAAGTCGAAATTGCGACAGAAAATCTGAAAAAGTACAAGTCTCCAGGTATCGATCAAATTCCAGCAGAATTAATACAAGAGGGTGGAAGTGCATTATATAGCGAAATTTATAAACTTGTACTTGCTATTTGGGAAAAGGAAATTGTACCAGAACACTGGAAGGAGTCCATAATTGTACCTATTTTTAAGAAGGGGGACAAAACCAACTGTGGTAACTTTCGAGGAATATACTTTAGTTGACGTCGTACAAAATTTTGTCCAATATTCTTTTGAGAAGATTAACTCCGTACGTAGATGAAATTATTGGGGATCATCAGTGCGGTTTTCGGCGTAATAGATCGACTATTGATCAGATTTTTTGTATTCGACAGATAATGGAGAAAAAATGGGAGTATAAGGGTACAGTACATCAGTTATTCATAGATTTCAAAAAGGCATATGACTCGGTTAAGAGGGAAGTATTATATGATATTCTTATTGAATTTGGTATTCCCAAGAAACTAGTTCGATTAATTAAAATGTGTCTCAGTGAAACATACAGCAGAGTCCGTATAGGTCAGTTTCTATCAGATGCTTTTCCAATTCACTGTGGGCTAAAGCAGGAGATGCACTATCACCTTTACTTTTTAACTTCGCTCTAGAATATGCCATTAGGAAAGTTCAGGATAACAGGCAGGGTTTGGAATTGAACGGGTTACATCAGCTTCTTGTCTATGCGGATGACGTGAATATGTTAGGAGAAAATACACAAACAATTAGGAAAACACGGAAATTTTACTTGAAGCAAGTAGAGCGATCGGTTTGGAAGTAAATGCCGAAAAGACAAAGTATATGATTATGTCTCGTGACCAGAATATTGTACGAAATGGAAATATAAAAATTGGAGATTTATCCTTCGAAGAGGTGGAAAAATTCAAATATCTTGGAGCAACAGTAACAAATATAAATGACACTCGGGAGGAAATTAAACGCAGAATAAATATGGGAAATGCGTGTTATTATTCGGTTGAGAAGCTCTTATCATCCAGTCTGCTGTCCAAAATCTAAAAGTTAGAATTTATAAAACAGTTATATTACCGGTTGTTCTGTATGGTTGTGAAACTTGGACTCTCACTCTGAGAGAGGAACATAGGTTCAGGGTGTTTGAGAATAAGGTGCTTAGGAAAATATTTGGGGCTAAGCGGGATGAAGTTACAGGAGAATGGAGAAAGTTACACAACACAGAACTTCACGCATTGTATTCTTCACCTGACGTAATTAGGAACATTAAATCCAGACGTTTGAGATGGGCAGGGCATGTAGCACGTTTGGGCGAATCCAGAAATGCATATAGAGTGTTAGTTGGGAGACTGGAGGGAAAAAGACCTTTAGGGAGGCCGAGACGTAAATGGGAGGATAATATTAAAATGGATTTGAGGGAGGTGGGGTATGATGATAGAGACTGGATTAATCTTGCACAGGATAGGGACCGCTGGCGGGCTTATGTGAGGGCGGCAATGAACCTTCGGGTTCCTTAAAAGCCATTTGTAAGTAAGTAAACTACTAATATTCGCTTTATTGTTTCGCATAGGAGCTGAAATTTATTCAATTGTGAAAAGTAATACAAAAAGCACAAAATCAATCTCAAACTAAGATGAAATTAATGCCTAAGATTCATTATGTGACAAACACGATACAGTACAACTCCGATTATGAGAATTCATCGCAAGCTTTCCGATAGTTCTGTGCTAGCGTGCTTGCTCGTAGACTACGAAGTTCAGGGTTCGTATAATGATGAGGAAAGAATTTTTTTTCTTCAATTAATTATGCAGGCTAATTTCATTTACCATCATATTTTACTACACGATTTATAAATATTTGTCTGCTATTAAGACTAGATATATTTTCATTGCATCATTTCAAATGCCTTTCGGGTTACGATAACAATCGAGGTAAAATTAATTTCAGTAACTGCCAAAGCGAGAGGAAGTGACACACCGTCCACACTGATGAGGTTGGCAGATTCTACCGAGGAAGATGAAGTTGAGGACGATCACTTAATTAGCGGTAAAAGGCCATATAGAAACACTAGCAGAAAAAATTACGAACAATCAAATACAGATAATGATAGAAGTACTGAACAAAACTATTTACTAAGAGGTAGGTAACAACAAAAACTTAACTTTCCTATAATCAGAAAAAAAATTAATCTGAACAAGAAAGATGTATTTAGTAGTAAAATTCTTTGTTTATAAAGACAACATCAAATTAATTTGTATATTTCAATATTTTAAATTTCAATAAGATTACACATAAAATAAATTTAATAAAAAGTAGAATAGTATTAAATGAAAATGTGAGCATGAAATAGTAATATGCGTTACAAGAGCGGTATGTTGAGGTTTTCATGTTCGAGGAAAAGATTGAAAAAGCGAAACGTAGTTGAGCTTTTTTAATTTCCGAGAACATGAAAACAAACATACCGCTCGTGTATCGTACATTATTTTGTGCGAAGATCGTTTATTATATACCTGAAAGAGGAATTTCTAATTAGTTGCAATGAAATCTCCATCTTGGTTTCTGTTCAATGACGGCAATTTTGGAAAACAAAAATATCTCTCTTCAACATTGTTGCTATAAAATGCTTTCTGTGTTTACTATATTGCAGCAGGCCGTGATATACGTCTGTCTTCCCCCCCCCCCCCAGTCTATAAATGCGAACTTAAAACAAACGGTAAGGTTACGTAATGATTTATTTTTCATTTTAATATTTTAACAATATTATTTATATAACATATTGCAGTACAAATAACATCGGCATCTGGAATCTTGTTGATTTTTTCACGGCTTCCTTAATGTTACTTGCATCACGAATGCAATAACTTTAGTGGAGTAGTAGAGTTTACTTAATTTTTGCAAATATTTAAAAACAATAATTAACAGTGCAATTTAGGTGAAAATGCAGTGGTAAGTTTCCAATTTATAATTATTGCTATGTTAAACGTCTCTAAAAATAATATGTTAAAAGCCTAAAGCAGTAAAATGAATATGTCTCTTAAGCCGTAAGAAGAGGGAAATTATGTGTGTTACGTTGGGAATACTGAATGTGGTATTTCACACTTACCGCGTATTGGTTCTGTGCGGAAAACAAGCAAATACGCACGATCTCGCACAAAAGAATGTTGTAACTGTAATTGATATTGATTTACGTAATTAGAGGAATTAGAATAAGAGTCTGGCTGGGCGGAAGAGAAGGCCTACTGGCCTTAGCTCTGCCAGATTAAATAAATATATAAATAAATAAATAAATAAATAAATAAATAAATAAATAAATAAATAAATAAATATTATTATTAATTAATATGTCAAGTATGTTTACATGTATGATGCAAGATGTATAAATAAAAACTGCCAAAGCGATGACGACCCAACGTATACGGTGGCAGAAAGAATTACAGCTTCGGCGCGTCGCTCATAAATGTGGACGGACGCTCAGTTGAACAGCGCGAAATCAAGTTACCTTATTCCTAGAATCTAAGAGTAAAAGAAGCGAATCGTACTTCCTTAAAACAATAATGCAGCAATTTATTTTCATCGTATGCACCAGAACTGATGTCACTGACCTTGTGTACCGATACTGCAGCAAGGGAAATAGGCATATTCGCCAAGAGTTTGAAGTTCTCGCATTGTTTACGCCACACGTTGCACGTATGCCAGTTTGTGTAAGTAATGGAAACCACACTTGTATTCTGGTCACGAACTATCAACAATCCTGTCCATATCTGGATGCCGACGTGTATCTGGGTATATGCACGAACGCTATGAATTCCTTCATATGCTGTCTCAAAGGTTACATTTCCTTCATCGAACAGCAAATTCTGAGGTTTCTTGAGCACCGGTATATATTTCACTGCCAACTAATAATAATAATAATAATAATAATAATAATAATAATAATAATAATAATAATAATAATAATAATAGTAACAATAATAATATAGAATATTATAACATAAATGATGTTGTCACCACACAGGTCTAAATAGATCATTGGAAACAAAAAGAAAGAAATTCATGGTGAGCACTCACATCCATTGAATCAAGAGGAAATAGATAAAACCGCTTCAAATATCTGGCTGAAGGAAGGTAACATATTTGGAGAGTCTGACGAGTTCATTTTGTCTATTCAAGCAAAGTTATTTCTACAAAATGCTACAGAAAATACATATTGAGAGAGAACATAGAAAACACTAAATGCCGACGCTGTAGCAAACACACAACATCCATAGAATATAATATAATAAGTGAATATACTACCACAGTCTAGTATAATACAGTACAGTCACGAAGCTTGAGTTGTGAAGGTGCTAGGAACAATAGACTTTGCCGGTACTGTTTCGCATTGTCTGTAATGAGGCGATATTAGCGATCCTAGTAGTTAGCAACTATCTATGGATGCATATTTACTACGTATTGAGCTTCGTGACTATATACTAGACTGTGATACTACGCTAGTTAATGTCAACAATCTTGAAAGGCACAACAATGTACCCAAATCATTCACAAAGACGTAGCAAGAAAAAATAAGCTTAACAACGAATAAGCTCCTTACTATAGACACAGTTTAGTATAGACAGTCACGAAGCTTGAATTGTGAGGGTGCTAGGAACAATAGACTGTGCCGGTATTATTTCGCATTGTCTATAATGAGGCGATATTAGCGATCCTGGTGGTTAGCAACTATCTATGAATGCATATTTACTACGTATTAAGCTTCGTGACTGCATATACTAGACTGTGCTATAGATTAAATATGAGCAACAAATGTCCTAGAAAACGAAAACTTTAAAATATATTAGGACGGAGAAATACTGACGGATAGAAAGATTTAAGTCAACAGACCAGACATACTCCTTTCCAACACACGTATGCACAAAAAATTAACAAGTACATGGAATTAGACACAGAAATCAAGGAGATGTGGAAGGTCACCCGAGTCATCACCATACAGCCAATAATACTAATAATACTAGTATTTCATGTTTGTGACACACTGATGATGTAAGTCAGGGATACTCAACCTTTTTAAGGTTATGAGCACCGTCCACATGTAATACTAAATGAGCACCATGAAGTCGAATAGATTTAATATATGAATACATAAATATATTAAATAACAAATAAAATATACTTTTTAAATGTGATTCTTGAACTCGAATATTATTCAAAATTTCAGTGATGTCCAAGTAGAAGACGCTTAGATGCGAATCAGTAAAGTACGAGCGAACATGCTTTGTTAGTGAGATATTTCATAAGTGAGGAAGTTTTTTCGCATAGGTTGACCTGAACATAGCTACGCATTTAAGAGAAACACTCCGTAGTATTTGGGACCCTTTTGTATCTTCTCCTTCCCAAAGGCTATGCATTTCTGCTTTTAAAGCATTTCAGCGCTAAGGAGGACTGGAGATCTATCAATTAATTATTGAAGTTCCTCACGAGCGGCCATATTATTCTCTTGAATCATCTTCATGTTTCTGAGTAAGTCCACACTGAATTGAAAGGGATTATAACCATGAAATACAGGAAGATCTAATCGGTCACTAAAATAGTATAATGGGTAGATAGGAACACTCTTTGTTTCGACTCGTACAACAAAGTTTGCAATGAAAAAAGGACCTCAGAAGCGTTCGTGCTCGCGAGCATTTTTTACTCGCATGATGAGAGCGCCAAATGTCATTAAAAAAGCACTATGGTGCTCGCGAGCATCAGGTTGAGAACGTCTGTTGTAAGTCATAACTTCAAAACATATCATAATTTAAAAACAAAATCAATTAAACATACATTGCTATAAAGATAGGTTATTTTTCTTCAAGAATATATATAAAATTAATTTTTTTTTCGTTGTTGGTAACTCTAGCATCTATTAGATGCTTTATGGTTGTGCTAACAGATGGAGTTACTTGTCAACAATGTGACGTTGAAACGTGTGTTCAGGTTTCTGCCCAGCGACAGTCCTGATGTATTTTTATATTGTGATGATTGGTTAATTAATATTAACCTTCTTCAAGAAAAATTCACCTAGAGCCGAACCCGGGACCTCCTGATCTGGAAGCCACCATGCTAACCAACAGACCACGGAGGCAGTCAATTAATATTTGTAACATTGAGGAATAATAATGTATATTCAAGAAAAGAATATACCTCCAAAATTTCACTTTCCTCGAAAACGCAATAATGATAAAGTTTCAACAGTTCAGCTTCTAACTGCAAATTAACACAATCCCTCGAAATGGAGTATAAGTGCGTAGTAATTTGGAAGGCTTCCGCTAGATCTAGAATACAGCACGTCTCAGATCGTATATCACACTATATCATATTTGTATCCCTATTTCATATTTTGTAACACTTCCTCTATAATCGTAACTAGTGCTGTATTTAGGTAGGGTGGTAACATAGATGGGAATAAATGGTAGCCAGAGTTTATCTTTCCTTATTATTTAGAGAACTATTTCGTCTTTCTTGAGAAGGAAATCAAATGTCGGTTGTTCCTGCACATCATACGTCTTTAAACACTGTAAAATCTTAGACGGAAGAAGGGAATAACCTCCTGCTTTCATTTTTTCCCCCCTATAATTTGGATTTTTTTTCAGGGTGCAAACGCCCCTCTTCTGCTTCCCCTGAATATAACCCTGTTTACTATTACAATAATTCAAAAACGTAACGAGAGAATTACGATAATAAAAGGACATTATGGAGTATAGCAGCCATCAAGAAATTGTTACGGCAATGTAGAGAATATTATTATTATTAGTGAATCGGAAGAATTGCAAGCTTTTAAAGCTATGGTCCTTTTAGGTTCGCGTGTTATACTTCTCGACTTCCTGAACTCATCACACTTTTCTTTTATTACTGATGAACTCAGGTTCATCTCTTCCTGATTGCTTCTGACACGCACGATTAGAGAGAACGTGATGACAAAC
>JAJSOF020000015.1:116774961-116787461 GCA_025594305.2 Periplaneta americana | reverse complement strand
TTTTTCGCACCCTAATGGTATGCTTAACGGTTAACACTATGTTGAAGTCATTGATTAAAGAGCCAATCAGAGCCATTCACCTCACGTTATTTCAATAGCGGACCCGCTATCTCTAGGCGGATAACGTGAAAGTGAAGTTTACCGTAGGCCTAATTCGGTGTTAAAACATGGCATCTCGTTTGATATTTACCACTGTGGATTCGTCTATGAGTTGGAACAGTTCAAAATGGATAAATTATTTGCTGTATTTTTTATTTTTTTATTTCAGTAGGTTATTTTACGACGCTTTATCAACATCTTAGGTTATTTAGCGTCTGAATGAGATCAAGGTGATAATGTCGGTTAAGGTGAAAGTCCGGATTCCAGCACCAAAAGTTATGGAGATTTGCTCATTTGTAAAATCTTCTGAAAATGCTACCAGGTAACTTTCATCAGCCAAAAGTATAACCTGGTTTGCAAATTATTTGCTGTACACATATGGACAGACGGTGTGCTTCAAAACCATTCTTCGGTATAGCGATTTTATTCCATTACGCGAAATCTCTAAATAAAGAGGTGATAAAACAATCGCAAATCTTTTCATTAATTGGTACTTCAGTCAGAATAAGAAAATAAATTAATTTATATTTCAAAAGTCCTAGACTAATAGTAATAATAATAATAATGATAATAATAATAATAATAACTAATAATAATAATAATAATAGAATGTAATAATAAAATAATCCAAAACTTTACTGAACTGTTTCAGGACGATATGAAGGAGGTAGGCAAAAACAAACAATATCATCTTTGTAATTGACAAAACTTTGACAGATGCTTAACATTTACTTGTGACGTCATTGGTTAAAGAACCAATCAGAACCATTGTCGTTATATCAACAGCGGTTTCGCTATCTAGGCGGATAACGTGAAAGTGGACGAAATTTAGGCCTACCGTAGGTCTAATTCGGTGTTAAAAGATGGCATCTTGTTTGATATTTACCACTGTGAATGATATTCATCTACGAGTTATAACAGTTCAAGATAGATAAATTATTTATCTCCCCACAAAAAGAAACATATGGACAGAGGTAGCCACGGTGTGCTCAAAACCACTCTTCGGTATGAGCGATGCTGTACGAAATCTTTAAAATAGATTCTAACAGCATTGCAATACCTTCTCCTTATATGTACTTCATAGAATGAGAAAATAAATGTAACATTTCAGATCTTCAAAAGTCATAGCATTTGATTCCAGGCTACCAAAGAGTATTGCAATTCCTTAGGCCTACATATTTCTGTAACAATTACACTTCCACATGCTGGATAGGCAAGGTACTCATTAGCATCTTCCTGTTTCATTACTTAAAAAAGATATTTGTTTTTAACTCTTTATTCTCTATACGTTGGGCAGGCAAGGAACTCATTCTTTATACAAAAATATCTCCGCAAATCTTTATACAAAAATAATGTTGTGACATCATTATTTTCATGTAATTAAATATGAAAATATAAAAACAGATTTCCTTCTCAGTAGCACGATAAACACGGCCTTATATTACGTCATATTCATATGAAGTAACCTTCATACATCCTTGGATCGCCAGCAGGGTGCATGTTCGAGGAAATGTAACAATTTATACTAATTGGTTTTTTGTCCATTGTTATGTATGAGGAGAAATCTCTTGTTGTCATCCAGGAAGACGTCTCGCTGGCTTAATTGCCATGCCCTCCAAGTGAGAATCAAACCTTACAAACCTGTTGAAAGATATTTAATTTTCATGCAGGCCTCAATCAGATACGAGTTAAATGCAGCTAAACTAATTTTAGTTATTTGCATTTCTGAGTGGTAAAAACGTCACATATCACTCTGTAACGCAGCTTTCTCTTTAGAAACCGACTTACAAGTATCGTAAATATTAATTACTTCATGTAAAGAATTAATGCTGAAACAAGTTAAGATGATTCTCTATGCATGAACTCCATAAATGAATTGCTCGGAGCTTGTTTCCAATCTGATTCAATGAAGATACATGTACATGGAACAAAGTTTGCTCTGGTGTTGGTACGATAGATTTAGAACTGAAAAATCTCACAATCGTTTGCGTATATAGGCGGAATTTTTCATTCCTCCGTAACATTCAAAAGCATGTCCCAGTTCCACTCAGCGCCTTATAAAACTTGCTACCGAGACTCTTCGGGGCAACAGTCGCGCGGCTGGGGTCTAGTTCTACTCGTCATCACTGATCATGATCACCATAGGTGGAGCTCTGTAGAGTCGTGAATAGTTTGAAGAATATTGTTAATTTATATTAATTTATATTATAAGCTGTGTAGAATCGTGAATAGTTTGAAGAATATTGTTCATTTATATTAATTTATATTATATATTATATTCCTTCCTATATCTTAACAAAAAAGTAAAATTTAATACTAAAGGTAACGATTAATTAAAAAATATTTCTTGAAGAAATAAGTAAACGTTCCTGGACTATGTTGTTGACGTAGATCTTTAAAATATTCCAGTAAAATAATCAAGCAGATATTTAATTAATTGTATATTTTATTATGTAAATGCTTTACGGCTATAAAAACTTATGCAAATTTGTTATTTTTACAGGTAATTATTAGCTATTTTAATATTCTGAATAGTGTTTTGTAAAGTATAATGTATGTATATTAAGCATGAAAAATTTTGTTCATTTAGCTTTTATAGTAGACGAAATATAAAAAAAATAAATTTCACTAAATTTTTGCAGCCCAATGGTGTACCTCCTCCCTTAAACAAAACATATTCTTGTTGCAGTCTTAGCAGATTAGATAAATTATGGTCCGTCCCAGTGATCTGTGAAGTAACTTCACGCAAATGGGGCGGAGTCCATCTGTGCTGGAGTGTATTGCGGGCAGCATCAGTTCGAGGCCGCTAAGGGTAAGATGCTCGTGGTAGAAGGTAGAGTCAAATGATCCAATCCCTACAAGCGATTGCTAACTTCGTTCAACCAACACCTCCCTCCCAGAGCGATCATTGGCCCTAACTCTTCCACATACCACTTGCGCAAAGGTCTTGTTTCGTCTTTGTACCCTACAGATCCCATTGTCATGAATGAAAATACTGAACTCAATTTTAAACAATCATATTAAATGATTGATATTTAGGCCTGTATAAAACGATTGTATGTACAAATTAACACATTCATAAAATTTTAAATAAAAACTAAAAGTTCAAGTAAAATTTATATTTTCATAATAGAAACTGAAATGTGAATATAAAGGAAAATCATTGCTGTAATTAACTAAGTTTAGCTACAATGTGCGCCAGGTCTCTTCATTTTTTTTTTTTTGTTCACCAGTTTCGTTATATTAGGCTATAGCCTACTGGCTGAGGAGGGAAATCAAATATACAACTGTCATACTCGTATTTAGAGCGGTCGTCGCTCTTATTGAAGTTGATTTTCGAGAATGTTTGCTCACATACCTATGTACAACCAAAACAGAACTCACATGCGGTTTGTGATTGTTTTGAATACAGACGTATTCATTTTCTCATTGGTATTTTCCGAACGACATTGTGTTGAATTCCGCCACTAGACAGTGAATACAAACCCGCTCTACCTTGTCATGTGAATGACCCGTGGGGTTCATGGAGAAGATGAATGACGTAATCCGGCTTGTGACGTATGCCACAACTGCCGTTCAAGTTTTGCATCCCTGCTATAGATCTTAAAACGCTCGAAATGTTTATTCCTTGTGGATGATTAAGGGGTTAGGTACAGCTTACAAGAGTAACATTTTTGGAAATATTCAACATTTTTTTCCTCCATTACTGTATTTTGTACAATAATGAAATTTGGTATGCGTAAAACACTGTCCTTCTGCTTAGGAAAGAAATATTTTTAAGATTTAAAAAAATTATACTTTTTTTTTCAAAATTCAAAATGATGGCAGTTCACTGTGTAGTGATGAAGCATTTCCCTCATAACTCATAAACTTGTTAACTTTTTCATGTTCTCTCTCTCTCTTTTTTATTTTATTGCTGAAACTCATGTTTACAATATCATGCTCTTTTAACTACATTCCTTAATAGTTTTTTTATTTCGTGTTAAAAGAAAATACTGATATTTTACCATTTTTAAAAATGAATTTATTTTTATCAGACAATCTATCAAAGGTAGAGACGTGATCTTGCATCATATTGTAGATATGACAGGCATAAATAGCCTACACAAAAAAAAATCATCACAGAATGTTGCATAGTTTTTTTAGTTATGTGGGAAACGCTTCATCACTGCACAGTGAACTGAATTTTGGGGGTGGGAAGGTAAATAATTTTACATATACATCTTGATTACACAACTTTTAACACTGTATCACTTCGGAATATGTATGGTAAGACTTTCCTGTGTTAAATTTCAACGTACCTCGTTTACATGTTTCGACCTATTTATGGGTCATCTTCAGAACTGGTCGTTGTTGGTCTTGGCGACACTTGTTCTGTTTCCTGTGAGGGTGTGTTCCTGTGGTATAGTAAACGACCCATAAATAGGTCGAAACATGTAAAAGAGGTGCGTTGAAATTTAACACAGGAAAGTCTTACCATACATATTCCGAAGTAAATACAGTGAAACCTGTTCAAATCGGAACCTGAATAATCCGGAATCCTGTCTATTTCGGAACAATTTATTGGTCCCGGCGAAATTTGTATGTATTATGTGTAATTTTTCCTGAATAAAATGGAAATAATATTTTGGACACACTATATTTTGTAACTATATTTTGAAACAGCGTGTAATTTCAAGGAATATACGAAATATGTAGGTCACTAAAACAAGTTTTCTTTGCAAAATTCTAGAGGGTACGAGGGTGTGTTGGCCTGTCGGTCATAAATTTTATTACCCTGTTGACTAGGCAGACGAGTCCCTTCAAAGATTGTCAATGCTTCACACCCGTATACTGTCGTAGCTAAAAAGAGCGCAAGTGTAGTGATTTCCTGGTAAAAAATGTGGAATTAACATTAAGTGATGAAGTAAAAGTTATCGAGATAAAGGAAAATTAGAAACAAAGTCTATGTGAAATAATATAGAAGTACAGTTGTGGAAAACTCAGGTGTGACACTTTAAAAAATAAAGATCATAATGAGTGAGTGGCGTGCGGCCAATATTGGTGACACAAAAGGAACCAGAAAGCAACTGTTTATGTGGAAATAAATGAACTGTTATGGGAGTGGGTTCTTCATGACCTTTCAAAGGATAAGTCAATTTCTGGATCTGTTCTGCAAAGCAAGCTATTGAACTGGGAAAGAAATTAAATCAGTGGCATATACTGGTTAAAGGGTTTGGGCTACCGCTGACCCTATATTACACAAAATATATCTAACAATTACTTTAATTTTAATTACTATAGTAGAACTAATAATACAAAATTATTACATTATGTTATATTATAAAAGGCTAGCCGCAAAATACGCCCCTGAATTAAATAAACCAGAATTCAAGGCTTCAAATAGATGGCTCCTAGTCCAATTAATTAGTAATGTGCAGTGATATGCAGTACAGTATTAGAGTATAGTGTTAGATATTAAATAGAATGAGATTAGTAAACTTTAGTAATGTTTAATGACTAATGAGTGAGTTGCGATAATATTTATACAGAAAATGAGATTTTAATCAAGATGATTCACCAACGTAATGAGCGACAGAAAGCTGATTTAATGTGATGAGTGTTAAATGGAATATTTTGTACTTCTTGCAGTTTGCGGCATGCCATTTTGTTTTTCATGTATATGAATGACAAAATATTCCATTTTAATGTCACACCTGAATAATACGGAAACCTGTCCAAAACGGAAAAAAAATAGGACCATGTCACTTCCGTCTTGAACAGGTTTCACTGTAATTTCTTTTATCGTAAAAATATTTGTTTCATGTAGCAGAAGGACAGTGTTTCACACATACTAATTTTCATTATTGTACAAGATACAGTAATGGAGGAAAAAATGTTGAATATTTCCAAAATTTTACTGCTGTAAGCTGTACTTAACCCCTTAAGAAAGAATACCCTTAGTTCTCGATTTAATTTGAAACCGCTTAGGACGTCTGAAGCACAGAGGACTGCATGGTATCGTAAATCTTTCTGACGTCACGTCATATTGACTTTCGTAAGGAAAATTGACACTTCTGACCGATGTAATTACAAGAAACGTGAGTCAGCGTCTGTCCTCGTGTTTGCAGAGCGCCGCTGTGATTCACAGCCCGCATGTCGCGCAGACACAGCTGACGCTCTGAATGTAGGCTACTGGACAGCATCTCCACGACACAGCTGGCCGGCCGGGTCGTTCACCTCGGCAGGTGGCGATTCAGTTCACCCCTGCACCGATTACAATAATAAAACAAGCACATGGCAGACACCTTTTACAGAGTGCCTACAGGTTTTCAGTCTGTTTTCAATAGTCCATGCCTGCCACAGATTCTAGATTCACGGGTTTAAACTGAAGACAGGGTGAGGAAAAGAGCAGGGATCCTTAGTCTATAGTCCAGATAAGCTTACTTAATACCCTAAGGGTGAAACCTAACTTTTTTCCCCTATTACTACATATGGGCTATTCCATACGAAATCGATCAGTAAAAAACCTCGGATTTTTTTAATACTCTAATTGTTTCCCTATTAATACAAGGTGCTGAGGAGAGTGCATTTTCAAAAATATACTATCGAAAGTCAAACGGTTTTCGTATTATTGAGCGACAAATTTAGCGTATTTTATAAAAACAAGCCTCTTTCAGCGCTCAGAACTCTGGAACCATTTACTGCAGAACATTGAACGAGAGCTTATTTTGAAGCTGACATTTGGTAGGTTATGTTAAGAAGTAATCCTTATTTTTATTGTATACAGAGAGACAGATAATCTGATTTTACTTACTTTTAGGAGTTTTGCTAATTTGTAAAAATGTAAAAAAATATTGAGAAAAAACCTTGCATTATTAAGAGGGATCCGGCATTGTTTGGTTAGTGATACAGCAATAAGTTTCGAGGGTATTAAATAGATTATTTTCACAGACCTCGACTTGAATGACGCAGTACCGCACGCACTGGCCGAGAGCTGAAGATAAGCGAGCGTTGGGCGTCATTTTACTCCTGTGTTTATGAAAACCTGTGATAAAGCTAGCACAGCCATGACTGCTAGACGACACATCACGTGTTTATGTCTACTGGCCTTGCTTACCTCGGCTACCTCCCGCCTCACAGTCAACTGGTTAGTTCACGCTCGTAGCTTACTATTTATTTTCTTTATTTGATATTTTCAATTTTTATCAACGTGCCATCAGTAAAAAATATGTGTTTATTTGTACTTTCAATGCGGAATCTAACTATTTATTTTAAAAATATTTTTTACTTGGCAAAGGCGTCTTAGTAAGGAAAAATCTAAATTTCTCCATTTCCATAAAAATTAAGAAAATCTGTTTATATGTCAATATAATTTAATTTCTCAGCATCAAAATAAACCATGATTTTGATCATTGGGTGAAAGGGTTTCGGAGCTACAACAGTTTAAAGTTGCTAATTTTATGAAAATACGATAAATTTAAATATTTTTAACTTAAACACTATGAAGTTCTGATGCCTCAAACTTTGCACAAAGCATTGTATCACAGTTCTCTACGTAAAAAAAAAGTTGTATTGTATTTAGAAATTGTTAGGTCAATTTTCTCTATATTTCGATCGATTTGAGATGGAATAGCTCGTATGCTTGTGAATTATAGTCATTTTCTAGCTCTCAGATTGAATTTTCTTTTACCAATTTCGTTTCGAATTTCGGGTACTGACAAATATTACAACTGGCAGTTATTTTCTATTATGTTGGCAGCAATTATTTCGTTTTGCAGTAAAGGAAACTGATGAAAATGTAAGTACCTAAGCTTGTGAATGAATTAATTAGTAATACTGGTATTAACATTAATAGTAATACACAATTTAGTTTTGTTGTGCTGTGATTCCAATTCAACTATATATTCAGGTACTAAGTGTAATTAAATAATATATAGCTTATAGATCTACTTGGTATAAAACATGACGTAAATATATTTCACATCTTAATGAATTTATTTCGTGTTTAGATTTTTATTAAAATATTCAAGAGAGGAAACATAATTGTAGCGACTTCTCCAACAAAGAAAATGCTTTTAAGTATTTTTAAGTAGTCTATACATTTCAAAGCAGTTCCTGTCTTCGAAATTCGTATTAATCATTTCACGTGATCAAACCAAATTTTTAACCTAAAATGTAGGTATCATGAATCGTAAACTGTTTAGTCAAAGTAATGAATTTCATGTTGCCAGACAAAATACATTTTAATATTAGATCACACTAATCCTAATTACTAAATACATTTTAATATTAGATCACACTAATCCTAATTACTAACATAATACGCAAGAAGTCCAGGAGGAAAATATACTACTCCCAGCGTTCCAAAATATGGTATAGTAACAAACAAAACAAGTTTGATTATTGCGCATGCGCGCACGAAATGTTTCGCGGTGTGGTATACTGTTCAGTAGTGAAGAGAATATCAGACAGTGCAGTTGTGAATGTTTCTAGTCTTCTATAGTGCATGAAACTATAATATTTAAATAGTTCATTATGAACAGAAATCAAATGGGCACCTGCTGTGGTGTTCCTGTTGCAGAAAATGTAACACCAACCCAGTCAATTTTGAATAGAACATCTAAGGCACAACAGTCGTACAAAAACGGGTTATAATTTATTTAAGTTTTTATGTTAATTTTCCTCTCTCAAAGCAATGTTTCTTTTTCCTTTTATTAATCTGACATCACACAGAATGAAATGTACCTAATTTTTATGTTTTTCTTATGTTAATTTATCAAACAAATAAGTAACTAGAAGATGTATTAAAGGTACATTACATTGCTGAGAACTTTGGTAACAAATGTAGGGGAGAGTTGGGTAGTATCGGACATCGGGTAATATCGGACAGTGAGTTTCTTTCATCTACCACCAGATAATAGTACCTGAATGACATGGTTACGTTTCTGTGATGTCGCATACAGAAACGTAACCATGTCATTCAGGTACTATCATCTGGTGGTAGATGAAAGAAACGCACTGTCCGATATTACCCGATGTCCGATACTACCCAACTCTCCCCTATACCATATTTTGGAACAGAATTAATGACATCTTTCTATATCATATTTTGGAAGAGAGTATTTCATAAATTATTGAACCATTTAGAAACACCTCGCAACATAAAGATGATGTGTTAAATAAGTGAGACATTGTTATTGTTAATTACTATTATTATTATTATTATTATTATTATTATTATTATTATTATTATTATTATTATTTCAGTACGTAGCATTGTGATTTTACCCTCTTTGGAGATAACTGGTATTAGTTGGCAACACTGAAGAGACGGCCAAATTAGGCTTTTAGGAACTACACTTACATGGTCCTCACTATATCTCAAGTCCTTTATTCATAAATATAAAAAAATTTGTTCTTATTCTTTGCTTAGGTTTCTCATCTAGAAATTTAAAGTCAGCTGTTGCTATGGTAACAAAATCTGGAGTCATAAAGAGGCTACTGAAAGTGATATCGTTTTATTAAACTTTAGAAGAGTTTCACTGCGTGTTTTCTTTATTGATATATCGATTGTTCCTTAGTTTCCTTTGGATGGTCGTATGGTAAATATACGGCACGTGAAAGAATCTTGTCCCTGATTGAAGAAGAAACAACCTTGGCTTAGCTCAGGAGAATTTTGATTTCTTTAACAACTTCACATGTAAAGACCACACAAAAAAATTTTCTTTTTAAAAACTTTTTCAATATTTCGGCTAAGGTTCGAACCATAAAATTCTTCTCAAATGGTTGCCTCGAGCTATTCACGTAGCCTAACTACGTAACGTCCAGACATGAACTTGGCTCGTCACTCCTTGCTGTAAAAAGAAACTCCAGGGACTGGGAACCCTGGGTCCGTTCTGTTTCGCGATCAATGCGGATTAGACCAATCCTCTGAATAACGATGATGCAATTAGTAACCCCGAGGGAGGAGGTAAGTGGGGTTAAGTAGGCGCTTGACAGCAGTAAGGGAAGGCCTGGGAAAATATCCTGGAAAACCTCCATTTCAATGAGGGGGGGAAGGGGAGACAAAAGGCAGAGCGACCCGGTAGACGTAGAAACACAAATGTGAATGTCCAGTTAGTTTCACTAAGACCTTACATTAGCAAGTAAACATGTTCTGTATACCAGCTATAACAAAAATCTAATAAAGAGGAGTATCTTGAAAACTATTACGAAGGCAGAATCGTGGTACGTAGATAAGACAAAATTTGAAACTTAAACATAATGCTAAATATAATTAACAAAAATGAAATATCTAAGAAGAGAGAAGGATGCGAAAAAAAAGGATCAAACAACAATCAGAAACTTAAGACAAAGATTTTACAAAAGATTTTATTGCAAGCAAGAATTACATACAATAACAAATATTTTACAATGCTGTTGTAATACTCGTATATGAATATTCTTCAAAATTCGAAATTGATTACTAATCTCATAGTAAAATAGCCTACATATTACAATTTATTGTATAAATACAATGTAACTGGGTCACACCCGAAAAAGCAAGATGCTTGAGGTCGGGTGTGACCAAGAATGAAAACTGGACAGAAGAAAAAAAAATAATAACTAAATAATAATAATAATAATAATAATAATAATAATAATAATAAAATAATAATAATAATAATAATCATAATAATCACAACTGTGATTAAACTGTTAAATGTAATTACACATAAGGTTTAAAAAGAATAGGAATAAAAACAAAAACAAACAGTACCATAGCCTACAGTGTACATAAACATACTAAGTTAAGAATACAACATTGTTAAAGTGACAGAAAAAAATAAATGAAAAAATAAGAATTTACATGATTATAATTTTAAAAATAGTTCCAGGACTTGTTTTTTGAATAATTTATTGTTTAATAATTTCAGTTTAGGATTCCTCTTTATAAAATCATTATATGATCTTGGACCGTGATTAGAACTGTGCCTTAGACCTGCTTCAGTCTTACATTTTGGTTCAATGAGGTGGAGCGAAATATTGTATCTTCTTGTGTTGTGGCCATGATCGGATGATATGAATTTAGCTTGATATTTATAGTAGCGATTCAAAATAGTATAGCTACATATACATTTGCAAGAAGTAATAAATTGTTAAATATATAAAAAAAATATCAGAACAAATTGAAAAACCGTACAGAGAGACTGGAAAATAACAGAAATCCAGTCCAAATTACACACACCGATCAAATGCAAAAATCGATGTACAGTAGCATGACCGAAGAAGAATGGAATAAAGCACTAAAGAGCGTATTCCGAATCTCAGCGCTGAGCAATCTGATGGCATCACGGTGTTCCGAATTTCAGCGATGACGTCACCGATGCTCCACCGATGTCGCACCGGTTCCATCAGCTTGCAGAGGTGGTGGCAGTCTCCATCAGTGAATCTGATTGGTTCTTGTATAGGGCGGAATTAGCAGACGAATGACATCGTGCACTGTTGTGTCATGGCGGTGTGTTCTGCTTTAGTTCTGCTGTATTGTTTGTAATAAGCACAGCGTAAAAACAATATGCTAATGGCTTATGAGCGAACATGTCAACGGACCAGTTATTACTACCGGTTCAAGAAATAAATTGTTTATGCTCTCTTTTCTTTGAACGCGATGACAGTACGGAAATTTCGCAAAATCTTGCTAGCGTAGCACAGATAACAACTTGTGCAGCCGCCATGATAGCCATTGAATCTTGCAGTAGTTTTGTTCCTATTTCGCTGCAGCGTGACGTCATTGATGTCCATCGGTCCGGTGAGATTCGGAACATGGTAAACTCCCTTGATAATGATGATTACAACTCGGATTTTTATTCACAATATATGTTGCATGCAACGTTTAGGAACACATGTAAAACTGATATTTTTCGACGGTAATTATTTCATTGTCCATAATATTACATGTATTTGATTGCCCGTATACTGTAAATGAATACTGCATATTTCTTTCTGTTTGGTTTTCTCTGAATGATTAATGATTAAATTCCGGATATGTGTGAAAACAAATACTGATTACAAGATTTTCCCTGATTAATAATGTAAACTACTTGTGTAATTACAAAATACCAATAGAAGGGACACTTTAACTTCAGTATTTTGATATAACCAAAGTTTTTCTCAGTATTTTAAGCATACAATTCAAAATCCAAAACATACAATTTCATACATATGAAATCCTGTGGTAATTTTAGATAGTAAAATGTAGTCAGATAACTCTCGCTTGGACTAGTTCACAAAGAGAAAAAAAAATCTAACTACTTGTGCAAATTCAGCAGGAATTTTCATTTTCATAATTTCAATTTATTTCTTTAAATTCCTCTATTTGTTCCTTTACTCATACTTGCAAGATTTAAAGCTCAGCGTTATTAAGGAAATGAGTTTTGTTT